>QEPC01004766.1:1450066-1464056 GCA_003113815.1 Sphenodon punctatus
CAGCTCCGTCACCCACCACCGGTTCCCTTGCTCAGCGATTTGCAACAGCTGTGAGCAGGGAGGAGTCCCGCTGCCAGGAGGCTTCAAGACCTGCGCGCCCGTCGGTTGCGCTGAGCCCTGCCTGCCCATGCTGAGACTTGCTGCCCCGGGTCACTGCCTGCTGGGGGGGGGAGACCCCAGGACCCCAGCCTGAGCCTGAACTTGTTTGAACCCCGCCAGCTCCATCACCTGCCACCGGTTCCCTTGTTCAGCGATTTGCAACAGCTGTGAGCAGGGAAGAGTCCCGCTGCCGGGAGGCTTCAAGACCTGCGTGCCCATCGGTTGCGCTGAGCCCCGCCTGCCCATGCTGAGACTTGCTGCCCCGGGTCACTGCCTGCTGGGGGGGGGAGACACCAGGACCCCCAGCCTGAGCCTGAACTTGTTTGAACCCTGCCAGCTCCACCACCCGCCACCGGTTCCCTTGATCAGCGATTTGCAACAGCTGTGAGCAGGGAGGAGTCCCACTGCCGAGAGGCTTCAAGACCTACACGCACATCGGTTGCGCTGAGCCCCGCCTGCCCACGCTGAGACTTGCTGCCCAGGTCACTGCCTGCTGGGGGGGGGAGGGGGAGACACCAGGACTCCCAGCCTGAACTTGTTTGAACCCCGCCAGCTCCATCATCCGCCACCGGCTCCCTTGCTCAGCGATTTCCAACAGCCGTGAGCATGGAGGAGTCCCACCGCTGGGAGGCTTCAAGACCTGTACACCCGCCGGTTGTGCTGAGCCCTGCCTGCCCTCGCTGAGACTTGCTGCCCCAGGTCACTGCCTGCTGGGGGTGGGGGAGACACCAGGACCACCAGCCAGAACTTGCTTGAACCTCAACAGCTCCACCACCCGCCACCGGCTCCCTTGCTCAGCGATTGCCAACAGCTGTGAGCAGGGAGGAGTCCCGGCGGCGGGAGGCTTCAAGACCTGCACGCCCACCGGTGGCACCGGAGGCGCGTGCCCACCGGCGGCACCGGAGGCGTGTGCCGGGGCAGCATGCCTAAGGGCAGCGTGCACAAGGGCGCGCCCTTGTGTGCGCAGCCTTAGGCGCTGGCCGGGCTAGGGCTCCCAAAGCATTGCTGGATTGGGAAGGCGGTGGTGTCGTGGGCGTAAGGGTAGGACTGAAGAATACATTTTTATTTATAATTTATGTTATTTTCTTATTTGTTATTTGTTGTTTATTTAACTTTCTCCTTAGGGGCATCCTTTTTTAGAATCAATGCCTAGGAAGAGTCAGAGATCGGGGACCATTACCAGGACCCGGGCCAGGCAGCAAAAGTTATCTGAATGCCTGGCCTTGGCATCGGTCTTCCCCAAGTCTAAGTGGGACCGGTGTCTGTGTGAACCCCGGTCTCTTCCCTGGTGAATTGGCCATGGGACGGGTTCCCGTGGCTGTTGGCATGGCTGGGCCATCTTTCCCCTTGTTGGGTCTTGGGGGTGAGGGGCAAGGGACTCCCGGTGATGGTTCGGGGCTGCCAATTCCATCAAGACAGGTTTTCCCGGATCCATCGCTGTTGGAGTGTGCCTAGGCCTTCAGACAGCAGGGGGAGAGATGCTCTGAGGTTGTTCTAGACCCCCGGATCTCTCTCCCCGAATATAGAAATTCTCCCCCCTTTCATGACTCATTAGAAATCCCCAGCTGCCCTGAGTCCCGGTCTCAATCCCCTGTTGCCTTGGTGGTGGAGGGGGATAATTTTAATTTGGGCTACTGGCCAGATGGGCCAGGGGTTTCAGTTTTAGGGTTACCCTCTGCTCCCGGTGGGCTTTTGTCCTCCCTCCCGGACCAGGGTAAGGAGTTTAGGGGGACAGTAGGGCCTTTTCATCAGGTTAAATTGGGGAGAGGGGCCTCGATCTTTGATGAGCTCTTGGCTGTTGACCAGGTGTGCAGGTTTTCTGTCAGTGGGTCCAGGGGCAAATCTTAGCTACTTGTAAGTGGCAAGTTCAGCTCAAGCAAATTCCAGGGTGTATTTTGGGTAAGCATATTCTAGGTTTTGTTTTAGTGCCTTAGATGGGTAATATTTAAGGTTTTATGGATTTGTATTGTTGTATTGTATCTATGTCATTTTGTATGAGCTATGGCCTATGGCTACACTGTAATAAACATGAACCTGAACCACTCTGATCCTGGAATGGAGCATTGTTGTAACTAAAAAGTAGAATATGTCCTTAAGGTTAGCTTATTTGGGTCACAGTCCTACAATATAATTATTATTTTATTTTTATAGCGGTCACTCCCTCCCCCTATCAAATGTTGGAGCATTTCACAACATAAAATAAATATGATAAAACAGTATAAAATCCATTTAAACTATAAATCCATTTACAACAATTTACAAGGGAAAGGTAAAAGCAGTTGGAAAATGAATTAATCTTCTAGTGCTTTTTAAAGGTAAGGTGGTAAGAACTAAAATGGACGTCTGAAAGGGGAGATGGACATCTGAAGGGAGGATACATTTCCGAGATCTCTTCATCACAGAGATTTTCGCGACTTAAGACGCAATGGCAGGATCCCCAAACAGTAGGTGGTGAGCACAGATAACCATTAAGGTGAGGCTCCAGGAGCAGGTCTCAAATATTGTTAGGTATGTTCTGATTGCATGGAGTGCTGAGTATAACTTTGATTTATTCCACTGGAGAAGTAGAAAAATATTTACCTTAGTTATCTGGGGGTCTTGGCCTCCATATCCAAGTAGCTTTTAGTGAAGACAATGGATTTACTCATATTCTGACATGGAAAATCAGGCCACTAAATATGGACAGTAAGAACTTAATTCTCAACAAAAGTGGGGGAGTGTAGAGTAAAGCCCAGATAGTCAAGTATGGAAAAATGTGTATAGGTGGGCAAAGCATATTATAGAACCATGGGAGCTGCTCTATAGCTAAGACATGACCACTGTACCATTATAATCACAATAATTCTTGGGTTCATAAAATTAGAACCAGGCAAGATAACTGTCGGACGTTTGGCAGAGGTCGTCTGTGGGGGGACATGTGCAATATGTCCAAATTTGGTGAAAATCTGTTAAAGAATGATGGAATTACAGCAGATCACACTTTCTGGACAGAGTGCAAGTACATGTACTTTGTGACTTTTTTGCTGTGGGATATCTGCTGCAGGGAACAATATAAATAAGTGTTGGCTGTCCTGGAGATTGTATGGGCCATGGTATGTTGGGTTTTTTTAAAAAGGCGATCTACATACTGGAAGTTGTGTATACAGTGGGGTTTCCCCATAGAGCAAATCTCTGGGATTCAAAAGTTTCAAGAGCACACCGAAGTTGCTTAGAGAAGATCCGCTGACACACACATCCATTCATTTTTAAAGCAATCATATAAAATCAGTGAACAAGCATATTCCAAAGCTGACTGCAATGTGTGCATCTGTATCACGCCTCCCCCACCCCCACCGCTCTCTCAACATTCAAGAAAAAAACAAAAAGGAAGCCTTTTCTCCATTGCAGAGAAAGTGAATCTAGTCGTATAGGGTAAAAGCATAAAGCAGCACAGCTGCTCCAAAATCCCAGGAACCAGAAGCCACCCCTCTGCGTCAGGGAGGGGCACCGAACAAACATGCCTACAGCTGGAGAACTGTTTCGCCATCCGCCCCAGGTAGGGTGGGGAGCTCAAGTGCGGACGGGTGGCTCCACTCCCAACATCTTGCCTTGATAAACAGCCGTGGCAGACCCTGCCCCGAGATGGGGATGTCGGGACCAAACAAACTGTCAGAGGCCATCGTGGCTATCCCATCACCGCCCCCAGTGGACCTGTGGCGACATCCAGGACTCCATGGCCGAGGCCTGTGGGGTGGGGCAAGCAGGCCCGGCCCCACGCACACTCAGCGATGCACAGGCCGGGTCACAGGATGCTGGAGAGGAGCCCAGGGAGGGGGGACCGCCAGCAGCGTTGCGGTGCTCAGTGTGCCTCCATGCACAGTGGGGTGAGGCCATGGGGGATAAAAGGCTGGCTGGCAGGGAGGAACCTTGTTGGTGATCACGTCATCTGTGAGGAGCTGGCCCCTTCTGAGAGAGTGCGGAGAGATTTAAGTGAACCCTGTTGAAGTGTTGAATCTTGTAAGAATGGTGAGTGCTTGAACGTGTGATTGTGTGAGTGATTGAAGGTGTGTGGGGGTATACAGAGTGCTTGGTGTATGCCTCCCTGTCCTACCTCTGTGACCCTAGAGCTTTCCCTACTCCCCTTTCCCCGAGGATTGCATTTCTAGAACCCCCTACCTTGTTACCCTGGAACCCTCTCCCTGTGATCCCCACTCCCCTGGTCACCCTAACATTCCCTGGTGTGTGTTGTGGGTGCTGCGTGTTGGGTTGTGGACTGAGAGTCATACGAGGTGTGAGAGCCTCATAATTGGCCTTGTTGATTGCCTTCTGTATGATAATCTGGCCTTCTCTTGTACGGGAAAATTAAGGGCCACATAAGATCCTGAGGGACTGTTATACCCCAAATTGGGTGCCAAACCAGAGGCGTATGTGTGTCATGAGTCTGGGTGCTTTCCCTTTCTTCCCTTCCACTTCCTCCCTTCCCTTACAGTATCACCGGCATCTAGCTGCTTCCTTAGCATGAATCCTACCAAACAGAGGACACGGCTCAAGCCATACAAGCCCTAGCCATGGAAGTGAAGAACTTAAAGGAGCAACGAGAGCAGGGGGCAGCACTAGAACCATCTCCCATTGAGGGAGTGGCACAACCAGAGGGGGTGGCACCAGACCCTGTACCCCGTGGAGGGACGGTGGCGAGAGAACCCAAGACACCAAAAATTAATAAGTTTTCAGGGGATCGAAGACAATTCCAGGGATTTCTGGCACTGTGTAAACTTACTTTCCAAATGCAACCCCAGAATTATAGTACAGATGCCCTGAAGGTAGCCTTTGTCATAGGACACTTGGAAGGACTGGGCCTTGCTTGGGCTACCCCATTAATAGTGAGCAAAAGTTCCATGTTAACTGATCTTGCTTCCTTTGAGAGAGAATTCAAATTCCTTTTTGATTACCCCCATCAGGTAAAAGACGCAGAGTCAGCCATAACGATGCTAAAACAAGGGAAAGGGCCATTGCTGGACTACGTTACACATTTCCAGCAACTAGCCATTGAACTCGTTTGGCCCGACAACATGTTGAAGGTCATGTTTAGGAAAGGGCTAAATGATGGTAATGGTAAATAATTTTATTGTTCAACCCGTAGGTTTTTACAAAACAAATAGAACAAACACAATATTGTAGGAATGATGCATTGAAGTACCAATTAGCTTATACCACGATACCTGCTACTTGGGGTGAGCTAGTTAACTTGACCTTCCAGATCGAAGATTGCCTTTTGGAACACCGATGAGAAAGACATCAGGAGGGAATAAGGACATGGCAACCCCAGGCTTCCCTTTCAACTACGGGTCAACTGAGAGATAGCGAAGGCAGGCGAACCCAAGCCCATGCAATTGGGTGCCTCCCGGGGCCTGCTGGCCATGGAGGAAAAAGAACGTCGAAGGTTAGATCGTTTATGTTTTTATTGCGGGGAACGGGGGCACTATGTCCGTACGTGCCCACTACTTCCCCTGGCCCGCCAAATGCCGGGAAACGGCAAGTACTGGGATGGGCAGGGGATGTCCCGGTAAACAATGCAACACCCTCCTTTTACCACGCCTCAGTGACACCGCTCCCTACTTTTGACCTGACCATGTTCGGGTACCTATGGCCCTCAAGGTTAACCTCAAGATTCTGGAGCATCTGGGAACTTTATAGATAATACCTTTGTGCTACAACATGCCTTCCCTATGCAGGAGAAAGACTCCCCTGAGACCGTGTTTTCTATTGATGGGTCACACCTTGTGCACCCATGAGATAGAAGGAACCATTGACGATCACCAGAGCGGTTAACCTTTGATTTAGTTCATACCCCTACCTTCCCTGTGGTTTTAGGACTTCCTTGGTTGTGCGTACACAACCCCAACATCAACTGGGAATGCAAATCAATAGAGTTTACCTCCCCTTATTGTAAAGATATGTGTATTCTCTCCCCTCCTGTTGCAGAAACCCAGAAAAAGCACGGCCTTGCCTCTACCACACATCCCACTCTGATACTGACAGAATATCAGGACCTACACGAGGTGTTTAAAGAACAACAGGCCCTGGAACTACTGCCCCATAGGTCCTATTGATTTGGTACTAGGGACGGAGCCACCATATGGTAGGATTTACACCTTGTCCGGCCCAGAATTAAAGACACTAAAGGACTATATAGATGATAACTTAAAGACAGGGTTTATTAGACCTTCCACATCCCCAGCAGGAATTCCGATGTTTTTTGTGCCCAAGAAGGATGGGGGGCTCCAACCCTGTATAGACTACCGGAGTTTGACACCATTACAGTAAAGAACCGTTACCCCTTACCCCTCATACCGGAATTCTTAAATCGCCTTCAGGGGACATGCATCTTCACCAAGCTCGATCTTTTAGGGAAGCCTATAACCTCGTTTGTATGTGAGCAGGGGATGAGTGGAAAACCGCCTTTTGAAATAGGTACTGGCATTTCAAATATCTCGTGATGCCATTTGGTTTGGTCAATGTACTGGCCACCTTCCAGCACTTAATCAATTATGTTTTAGAGACATCTTGGATCAATATGTGGTGGCATATCTTCATGACCTTCTCATTTTTTCCAACAGTTGAGAGGAGCACGTCCAACACGTAAGATACGTCCTGCTTCGCTTAAAACAATACCATCTGTATTGCAAGATTGAGAAATGTGCCTTCCACCAACGAACAGTGCCGTTCCTTGGGTTTATCATTTCACCTCAAGGTATTAGTATGGACCCTAGTAGGACCCAGGCAATTCAAAGATGACCCGCTCCCCAAGCAGTTAAACCTCTACAACGATTTTTAGGAAGTACTAACTACTACAGACAGTACATCCCCAACTATGCAGACTTAACAGCTCCATTGACCCTATTACTGAAAAAAGGGCAAGAATACAAGTGGACAAAGTTACAGCAGAGAGCCTTTGACAACTTAAAGCAAGCGTCCATCCAAACCCCTGTTCTTCAACACCCTAACTTTTCCAAGGCCTTTATAGTAGAAACAGATGCCTCTAATGTAGCTATAGGAACTGTCTTATCCCAAGCAACTGGTGAAGGAGTACCTCGATTGCCATGTGCTTTTTATTCCAGACAGCTGACAAAAGCCGAACAGAACTACATCATTTTGGACCGAGAGATACTCGCCATCAAGGCAGCATTTGAAACACTACCTGGAGGGGGCCTCATCACCCATGCTGGTAATAATGGATCATAAGAATCTCACTTATCTGCAAACCGCATGGATAATGAACGCCCGTCATGCGCGATGGGCCCTTTTCTTTGCCCGTTTTGTGTTCCAGATTCGGTATCGACCCGGACGAAATAATATTATAGCCGACGCCCTTTCCCAATATTATGAATCTGCAAATCCATCAGTAGAACCAGGTGAGATGCTTTTGGATAAAAAAGTATTTTCTGTTTCTTGTCTCACTTACACCCAATTTCACAGGGTAGTTGCTACGGATCCCTCCATAAAACTAATTCCCAATCTTGACATCAAACATGGGCTTTACGTGAAAGATGGGCGTATCGTGGTCCCTCTCAAGGGACGACAATGTGTTGTGGGCCCACCCGACGCTCCCTTAGCTGGTCATGCTCTTCTCTCTCCCTCACAAACTTTAAATCCTTCCTCAAAACCGGCCTCTTTTGTTGGGTCTTACTCCTCATCCCTATACATTTCTCCTTTATGCGTCTCATTTGGTCTCATCATTCAGGATCCCCCTCTTCCTATCTAACTAAGCTAAGTATGTGCACCTGCAACTTCTCACCTTCATTGCTGCCCCTCCCCTTGATTGTATCCTTGTACCCTTGATTGTAAGCCTGTTGGGGCAGGGGCCTGTCTCAATATCACAATTGTTCAGTGCCAGGGACATTGCTGGTGCTGTATAAATAAAATAATATAATAGACCTCCCTTGCCTTTTAAATGGTATTCAGAGTGCTTTACAATAATAAAAAATAATATATATATATATATATTTAAAAAAAAACACAATTTAAAAGAGGAAGATAAGAGGGAGGAAAATCTACCTTAAAGGG
This sequence comes from Sphenodon punctatus, assembly GCA_003113815.1. Taxonomy (NCBI): domain Eukaryota; kingdom Metazoa; phylum Chordata; class Lepidosauria; order Sphenodontia; family Sphenodontidae; genus Sphenodon; species Sphenodon punctatus. The sequence goes on from QEPC01004766.1 coordinate 1,458,209, forward strand.
AACCTGCAATGGACCCCAAAAGCACTTGGAAAACAAATGAGTTTTCAGATGCTTTGTAAAGGTAGGGAAGAAGGACTGAAGAGGGACATCCAGAGGGAGGGAGTTCCATAGTAAGGGGTCTGCCACAGCAAAGGCCCAGTCGCCTGGATGCCATAGTTATGTGATCCCCAAACCGCAGGTTGTTTCTGAGTACAGATAACCATCAATGTGAGGCTCCAGGAGCAGGTCTCTACATGAACTCCTTAACCAATTAACTGCTACGAACCCCTCCCCTAGCCTCATGTACTGGCAGCTGTTCCTTGGACAGCTCCCTCCTCGTGGCAAATGCCTCCATCCTGCTGTGACTCAGCCTGAGCATTGGCAGCTGCACTTTCCACACAAAGGGAAAGTGCCTCTTCTTCTGCCTGCTCCATGTGAAAGCGCAATTGCCAATGCTTAGGCTGAACTGAGCTCAACCAATAAGGAATGGCCGGGGGGGGGGGGGGGGGCACACAGATGCCTTGCTGCTGCCAGCAACACATGAGAAAATTTGGCCTGGGGCCAAATTCTGCAGGAACTGCATCATAATAGCAATGTAGAATCCACAGGGCCTGAGATATGAGTAATTCTTTTCCAGTATAAGCTGCAGTTTCCTTCTCTTCAAAAAGTGACCCCTGAAAGATATTTGAAATATATGGCCAGATCTTCATCTTCTGTGAGTGAGTTTAATTCCACTGACATTTTAGGGAGCTGAAGGTAGGCTTTCACAATATTGCACACACAGGACAGTGTTTTTCAAATACCGGCACCTAGCTCTGCTTCTTTCATGGGGGAAGGGAGGCAGCTCTTTTTACTTCAGGATGTAAAGCTTTTTCTGTCTCCTGGGTACTTTGATAGCCCAACAGCTGTTTTGCCTGACTTAATGCTGAAATTTCCAGCATCAGTGTAACACAGTCAGTTTTTAATGTCTTGGAGGCATTTTTCTTATCACATAATTCTGCCTTGGAAGCAACTGCGGAGAGGGCAGGCAGGGTTTCCCCTGGTGCAATGGAAATCGCAAGAAGAGAAGGTCAGAAAACATCTGGCAACGCTTTTCCCTAGCTGGAATGCTGACCACAGAGAGAGATTTTTTTCAGTTAAACCTTTCCATTGGGAAAAAATTGTTTAAGATCTAAACATTCTAAAATGAAGGGGGAAGAAATAATAAAAAAAAAATATATTCATTTTGGTGAATCCATTAGGAAGCAAGTGCTAGGAAGGAGAAGAGGGTTAGAAATGCCCCGTAAAGTTGTGTCCTATTCGTACAAAACTATAAGACACCTTGTTTTGGTGCAATCAACCCAAAATGTTCTGTTGCATCGTTTCCATTTCAGAAGACTCAAAATGGGACTGAAAAAGAAAACCCTTGTCTGAAAAAGCCTAACATTTCATCTCACTTGGAGACGGAAGCAAATGTTAAAATATTGACATATTCTGTGAAGCAGAACTGCCAGTTTCCAAGCAGCTCTGATTTCTGATAATGCAAAGTTTCACAACAATCACTTCTACAACCTCAGGTGCCAGGGCAAGGTGCTACCAAATATAGCCCTCTTCAGCTGCTACTGCTAACCTCATCACCACCACCCGTGCGCACTGTGCACAACTGATGCTCCTCCTTCCTCTGCATCATGACCCTTGAAAGAACCACTGCAAACAAATCCACTGCTACAAACCCAGTAAAGATAACGCACACGACTGTTACACCGCTTGCAGTGTGTGAGAGAGACAGAAACAGGTTTGCATCTCCTACATGGAAGCTTTTCTCCATACCACTGGATGATATAACAAGTTGCTCCTAATGCAAGGCTTGAATTAGCCATGGCAGAACAGGCATCACCTGTCAAACTCGGGCCTCTTTAGCAATCTCAGAAAATGTCACTTAAATTTAATTTCTGACCAACCTCTGCTTGAAGTAAAGTCATCAGGTTGGCCAGGTCACCTAGATTATTTATTTATTTAATTTATTTATAAAAATTTGCTACCCCACCCCTCCTGCCACAGGCAGCTCGGGGCGGCTTACAGTTCGCAAAACATTAAACAGCAATTTAAAAACAACTAAAAGGAGGACAAAAAGAAAAATAACCCCTACGCAACAACCCCACCCCCTCACCCATCTCCCCCGCCAAATGCCTGGTGGAACAGTCAGGTCTTACAACTTCTCTGAAAAGAGGGGGGATCCGGGGCCAACCGGGCCTCCACCAGAAGGGAGTTCCACAGCCATGGTGCGGCCACCAAGAATGCCCTCCCCTGTACGGCCCCCCAGAAGACTCGGGGGACCTCAAGCAGGGCGCCCCCAGATGACTGCAGGGGTCGATCCAGCACCCGGGGAGTGAGGCGGTCCTGCAGATAGGTAGGGACTAAGCCATTTAGGGCTTTATAGACCAAAACCAACACCTTGAATCGAGCCCGGAAAACCACCAGCATCCAGTGCAGGGAGCAGAGCACTAGTGTAATATGCTCCCGGCAGCCCAGTCCTACCAGAAGACGGGCCGCCGCATTCTACACCAGCTGCAGTTTCTGAGCTGTCACCATGGGTAACCCCACGTAGAGCGCGTTACAATAGTCCAATCTAGAGGTGATGAAAGCATGGATGATGGTGGCCAGGTCAGAGCCTGAGACAAACGGCCAAAGCCGTCGCACCAGATGTAACTGGCGAAAGGCACTCCTCGGCACAGCCTCCACCTGGACATCAAGGAGCACCCCCAGACTCTGTACCTGGGATACCAATGGAGGGCAGACCCTGCCAATAATGGGGGCCACCATCTCCAGTACCTTACCCACCAACATCACCTCCGTCTTGTCGGAATTCAGCCTCAGTCGGTTAGTCCTCATCCAGTCCCCCACAGCCGTCAAATACTGAGTAAGCACTGAGACTGCAGGGCCTGGATCTGTTGAAAAAGTGAGATACAGCTGGGTGTCATCAGTATATGATGACACCGCATGTCGAACCTCCTGATCACATCACTGAGTGGCTGCATGTATACGTTGAACAGGAGACGGGACAGAACTGAACCCTGCGGGACTCCACACAAGAGGTCTTGGTATGATGAAAAAAACTCTCCAAGAACCACTCGCTGCGTTCTACCAGTCAGGAACCATTCAAGAACAGTCCCGCCCACCTCTGCACAGTCCCGCAGCCGCGTCACCAACATCTCGTGATCAACTGTATCAAATGCAGCCGAAAGATCTAATAGAATTAACAGCGTCGAACGACCCCAGTCCATTTCCCGGTGCAGATCATTATTCCATCCTTCCCTGCTACCTTTATGGCAGAGAAACTTGCATCCTCACTAGACGTCTCCAGAAAGTTCGCTCCTAGCCCACAGAGGCAGTCCCTGTCCCGAGTGGACAAAAGTGAATACTGAAAAGCAAACAACCATTTGACCAGAATCATGATGTTGCCAAAATTAAACAAAAATTTAAAAAATCACCAGGTGAAATGGTGAGATGTTCGCCCTCAATAACTAGTTTCTCTCTATGTGGAAGATGTAAATGGAACCACATGTGATGACGTCTCCTTGTGGACCACTTTCAGCAGATCTTTGGTGCTGGAGGTTTATAATATGATGTAGGACAAATTAGTGTCCAAGTTAAGCATGGCATCCACTAGTGGTACTTCTACCTGTGCTGTTGCCCTCCAGATACCACCTGCTGCTACCATTGCCACCACCAGCCTGAAGCTGTAATTGGTAAAGATTCTTATCTTCACTAAAACCAATCTACAATTGCTGAGTTATGATGTGTGGGTGACCATCCAAAATACTGCTTTTAAAAATGTTTTAAACCGTGTTTTAAATTGGTGGCAGACTTAACAGCAATTCTAACAAGAATATTTTTCTTCCTTTACAGGCCTGACAAACTGGCAGTGCCACACTGCACCTCTATGCCAAAAATAAATAAATACAAATATAAATAAATACAAATAATAAAATGATGAATGCAAATACTAGCCCTCCCATACAACCCAAATACCTAGTGGGGCAGAAGGTAGTGTTAGATTAGGTAGCTATTAAGCTAGTTCCCTGTAACTAAGCTAAGCATGTGCATCTGCAACTTCTCAACCTCATGGCTGTATCCTTGTCTCTCCCGATGTTCACCTCTCCCTTCTCTCTCAGATTGTAAGCCCCCTGGGGTAGGGATCTGTCTAGAACTATTGATTGTACAGTGCCAGGTACACTGCGCTCGTGCTATATAAATAATAATAATACATGATAATTAATAGATTGCCACTTTCACCTTTGACTCCATAAGGCATAAAGCTGCATTCACCAGTGGGGATGGGAGTAGAACTGCAACCAGGCACACACACCCAGTCGAGTACACCATCGAATCTGGAGTGCCCAACTCACCCGTCATGTTTGGGCACCAATAATGATGAGCTACTCGTGGCTTCCTGGGCGGAGTCCCACCTGGCTGCTGCTGTTCCTCCACTCCCAGCCACTCCTCCCTGCTCCTCCCCGGCCCACAGCTCATCTGAGCCAGGGTCTTCCCACTCAGCTTTTTTTGAGTGCAGAGAGGGAGCAAGGAGGCCTCCTTCTGGCATAAGGCCTAGGGACATTATGTGGTGTAGTGGGGGAGTATGCAGGTCATGCACAGTGCACCATAAGAGCTCCCCTCTTGCTCAGAAAAAGCTGAGTTAGGGAGGAGCAGGAAGCAATGATGGATCAGAGGAGCAGTGGGAGGGAGGGTCAGACCACGGAGCCACGGGTGCAGGAATCGGCTTTCAAGAAGCCCTGGAAATACCCACATGGGGGGATGGGTAACCCATTGGGTGTCTGTTGGGGGTACCCCCAAATGTGGTTATTACCCTCTGCACCCCAAATGAGAGGGAGGGAGAGTGGCAATGGGAAGCAGCCGGAGTGACAGCTGAGTGGAGGCAGGCCAAGCCCAATACTGGAGAAGGCACGGGCAGCGGCACAGCAGGCATGCACTATGTGCTGCCCTGATATTGATCCCCCTGGAAACGTGGACTGATTAGAGTGTTGCGTGCAGCTGGGAAGAGACTTCCCTGCTCCCCTCCCCACTCAGCTAATTTACTGTTGGGTTCCAGCTAAGCTCTGCTGAGTGCAGCATGGCCAGGGACTCAGAGAGCAAGCGTAGATCTCTGCAGAATGGATATGGAGGAAGGGTGCAGGGAATAACTACCAGACCAGAGGCCAGCAGTCCTGCAATAAGTACTTTTACCTTTCTCAGTATTTTCTCATTTTTTGATGAGAATCCAGTCTATTCTTCAATTTGGCGTCCTTTCCCAGAACAAACCAAGAAATACAATTCTTATTAAAAAAAACAACAAAAACCCCCCCAGAGAATGAGTTTCAACCCTAGCAGCATCAATGACATCACACTGGGATGTGCAGCATCAGAGAGGGGGTGGGGTTGACTACAGCCAAGAGGGTCTGATCCAGGTACCATGGAGTGGGAGGCTAAATATCAATTCTGCTAAAGGTGGGCTTCTGATTAAAGTTAATATTCCTTTGTACACGGAAAGTATTTTATGAACTGATTTTAAGACTCCAAGGTAAGTTTTGCTGCATTTCACAATACACAATTGCAATGCTAAACATTAACTTCAATTATATAATGATTGCATTGAATGGATGAGGGTATTGGAACCATACACTTGAGAGAAAAATTATTATTATTATTATTAACAAACATTTATATAGCGCCAGCAGTGTACCTGGCACTTTACAAAGTAATAAAATAGACACGGTTCCTGCCCCTAGGGCTTACAATCTGAGACACATAGGAAGGGGAACAGAGGGAGAGACAAGGGGTCTAACATTCATGAAGATGCGAGGTCTCAAGTGCACGTACTTGGCTTGGTTAC
>QEPC01004766.1:1486369-1534625 GCA_003113815.1 Sphenodon punctatus
ATGGAGTGGAAGGTGTTTTGAACTGTAATTGTACTGAATTGTGTTTTTGTGTGTATTTTAAGAAAGCTGTTGTACATTTAAGTGTATTTTTAAACTGTTAAGTTTTTTGCTTTAGTGAATTGGCTTTAGGTTTTGGTACCATGGTCAAATTTAACAAAAACATAGGCATAGGTAACAAGGTATACAAATTTCTTTCTTTATAGTTTTCTAGAGTTCCTGAAAATTATTTGGTGGTTTACAGCTTATTAATTATTTACTGCTACTCTTCTGGAATTTGTAAATTATTTTAATTTTTATACATTTGTTTCCAAGGTTTCTATTTGTTTTATACATTTGTTTCTGATATTCTTTTCCATGTCTTGAAAGTGGCTCCAATTTTCCAAAATCCCATTATCTAGATTCTATTTGTACTACATTTCACTAAGGCCCTTTTCAAATGGGCCGGTGGTGTGAGGGGGATGGATGGTGTGTGGGCGCCCACCCACTTCCATGCATCTCCACGCACAGAGCATCCACCATTGGCGCCCATTGCATGGGTGATAGGTGGAGGTGGGTGGAGTGTGCACAAACCCCCACACACCCGTTGCGGCGATCGCACGGACGACCCACCCATCGCCTGACCACCCACCCACCCACACGGGCGAGGGGGGGAGTCCATGCAAAAAGGGTCTATATAAGACAAACCAAGATCCAGGCCCATAACTGGAGACATTGGAGGAGAGGGACATTGCTCCCACATAATCCCCACACACACACAAACACTCGATAGAACTAAAATGTGTTCCATGTTTTCCCCTCAATTTCTTAGTCTGAAAAATTCCCTTCCCCCTGTGCTAATATCCTAGCCATTAGCCAGCCCAGATCTTGACATAACTCCCCCTCTCCCAAAGCACTATAATGTTTCCTTTCATAGGCCCTTTCATCTCTACAGTGTGGTGACTGTTCATAAAGTTGTTCCATGAATCGTTCAGTGGGTTTAGGAAAATGAATAAAATGGAAATCCAGAATGCAGAGAATTTTTGCTATTTTGCTAAATTTGGGGCTCAAAAAAACCCCAAAAAAACCAGTCATGCTGTTCTTTTATATTTTAAAAATTCCACAGCTTGCTAAATTATGCATCATATGAGGGATTAATGAATCAGCACATTGCAGGAATGCTGCAAAACTGTGTCCAATAATAACAGAAAGAGCAATGCCATCTGCCTTTCCTTATATGTCTTAAATTTATAACACTGTGCTTGTTTCTAAATTAGTGTACATACCAGCTGTGATTGCACATGTTTAACAGATAAGAAACACTTGTTCAAGCTTTGAGACTTATCTTTAGTAAACACCTAACCAGATGTGCTTTCAATTACATGGAGTTCTGTTCTTGGACAAAGAAGCTTATCACTAAAATTGATTACTGTAGGTGTTCTTTTATCTCTAAAGGTATGTCAGTGTCTTGCAAATGGGTTCTTAGCTCCCAAATCTGACTGGAATTTGAAGAAGATATAATTTTAGTCAGCTAGGCCTCCCAGCTGAAGACTGGACTCTGTATCAACCTAAGCTGTTTATATAATTTCTTATTCTTATAACTAGTACCTGAGTGCATCACCATAATTAATGCTCTAATCTTCACACAGGCTCTATGAGGTAGACTAGCATTAATATCCCCATCCTACATATAATGCCATCCTGGGTCACACCCATGATTGATCCTTTTCTCTCACAGTTGCTAATACCTAGTGTCCCATCCAGCTTTCCCTTGCTTCTCACTCCCCATAGATTACTCACTGATGATTCTCCTTGTATTGCCTATACATCAGGATCACGCACTTCCTCTTGTAACTAAGCTAAGCACCTGCACGTTCTCAGCTTCATGAATGTATCCCCGTCTCTCCCTATGTTCCCCTCTCCCTTGTCTCCCCTTCCTTGTCCATCATAGTTCACAAACTCCTCAGGGCAAGGATCTGTTTCTAATCATAACTGTTCAGCACCAGACACATTAATGGTGATCTATAAATAATATTGTATTTAGACACAGAGAGTTGCAACGAATGTCTACAGTACTAGTACCAAGTGCACATGTGCTGATCAAGCCCTACTAAATAGTAGGTTCTTGCCCTCTCAACCCAATCCCCTCCTGCCTCCTGCCATCCATTGCTCCCACTGTCGCCCCCCCCGCCCCCTTCTACATGTCATTAATCTCTCCCTCTCCCTCCCTCCGCCTTCAAATATGCCACTCTCTCTCCCATCCTCAAAAAGTCCACCCTCAACCCTTCTGACCCCTCTAGTTACTGGCCGGTCCCTCTCCTACCCTTCACCTCTAAGCTTCTAGAATGTGTTGTCTACTCCCGTTGTCTGCATCTCCTCTCTGCCAACTCATCCCTGGACCCTCTCCAATCTGGCTTCCGCCCCCTTCATTCCACGGAAACGGCCCTTGCCAAGATCACCAACGATCTACTGGTCGCTAAATCTAACCGCCTCTACTCCATTCTTGTCCTCCTTGACCTCTCTGCTGCCTTTGACACTGTTGACCACTCACTCCTACTGGACTCTCTTCGCTCCCTAGGCTTCTGCGGCTCTGTCCTTGACTGGTTCTCCTCCTACCTCTCTGAGCGCTCCTTAAATGTGTCTCTTTCCAATTCCAGCTCCTCCTCCCTCCCCCTCTCGGTGGGGGTTCCCCAAGGCTCTGTCCTGGGCCCCCTCCTCTTCTCTATCTACACCCTGTCCCTTGGCAAACTCACTGCCTCCCACGGCTTCCAATATCACCTCTATGCTGATGAAACTCAGCTCTCTCTCTCCACCCCCTCTCTCTTCCCTTATGTCCGAGTTCGCCTCATCAACTGTCTCTCTGATATCTCCGCCTGGATGTCCTGACGTCAGCTCAAGCTCAACATAGCTAAGGCTGAACTCCTTATTTTTCCTCCCTACCCTTCCTCCCCCTCTTTCCTCTCCATCCTTATTGATGGGATCACCAGCCGTCCTGTCCCCCAAGCCTGTAGCTTGGGCTTTGCCTTCGACACTCACCTTTCCTTCAAACCTTACATCGACTCTGTTGCCAGGTCCTGTCACTTTGCCCTCCGTAACATTGCACGGATTCGCCCATTTCTCTCTGTCTCCTCAGCCAAAACCCTTGTTCATGCCATGGTCATCTCTCGCCTTGACTACTGCAACCTCCTCCTCCTCCTCACTGGCCTCCCCTGCTCTCACCTGTCCCCTTATTTCCATTCAAAACTCTGCTGCTAGGATCATCCACTCAGCCCATCGCTTCGACCACATGCAGCCTCTCCTCTCCTCACTTCACTGGCTTCCCCTTCCTGCACGCATCCTTCACAAACTCCTGGTATTTACTTACAAAACCCTCCACAACCTGGCTCCCCCTTACCTCTCAGCCCTTATCTCCTTACACACTCCTGCACGCACTCTCCGCTCCTCCTCTGTCCCCTCCCTTGTCTCCCCTGCTCTCCCAACCGCCTTCGTCCCTTCTCCATTGCTGCCCCCCATGCCTGGAACTTCCTCCCTGCCCACGTTCTCCTCTTCCCCCTCCCTCTGCACATTCAAATCCCTCCTTAAAACCCACCTCTTCCTCGCTGCCTTTCCTGACGCCTGTTAGAACGTCCCGCTCAATACTTATCATCTGCCCTCCCTGCAGACTCCTGCCTAACTGCAACCAAGCCAAGCACGTGCACCTGAGACTTCGCATCTGCTTGAATGTTTTTATCCCTTCTCTCCCTATGTCCCCTATCCCTGTCTCCCCCCTCCGTGTCTATTAGATTGTAAGCCGTAGGCAGGGACCGCGTCTATCTCATTGTTCTGTAAAGCGCCAGGTACACAGCTGGCACTATACAAATGCTTATAATAATAATAATTAATAATCAGAGCCTATGGGAGATAATAAATGTGACAGGGGGCACTATGTCATGCCTGGGCCAGGTACTCCCCATCATGTTTATTTCCAGCCCGATAGATGTGAGCTTGCTGCTGCCCTGGCCCGGGTAGGTGACCGGTCTGGATGTGGGCCCCCTCTGGATGATTACAGGAGCACTCCATTCAGTCACCCCAGAGATCTACCCAGCAAGAGAAGTATCACACCATGTGTGTGTGTGCTGGGGCGGGGTGTGTTAGTGTTAAAGCAAGGGAGTGAGCAAAGCTTCTACCTCTGGCTTCAGCCTAAAGCAGTAGGTCACCCCACAGGTGCAAAGCTCTGGGAATCTTGGTCTTAGACTGCCCTGACACTTTAAGCAGAGAGCTGTACATCAGTAGTCCTCTGACAGGAATCCCTGGTCAAATCGAGTCCTCTGATCCCTGGAAGCTATAGAGTCAGGCTGGAGCTCGCCCTTGTGCCAGAGTACTGAGGTATTATGTGACAAAGGCTCATATAGTTCCATCAATATACAGTATCATTTAATAAGAACAAGCAGATTTTCTTTTATAATTCAAAAACCTGTGAAATCTAATATCACTGTAGATTTTAAGTCCTCAGCACCTCTGAGTACAGAGGAGGAATCCATATCCTGCAGAAGCAATTATCACCCAATAAGCACAACCTCCCCTAGAGGGGCAGTGCAGCATTAAATCCAAGAGTGAGTGGTGCAAGAAGGAAAATTTTAGACCAAGAAGCTCAGGGCAAAGTCCTATACGTACGAAAAGCATCCCTGCAGAGCAGGCAGAAACTTCCTTTTAAAAGCTCCCATGCTAAAGCAAACTGCACAGAAGGCCGCATATTTACTTCAAAAGGACAAAGGCCTGTGTCATCCCTGCCTAGGGTTGGAGGAAAGCTAGAGAGCTAATGGTCACTAAGCCATCCCCTGAGGAGACAGTGGACGCGTCTTCAGATGAAATGCTACCCTGCATGGCTGCTCTGTGAGCAGGAGGGTGCGGGGAACAAGACCAAGGAAATAAATAAATAAATAAATGGCCACCCAGGAGCCATGGATCAGACTGCCCACCTGAAGGTAGAGCGGCTGGATGTGCGCTCCCGTGAGCCACAGAGCACCCACTCATGGCCACGCACGGAGCACTGCTGGCCAATCTGAAGTGCTCTGTGTGGCACAGGCCACATAGATGTGTGGCAACAGGCAGCCATGGAGCCCTTGCCCATATGAACGGCAGCAGCCATCCACGCCAGCAGACAGGTCTGCCTCTCAGAGGTGCTGTGGGTGGAGGAAGCAGCCGTTGCAAGTCACAAGAACTAGCAGGGAGCGCTTGGAAGAAGCCCAGGTTCCCCACACATCACTTACAAGGGCCAGCTGAGCGCGCTTTCCCTACCCCATGGTCCGTGGCAGAGGTGGCTGCTTCTGTGGCCGCAGTAGTCAGCCTGTGAGCCGCCCATTAGAATCCCTCCCCGTCCTCACACACTCCACCTGCATGGGTGCTCTGCGACAGTCACACTGTGGCCACAGGCCCCAACCCCTCGCATCGCCTTTCTTGTTGAAAAACACCCAGTAATGCAGGAGAGATTTAAAACATGTCTGTCATGTTTAAAGAGAAGCTTTCAGCTTTTCTGTCTTGGAATAGCTCCTATAAACGTAGAGCGCCAGATGATTCATTTGGAATGGTTAAGAATATCTATCCAAGGTATGACAATTCCATTCACCTCATTGTTTCAAATTACAAAGGAAAACCAGACTGGGTCTCATTATTGTGCGGCTGATGGTACTAAATATATATATTATGTGGCATGACCGTACAAGGTCAGTCAGTAAACTGAGTCACTGGACAGCTCTTGATACGTTCCATTTTCTCCCCAGCAGGGCATGCTCTGTAACAAAGGGAGTGGGGGAGAAACGAAGTAGTCACCCTCTTCAGAAAATTAGAGAGACAATGTTCTCTTCTGTTCTATTTGCCTGTTGCTTCAGAGGTTAGAAATGGCATGACTTGTGCCATTACAGGAAACATGTGGCCTCAGTTTGTTTCATTTTCTGAAGTTCACTGGTGTCCCCCTGTCTCACATTTATTTAAAACACTTCATTTTTCAAGGTTGGAAATGAAACCACGGTTCTATTCCTGTCTTCCAGTTTGCCCATCTTGTTTTTGAATCCATGCAATTCAAACCACAAGGGGCATGATTGCCAAAATATGGGTAGCTAGGCATTTCTGTTGCAACAGATGAAGTTATAGGAGAATACCTGGGTTCTTCTAGTTTGTGCTTTGACTTCATTCACAAATAAAGTTGTCTGACTGTAATAAAAATTCCAGTCTTCAACAGTGAACAAAGACTAAAAAAACTCTCAAAACACTAGGTGTTTTCAGACGAGATGCTGACCCACATGGCTACTCAGGAGCCACAGATTCGACCACCTGTCCAAAGTTGGAGCAGCCATATGCGCTCTCCCATGAGCCACGGAACACCCACTATCAGTTACTCATGAAGCACTGATGGGAAATCCAGAGTGCTCTGTGAGGGGCAAGCCACATGGGGTGTTTACAAACATGACGCTGACTTGGTTTGGCCCACTGTGGCCAACCTGGGCTATCGCCAAACCCACGCATCTGTTCCCGGTCCGCCAGATGTGGGCTTGGTTCAGACCCCATCGGGGTAGTCAGCTGGGCCAGAAATGTGGGCCCAGAAGGAACCAGGCATATGGTCTAGACCATGAGTCACCCAGGTGGGCCAGAGCGAGCCGAACTAAGTGAGTGCATCTGTTTATGCACCCACCTGACCTAGCGTGGGGGTTCGCCATGGCTACTCATCATGACAGGGGGCAGGAAGCCAGCCACAGTGCAGGGGCGGAGCCTTCCAGCTGCACGTTGCGTTCCCCCTCCCCCCCCGGCACATGTGGCCCAACTGAGGTGGTGGCAGTTTGTTTTAACCAATGATATATGGCAGCAGGCAGCCACGTAGCCCCTACCTGTATATACAGGGGCAGCCAGCTATGCCAGCAGACAAGACCACCAGTACCATGAAGGCTCACAGTCCTGAAGGCCAGAGAAGCCCTGTGGCCGTTTGTGGCCCAGCTGGAGTGCCTGCTTGGAATTTGATGCAATTTCCTTCCTCGTTCCCTGCTCATTATCAGCGCTCAACTTATTGTGCACTTTGTTCTAGGGTTTGGCTGTCATTTTCGTTATTACAATAACGATAATGAAAATAGTCATTCTTGTTATCGTTATTGCAATAAGGAAAACAACAAATAATAATAACGAAAATAGAAATGAAAACAACTTTTTGTTTTTGAAATAAAGGGAAAAAACTGAAAATGTATTTCCGGCTATAACTTTTTTGTTATTTGATTGTGATGGAATTTGGGGTACCCCCCCATGGAGCACATGATGTATACCAATTCCAGAAATGATTTGATAAAGGAAACAGATCTTAGAAGCAATTGAATGGTGTGATTTTAAGAAACATTACATACACATTCATGGCTGTAACTTCTTTGTCTTCCATCCAATTTGCAAGAAATGTACGAATATCATGTCCCTCCACATGCATAACACACCTGCCAGTTTTTAGAAAAATTGGATGAAGGGTCCTGATGGTATAAGACATTAACCTGAAAATACATTTCCAGCTGTAACATTTGTATATTCCATCCTGTGTACAAGATATTTGGCAGAAATGTATCACATACCTTCCCTGTCATCTCTGCCAAACTACAGGACAATTTGATAAAGGGACCCAATTTTATAAGCAATTTAAGTTGTCCCCTTGAAGACCATTATTCAGATAAATAGCACATGCAGTGCCAGTCAGATGCAGGCACCTGACATGGCAGGGGGAGAAAGGTTGTAGGAGGGAGGATGTGGAGCAACCCAAAAGACTTACAGACACATTCACTGGCCAATTCTGCATGCTTCTAGCTTTATAGGACCAATCAGTAGTGGCTTTGAGATGGGTATAGGGAGGGCGACCCTCAGGCGGGCACAGAAGGGACATAACTGGGACTTTGGGGATAGCATCCCAGCAATCAGGAGACGTAGTTTACATACCCAGGCTGGCCAATTATCATCACAATCACATCCTGCAGCACTGAGACAGAGGACATAAGAGAATCTCTATTGGCTCTTTCATAAACAGATGCTTCCAACTTCCCAGCAACAAGTAGGGGAGAGAGGTTGTGGTGGTCACAGCACAGAATGAGGATATTTGGTTTATTTTTCTGCTGGCTGCTTCAGCTTCTTGCTTCCATGGTTTCTTTAGCTGTGTTACGTGGCAGGAGGTGGGCTACTGGGTGGGAACTGGGTGGGGGATGGCTGCCCATGTGATATGTTTCTGGGGTTGGTACATCATTGGAGGAGTCCGTGGCGGGTGGCGGCTGCCTGCTTGGCTGCAGTAGTCATGCTGAGAGCCGCCTGTTTGAATTGCTCCCCATGCAGTTCACCTGTGTGAGTGCTCCGCCACAGAGCCACGCACCAGACACGCACCCCTTCCATTGGTTTGCTCATTTGAAAACACCCAATCAAGCTGATGAACGAACTAGAAGGAATTCCTGAAATATAAATTGCACTTTTCATTCAGTGCTAAATTCACAGATTGATATAACAGCTATATATCACATTATAAAAGCCCAGGCTGCATATTTAGGTTGGCTGCAATTCCTGAAAGATGCTGCAGGATATTCCTGCTTGTAAAGTTGTAATAGAAATGAGCACCTACAGGGTCTACTTTTCTTTCCCTAATTCTGGCACTTTTGTACCCACAACCAACCCAAATGGTGCAATCCTCACTTGTTATAATCAATGAGATCTGACTGTAGCAGAGTCGGGCTTACACTGAAAGAGGCTGCAACCTGGCCCCAGTTGCCAAGGAAGGAAGTACTTTCATCGGATATACCAGTTACTAGTGTGGCAACTTCATTCCCCCAACACACCTTTCTCACTGTGCAAGAGACAGGATGGAGGTTCTGAGAAGGGACAGGATAAGACGGAACTTAGGTTTGCTCCACAACTTATCAGCAGTCCACCTAGCAATGCAGCCAGCTCTCATAAGGTAGAGTAGCTTTGTGTTCCAGGACCAAAGCAACTACAGTTGCAGCCTTATCTCTCCCCTGCTTCCCTAGACAATCTGTCTTGCTGGTCTTCTTTCTCCCTTTAAAAACCAAAGCTATCACCAGCATGTTATTTTAATATGAAAACAATGGCCTATGCATTCAGGAAAGTAAACAAAATTTCAAGAAACGCGCAGTTTACATCAGGAAACTACGCAGAATGGAATAAGAGCTATACAACACTAGAAGAACTCTCTGGATAGTACAAACATTGAGATCACGCTTCTGTAGTTGATGAAAAGGATGTGTCATCACATAGGGAGTCTGACTTTGGACCCAAACTTTGTAAACACTCACAAAACAACATCAAATGAACCAGGGGGGAAAGCCTTAGAATAAAGATGAATGTCGCAGTCATCACTCTTCATTGGACAAAATGAGAATAAGAATTGATTGTATTTGTATCAAAACAACACAACACAAGTCACAGGAGAAAAAGAATAACGATCAAAGAGCAAATATGAGAGGCAGGCAACACAAAGATGAATCTCCAGCATCTAGAGATAATAAAAGAACAGGCAAACATAGCAATAGAGTAACTTAAAAGAGCTGTTTCATATTTCTAAACTAGACACACAAGAGCTTCTTTGTATAAAAGTTGTCTTTTATTTGCAGCAAGAGACCTGAATATCATTTTCTGTGCTTACAAGGACTGCCAGCTTCAAACTCATAATACTCCCACAATTCCCTGGTCTTTTCTGAGGATAAACAGAATTATTGATTCCACACATAAACAGCCAGAACATAAATACAAGGACAAAATATGAAGAGCACAAACCATGTGTGAAAATTTGGAACTGCCTAAACCGCTCTGCATGACACGTCCACAACACCTTCTTATTTAAGAAGCAAAGCTACAGAATTTCAATGCATTTTAAAGGGGAATTCCTACATCCAACTGCATTTGTTTTTGACTGGAGTCACAATAAAGGGTTGAAACAAGGAACTCAATTTCCACAACAAGGTTTGAACTGAGCTATAATCTCACTTGGAAAACCTGAAAGTTTTATCATCACCAGTCTTATGAGGCCTTCATCACTCATGCAGACCTCAGTGCTGCAGAGTGCTCAGGAACTCAGGTGAAGTGCTAAGAAATGAATTTAATGGGCGATGTAGGCACTTTATTTCACAGGAGGGCTCAGACCAAAGCAGGATCAGGTACTTAAAAATCATACTAAAATTATTATATTCTCTTATACAAATGAAAATATTATCTATTATTATACAGGCACAATAGTGTCTGCATATTAAGGCGCAGCACAGTGTCAGTGATTAGGCATGAACATTCTCTCTCTTTAAAAATTGAGATGATTTACGCTATGATTATGAATCTTGTGGAGGGTAGCTTGGGTGAGTGGTTGAAGCTGTTCTATTTTCAGGCAAATCAGTTGGTCTATGCTTGAGATATTCTTGCTCAATGTTTCACGCTGAGGAGCAGTTTTTCAGGTGTCGACAACCAAAACAGATGACAAGGGCAGTGGTTTAACAGATCTGTGAAGGTGGCTGCACTGATTCGAGGCTGTCGGGGAAGGGGTGACTTGGCATTATTTTGGGCACATCCCCACAGTGGTTTTCTTTTTAACAGGAGCTTTTAGCCCCATTTTGCAATGGCTGGAATGTTAATTTCAGCTTATGTCCTGCACGTGCAGTTATCACAAATGCTCCGTAATGGGCTGCTGCCCGCTCAAGCCCCCTTAGCAGCATTTGGGGGGGGGGGATTAACTCTGCCCCCCAGCTGTCCAGCTGCCTGTGTCTCAATTGCCCCTCCCTACCTCCCCACTCCTTGGTCCAGTCGCCCACTTCTCTGGGGATGATGGTGATGCTTCTGGAGCCATTGTCATTCACTGCCCCAGCCACACACTCACCACATGCACACCTGACCACTTGCCTCCTGCTGCCGCTTGTCCTATGCGCACTGCTTCTCCAAGCGTGTGGCGCCATATTTTCTACCTGGAATGCTGGGACAAGTAGTCCCAGTATACCAGATAGGGAACATGGTGGTAGCTCATATGTGTACGTATGTGGCACTGCGGGCCCTTTAAACACTGCAGCAGTGGTGACGAAGGAACCATGGTGTTACTGGTGGCGGGGGGCTTTGAAAGCTGCAGCGTTGCCAGCAGCATCAGGGGAGCAGAGGCACAGGTGTGTGTGCACACGTGTGCTATTGTAGAGGGGGGACTGAATATGAGTGTGTGTGTGTGTGTTGGGAGGGGAAACTGAATGTGTGTATGTGCTAGGGAGAACCGAATACACATGTGTGTGTGTGATAGTGGGGAGGAGGACTGAAATGTGTGTGTGTTGAGGGGACGGAGAACTGAACATGTGTATGTGCACCAGGGGAAACTGAATGTGTGTGTGTGCATATGTGTGTGTTGTGCGTGCGCTAGGGGAGAGTGGGGACGGAATGTTTGTGTGCGTGCACTGGGGGAATTGAATGTATGTGTGTGGTAGTGGGGATGGGAACTGAAAGTGTGTGTGCTAGGGGACAGGGGGAACTGAATGTGTGTTGTGAGTGTGCATGCTGTGGAGAGTAGGGACTGAATGTGTGTGTGTGTGTGCTGAGGGGAGGGGAAACAATGTGTGTGTTGGTGAAAGGGGGACTGAATGTGTGTGTGTGTGCGTGTGTGTGTTTGTGTGTGTGCTGAGGGGAGGGGAAACAATGTGTGTCTTGGTGAAAGAGGGACTGAATGTGTGTGTGTGTTGAGGCGAGGGGGACTGAATATGTGTGGGCACTGGGGGGAGGGAGGACCGGGTGCACTTGTGTGCACTGGGAAGGAGGGACTGTGCGTGTATGTGTGCTAGGAGGGAAATTAGTATCTGAATGTGTGCCTTTCCTGAGAAAGTTCTGAAAAACAGAGAAATAACAGCTAAAATAAGTGTGCCAAATTTATATTTTACAAATTGTGTATTTTGATTTTAGTTACACTGGCATAAAGCTGGAGTAATGCAGTGCTGAATCAGGCTCATTATTTCTTGGCACAAAGGTAAACTGTTGATTTGCAACAGTCTAACTGCAAAATCGGAATGTTTTGTGTTTCCATCAAAATATCAGTGATTATAGCCTTACGTGCCACCTATTCAGTAGACAGCTCTTATTGTCCTTAATTTATGGATAAGAAAACTGAGCAGCAGAAAGCCCAAGGCTAAGATTTTCAAAGGTAATTAGCAATTTTAGTCATCCACACTGGACATCTGGATTGAAGATTTGTAAAGGAAGCTGCGTACCAGCTGTGGCAGGGAGCAGGCTATTTGGAGCATTGGCCCTTTAATGGAGATGGCACTGGCAATGAGCAGGAGCTAAGTGGAAAAGAGATAGTGCCTCAGCGCTCACTAGCTGTAGGCTAATTGGGGCCAGCTGAGCCCCAGTGTGGCAAAGCCAGTCCAGAGGCCAAAAGAGCCTGAGCAAAGGCTCAGAGAGGAGAGAGACTTGGAGGAAATAGGAGCTAGGTAAGAGTTCTTCCTTGGAGTAAAGAGAGACAGTGAGGAGTCAGGAGCTAAGAGCTCTGCCTCATTGAGAGAGCTAGCTGAGAGAGCTTCAGGAGACACTAACCAGAGTGGGAGGTGCTGTCTAGAGGGCTGAGTCAGGGAGGCTGCTCTGAGGTACCTAAGGCTTGAGGACTAAGGGTGAAAACAGACATGACGCTAACCACCCTTTAACCACCCATGGTGGTCATTTATGCATGTTCCAGGGCTGCTTAGGGCACCAATACAGCCCTGCAATATGCATAAATAACCACCAAGGGTGGTTAAAGGGTGGTTAGCGTCATGTCTGTTTTCACCCTAAGAGAGGTCAGAGGATAAGGTGCCTGGCCATTATAAGCCTTGTTATATGGACTGTATACATATGAATATGACACTGAAGCTGAACAAAGTACAAGAATAAAGACACTGGGTACAATCTCAAACTCCCTGTACTCAGTGTATGGAACCCATGCAGCTTCTGCATGGCTCTGTAGTGTAAACAAAAGGGAGAAACTCTGCTGTAACCCACTATCCCTCCATTCCCCTCCCAGAGAAGCCAGGAGTCATGCCTCCCAGCTCCCTCCCAACTCCTTTAACCCACTCCCTTCCCAAAGAATCCTGGAGTCCTGGCTCCCAGCCCCCCTGTTCTAGGCCATCACTAGGCCACCGCTCCCCTCCAAGAGAACCCAGGAGTCTTGGCTCCTAGCCCCGCTGCTCTCAAATATTAATAACAATAAACCCCGAACAGAACAAAACCCACAACCAATATGAACTATTAAGAAAGTATTCTGCTTAACAAGTGAAGCATGGAATAAAATGATTTTCTTCCAGAATTAATCATCCCTAATGATGATTAGATATCACTTCATTGTAATGTGGCAGCAAAATGCATCGTCAGCATTATTTATAAGTCGTTTTAAAAAGCATGGAAATTCCATCAAAAAACCCTTTCAGGGTTTGGAGAAAAATTAAGGCACAGGCATTTTTGGAAAAACAGATAAAAACATGGAAATTGAAAGTTAAGGCACACGCCTTAACTTACATACAATATGTAAACAGTAAACCCATTTTACACTGTCAGATATTTATCTTGCTTACAAGTTAGCCACAATGCACGCACAGTTTGCCTTACTCTTTCACGCAAATTCTTCTTCTATGGGATGTGGAAACATCAAAGCTGACAGAAGAGGGAAATTGTCTGAGCCTTAATTTTTCTCCTAACCCTGAAAGGGTTTTTTAAATGGAATTTTTTATATAGCACAAGCTAAGTACCTGGCACTGTAAAATCAGAACACAGGTCCCTCTCCTGCTCCTACAAACTCAAGTCACTGAAGTCAGTGTGCATAAGGAACGTATTATTATTACCATCTAATGTAGGGTTGCGGAACCAGAGGAGGGTCCAGATCATGGATCTGTGCTATGATTTTGTCCCCTATCCTTGTGTGCATGCCCTGATCTTTGCTTCCTTACCCTGATCATAGTTTTCCAGTTCTTGGGGTTAGGAAATGGATCTAGAGGCCAGATCCAGGAACTGGAAAGGGGCCAAATATAAAGTAGGTGCAGGCTGTATTTCCCCCCTGGGCCTGAAGTTCTCCACCCCTTCTCTGATGACATGCAAACACTAGAAAAAGGTTAGAATGCATTCTCCAACACCTGATGTCAATGGCAAAACTCCCATTGATTTTTAATGGAAGAGGATCAGGGGCAGATTAATGAAACCCCCTGAACAAATGGCCATTTGGAAGCCACAATTGCTGCTGATAGAATAATAATAATAATAATAATTAATAAAAAAGAGTTTAAATCAGGATTAACTAATCCTGTGACAATGTGACAGACATTTGAACACCTTGTCTCTTATGGTGGTTGAATCGTATTGGCAACAAATGGACTTTGATGTCATCATATAAGATTGTTCCACTATTGAAACTCAGAAAACTCCAGCCATTTCAAATATAAATGCAGTGCATTCTTAGAACTTCTTATAATATTTGTGCCTTTTTTATATATTTGGTTAGACAATTAATATCGACAATTTTCTGTCAAGGGTGGTTATTAGTGTAAGTTGCGTGAGCTTAATGTGGTGCCCTTGAGTGCCTGGTGGCTGTGGCCACGGCCCATGGTGTTTCCTTAAGATAGAGCTGGTACCATTATCTGGAGAATTTGTGGGATCTGAACGATTTCTAGGCAGTTCAGATCCCACGAGCCCTCTGGCTGGTTTCCACTAGAATAATCTGAGCAGCCAGGAGGAGGCGTGGGCAGCGGGTGCGTGGACAGGGTGGGTAAATGGGTTTCAATTAGCCACGGAGTAGCTATATTGGCCATCAGGCAGCAGTTGAGGCTCTTCTGGGGCTATCCTGGTTGGCTGGTAGCCCCAGGATCACAGTGGTGGAGGTGGGTGGCAGGCAGTGGCTCTCCCAGGACTGGCCTGGGCCTGCTGGGCTTGAAGTCACAGGAAGCTGGGGAGAGATCATTTGTTCATTCCTTCCTGTTCCCTGCTGCTGGTTCTGACTCTGCCCTGCTTCACCCAGTTTGCTCTTGGTCCAGCTTTTCTTTGTTTCATTTTTTGGCTTTGTTTTTCCTGGTCAATTCTGGACCTTGCATCTGCCTGCCTTAAACCACTCCTTCTCCCTACCCCTAAACCATCAGCCCATTTGCTTGTATGCCTGCTGCTTCCTCCTGTTTGCTCCTGTAGTCTGTGTGCTGGTCCTGACTTTCGGGACCTGATCTTGTACTGACTTCATTGGCCTTGGTTCCTAGTGTATCCCCCGACAGTTGGGCAATGACTTTTGGATGCAGAGTTCCAAGAATTCTCAAGTCTCTTTTGCAGAGGTTTGTCTCTTTAGTGACACTAATCTGTGCAGCTTGAGGTTTCCCCCTTCCAGCGCTTAATTTCTTTTAATTTTCTATGCTCCCATTTGCAGGTAGTTAATCCTACACAACATTCTTCTGTCCCCCTTTGTCACTCAGTATGGGACATATGTGCATCGCCAGCTGCCCCACGCATATAGTTCATATTCACACAGCTCGAGACACACTAGGGTTAATTACCTCCCAGCTAATTTAAGAAAGGTGCTAAATAATTCATAAACGTCTTTGTTGAGTCATCTAGACTACTCTACCAAAATAGTCCCTACTTGGATTGGGTAAAGGAGAGAGAACAGCTGCTGCCCAACTCCACTTGCCAGTTTCAGCTCCACCCTCGAATTTATTTGCGAGTGCAAGACATCAGTAAAAGGTGAAATCCCTGTCAAGCAGTCTGTGGAGATAAAGCTATCTGCATGCTGAATATCAATGTGATATTACAGTCTGTTTAGCTGAAGCAGATAATCATTCATTGTGCCCTCAGTATGAAATCTGACATGGAGTTCTAATTTTCATCAAGAGTGATAATATTTATGGTGGCTTTGTTTTATTATAATGCCTGACTACATTCTTATTAGGACTGGGACTAATAGTAGATTCTGTGTCTTCATGAAAAATATTATTCACATTTTGAATAGCAACCCAAATATTGGAATGAATCTTTGCACCAAAACCAATATTTGCATATTCATTAACAACCCAATTTTTCTGTTGTTTTTCTGGTCATTTTTGTTTGGCTATCCATCATTCAACCAAACAGCCGAAAACCAAAACACCATAGCAACATAAGTAGTGCCATACTGGGTCAGACCAATGGTCCATCGAGCCCAACATCCTGTTTCCAACAGTGGTCAGTCTCTTGGGAGAAGTACCTAATTAGGTCACAATGGGCAATCCATTCCCTGTTGTCCACTCCTAGCTCCCAACAATAAGACGTTATGTCCCCTAAACCTAATTTGCTAATATCCTTTAATAAACCTACTCTCCAAGAACTTATCCAATCTTTTTTTAAACCCAACAAATTCTACAAGTTAACTGTGCATTGAGTAAAACAATTGTTTTATTTATTTTAAATCTACCACCTGTTAGTTTCATGGAGTGTCCCCTAGTTCTAGTACTATATGAGAAGGTAAATAACCATTCCCTATTGACTCATTCCACACTACTCATGATTTTATAAACATCTATCATATCCCCCTCTCAGTCATCTCTTCTCCAAGCTAAAGAGCCCCAACCTATGAAGCCTCTGTTGGTGCAGGAGCTGTTCCATACCCTTTATGGGGGGGAAATACCAGACAAAACAAAATCAAAAAAATTCCTACTGAAAACCCAAATGGAACCAAGCAGACATGAACAGAGTTTAGTCTGAATCCAAGAGGGCAAGTTCTAGGAACACAGTATTTTTACTGCAGACAGTCATGTCATCTCTGCTTATTATAATTGCTTTCAAGGAGGGGCTTGATCTACAATGATCAAACAGGAATTACTAATTATCACCACTCTCCTTTTCTTATTCAGGCCTCTTCTGTTGAAAGAACTCCTCACTTAGAGCTCATCCACCCCAAAACTCTTTGAGAGTAGGGGTTGCCACCTATGTATATTTTTCCAGGCCACTTATGAAACATACATGTTGCAAGGCCTGCTATGGCACCAGTGCAACATGTATGTTTCATAAGTGGCCTGGAAAAATATACATAGGTGGCAACCCTATTTGAGTGTAGGCAGTAGGGTGGCCATACCTCCCCTTTAAGAGAGTACGCCTATGAAAAATACATGTTGCAGGGCTGCATTGGTTCCATATGAAGATTTTTGCAAACTAATATAATTCAACTGCTTATACAACTGGATTCCTTTATCCAATCTTTTCGAAATTTGGTACACTTAATGCCATCTATTGGGGGCACAATCTCTCCAGGTCTCAGCCAAATATAATAAAAAACAAAAATGTAATAGGCAGAAATGTGTTTTCCATTGAAACCAATGGAAAACGAAAGCTTGATATTTATGAAAACGAAAATGACAGATTTAAATAATGAAAACAAAAATGACATGGGCCTCTGGTGCACACCTCTAGCTACTTGGCATACACAGCACTTTACAGCCACAGGGTTTGAGAAAGGTCCCTGCCTAGTGGGCTTACAACCTAAGACAGCAAAGGACGAGGAGAATGCACAGGAAAAGACAGGCACACACATATATTCCCATTTTACAGATGGGGAACTGAGGCTGAGCGGTTGTGACTTGCCCAAGGTCACCCAATGAGTTCATTGGCTAGGGTGAGATTTGAGTTCTGGTCTCCCAGGTCCAAGTCCAGCACCCTATCCAAGACACCACACTAGCTCTTGCTGGGGTCTGTAGTATCAACTCAGATCCTGCACTGCCACTTTAATTGTTTACTAGTTTGGTTGTGCTGACAGCTGTTGCCATCAATCAGCTGCACTAAACAGCTCAGCAGCAGTAAACATTTGCCAACTTAAAACACCTTGCTATGAACATGAAAACAGCTTCCCCCATTTCTGACTCCTGTTCCAGATTCAAGGCACGCTTTTCCTTTTTGCCACTACCCTGGATGCTTTAATTATTAGCTGGTTTATTAGCACTGACAGCTCATTAGTACTTACCCTTATCACAGTGATATGGGGTGATTCGGTGTCTCAGATGAATAAATCAGTTGAGTAGAATTGTCAGTTAAAAACCCTCATCTTCTGTCTTGGGGTATTTTCCTCCCTTGGGTGAACATCTCTTGCAAAAACTTGAACGTTAGTGGCTCTTCAACTTTGCCCTTTTAGGACATTGTTGCCTGCACACAGGTACACAATATCCCCAAAGGAAAGTTGGTTACCATTAACTCTGTGTGTGTGTGTGTGTGTGTGTGTGTGTGTGTGTGAGAGAGAGAGAGAGAGAACAAAAAAGACCTGGGGTAGAAACCTACCCCAATGTGTTTTTACCAGCCTGGGGTAGAAATCAACCCCATCACATGTCATGTTAGTTTGCACATTCAAGCAATGTAAGTGCCAAAAGGACTGGGGTAGAAACCTACCCCAAGACCCATGTAATGTCATTTGTTTTTTCAACACAGAAGATGAGGGTTAAGAGGGGCCTTCCTGCGGGGGCTCTGGGCCTTTGCTGCCTTCACTGGCTTTCCTGCTGACACCTGGAGGGGGAAGGAGAATTGTGAGTACGCTGCTCGCTCCTCCCCTCCCACCTGGAACTAGCCCGGCTGAGTTAAAAGGAGAGCGCCGGCGGCCGCAGTGCCGGCAGCTGCGAGCCGAAGGGCCGCAGCCAAACGGTGCAGCCCTTTGGGGCCCTTCGGGGTCTGAAGGGGGGAGAGGGGGAAACTCCTTGAGGTTGGAGCAATCTGGGAAGGACTATGGACTGAAGTTTTTGAGTCTATCCATTCATTGTTGCCTTGTGGTGTTGACCCCAATTTGTTGTTGAGGAGGAAGGGGGTTTCTTGGGGTTGTTGCTGCTCCTTTTTTGCAGCGGTGACGTGTAGGAATGATCAGCTGAGAGGCAGATGGCAGCAGCACCCTTTGCCCCCCCCCCCCGTTAATATGAACAGTGAAACTATGAGGGGGGGGTTCCGTTGGTGTATACTGGGGGTCGCGGGGTTTGCTCTCCTCCCCCCCACCCTTGTGAGGGCGGGGTCTGATGACAGAGACTTCTGGGATGCCCCCCATAACAATGGGGGTGACCAGAGGGAGGGGAGAGGTGGCTGCGGTGTGTAGGAGTGGGTGATCAGCTGAGAGGCAGATGGCAATAATACCCCTCATTCCCCCCGTTAATATGAACAGTGAGATCATGCGGGGGGCCTCAGTGGTGTATGCTGGGGGCCACGGGGTTTGTTCTCCTCCCCCTCATCGTTGCGGGGGTGGGGTCTGATGGCAGAGACTTCCGGGACACTCCCCATAACAATGGGAGTGGGTAGAGGCTGTGCCAGAGGCACGTGCTGAGGGCGCGTGTCGAGGGGGCATGGTCAAAGGGCCGTGCCCTCTGGCTGTGCCCTTTGGCTGGGTGCTGAGGCAGAGGTGGGAGACTCTGTGGATTTATGTGAACAGTGTGTATTTACTGATGTGGGGATGGTGGGGCCAACTCCCGCTGGTGAGAGAAGGGTGGAGCTGGTCAGATATTCCCTGGTGGCAGCAGGAGATAGAACAATTGTTTATGGGACCTACCCCGNTGATGACAGAGACTTCTGGGATGCCCCCCATAACAATGGGGGTGACCAGAGGGAGGGGAGAGGTGGCTGCAGTGTGTAGGAGTGGGTGATCAGCTGAGAGGCAGATGGCAATAATACCCCTCATTCCCCCCGTTAATATGAACAGTGAGATCATGCGGGTGGCCTCAGTGGTGTATGCTGGGGGCCACGGGGTTTGTTCTCCTCCCCCTCATCCTTGCAGGGGCGGGGTCTGATGACAGAGACTTCCGGGACGTTCCCCATAACAATGGGGGGGGGGGGATTGTGAAATATGTATAATTAGTATATTATGTTAAATTGTGGTTTTTGTATTGAGCTGGGTCCCCGGCGTGGGAAATAAACCCAGAAATGTATTTCCTTTGTTGTGAGCCGCATCAAGTCGTTTTGAGAGAGCGCGGGATATAAATGAAACTGGATTGGATTGGATGAGGGTTAAGAGGAATTCAGCTGATAGGAATTATATTGCACTTCAAGAGTGAGGTGAGAATAATGGAAGCCATAGGATACAAATAGGGCGGCCAGATTTGTAATGTTTAGAGGACACTTATGAGAAATACTGGTTGCAGGGCTGCACTGGAGCCAATGCAACCCTGCAACCTGTATTTCTCATAAGTGTTCTCTAAAATTCGCATATCCGGCCACCCTAGATACAAGGGCATCTGTCATCATGGGGAAATTAGGATGTATTATTCGAAGTAGAATAAAAGAGAAACAATAGTCAAAATCTATGAATCTAGCTTTGTTAGAAGTCACTTTACTCTGGAGCTGGTCCCACTGACTTTAATAGTTCAGAGAAAATGTAAGGGCAAGACAGAGTTAGAGGTCTGAAGACTGCAGCTGTAGTATTCACCTGAAAGAAGAAAATAAGAAGCAAGCATGGTCTACAGCATGAATGGGGAACTCGTGGCCTAAAGGCCAAATAAAGCCCAGGGCAGATTTTTATTTGGCCCCTTTCAAATTCCTGAATCTGACCTCTGGTTCCATCTCTTACCCTCAAGCATCAGGGGGAAGGCAGCAGAGATGACAGCATGTACCCAAGGGGGCAGATGAATCCATGGCACAGTTTTAGGATCTGAACTTTCCCCTCCCCCCCTCCCCCACACTTCATCCATTCCTGAGCACACCCTTTAAATCCTCCCACCCCATATATTCCTATCTGTCCCTCAGAACTTTCACAGTGGCTGGCAGGAGAGAGAGGGTTCTCCAGCTTTGTTCTAAAGGAAAGATATCAACAAGGTTGCATCAAAATTTGCCATTCCACTGGTACTATACATGGAAAAGTTGCAGTGAAGACTTTTATCTTCTGGAAGAGCTTCAGTAGATGGTGGCACAGTAGGTATCCAGCCTAGGTGGAGCTGGAAGGTCACTGTGGTTTGTTCAGAAAGAAGCCAAATCTTCAAAGCTGCCTGGGTATAGGTTTATCTGAAAAATGTACATGCCGTCTGGCAAACTCTATACCTGCACCTTCAGAAAAGTCATTTCACTAGTAGTAGTAACTCTTTATTGTCCCGACCATATGGTTGGTGCAAAAACAGAAATTTTAATAAAAAGACCAAGGTACAATCATGACATACAGAACAAACAAAAAAATACAAATAATTAATCAGTTAATCAGTAATTAAAACCCTCTAGAGAAAAATTATGTAATAGAACAACAAAATACACATATCTAATGGGTAATACAAATAATTACCAGGCCCTTCTCCCCTCTAGAACTTCACCCATTCCATCTTCCTTTTCTTACCCAAGAGGAGAAGAAAAATTGCAGCTCTGTGCATTTTCTTTACATTAGTATTTGCCAAGGTATAAGTAAACTTTTGATCCTGATTCCATCCCCCAGACTTGAAGGGCAACACCCCTGTGAATTGTTGGCAGATATCTAGAGTCAGCATATAGTCAAAAAGATAATGCCCCAGATCCTCCACATGCTGGCCACAGTCACAAAGCCTTTGGGCATAAGGAATTCCTCTCAGCCACCCATCTAAAACTCTTGAGGCCATAAGCTGAAATCTGGCCAACGTACGCACTTTTCTCAAAATAAAGCTGGGAATGGAACATAGATATGGTTCCAATTGGTATATGGATTTAAGAGTCCCATAATGAGGGGCAACTACCGATACAGCCGTTTGCGCAATGCCCTGCTGCTTATATATGTCCGCAATTCGTAGACCAAGAAACCTTTTTACTTGTCCTATGGGGAGCCCCCTCAACGCCTCAAGGGAGAAACCAATTGTACCCAAAAGATTAATAAAGTGAGACCTCCATACAAACTTACACTTAAGGCCTTCTTGTTCCTCCCAACAGGCATACGTAAGTCTCTCTTTAGGCATATTCATTAATCTTACACCAAAGTTACAAATGGAGACTTGAGCCTTGGCTATCACAGGTAGAATACCTGTTTCTGCCCTCATAAAATGTACCGGGGAATAGCTAGGTACCCCAAAAATCCATCTTAGGATCTTATTTTGCACCACCTCCAGGGGGGCTGCTTCAAATCCCCATAACTCTGCCCCATAGAGAACTTGGGGGATTAATTTGTGACTGAGAAGGTGGAGAATAGGTTTCACCATCCTTCCTCCCTGAGTAGCCCAAAAAAACAGAATTCCTTCAGCTGTATGCTGGGCTTTAAGTTTAGCAGCTGCAATATGTTGTGCCCAAGTTCCAGAGGCAGCAAACAACAGCCCCAGATATCGTGAACTGGGGACCTGCTCTATCTTAAATCCATCCAATTCCCAGCGGCGGGTACGCACCCGCTTGACAAAGACCACAATTTTGGTTTTATCATTGTTCATTTTTAGCATTTCTTCTTGACAATATGCACTTAATACTACCAGGAACTGTCACATCCCATTTTCGGCAACAGACAGCAAAACCATGTCGTCTGCATATAACAAAAACGGGAGAGCCCTTCTACCTACCTTTGGTGGGAAAGTCAGCTCCTCTCTATAAACGTCTACTATGTTATTTATATAGAATTTAAAGAGGAAGGGGGCAAGCACACACTCCTGCTTTACCCCCGCAAGGACTGGGGTATCTTCGGATAAAGTCCCTTCCCTTGACACCCTTACTCTCATATAAGTCAATGAGTGTAACTCCCGCACCAAAAACAGAAGGCGTCTATCCAAATTTGTGGATGCCAACTTTGCCCAAAGGCGATCCCGGCTAATAGAGTCAAAGGCCGCTTTAAGGTCTACAAAGGCGGCAAAGAGGTTGCTTTTACTAATGTAGGTATACTTCTTTATCAGATGTTCTAAGACAAAGTAATGTTCTATAGTGGCTCGACCCAATCGAAATCCTGCCTGTTCTTCTTCATGAAGAACGTGCTCCTTTTCTGCCCATGCTTCCAGTTTTGCCAACAGAAATTTGGCATATAGCTTAGCAATCACATCCAATAAGCTGATAGGTCTGTAATTCTCTGGGTTATCCTTCAAACCTTTTTTATAAACAGGAACCATAATACTGTTGTTCCAACCAATGGGTAATCTCCCCGTAGCATTAATACCATCAAACAATCCAGAGATAACGGGAACCCACCAGTCTATATTCATTCTGAAGACTTCCCCTGGAATCCTGTCTTCTCCAGGAGCCTTCCTCAGAGGGAGAGAAGCTATAAGATTGTATATTTCATTTTCGTCCACTGGATGCCAAGAAGGGCAATCTGACAGAGAGACTTCAATTAGTGGGGAGAATTTCCCTTCCCCCGTAGCAAAAATACCCCGATAATAATTCTGCCAAATCTGTGCAGGGATCCCCGAATCCACCGTGGATCAGTTAACACCCAACCCAAACTTGACTAGGTGCCAGAAAGTAGTACTATCTTTCTGTTCAACCGCCGTTCCCAATCTTTCCCATTGCTTTACCTGATAATCCTTTTTCTTACCCTTAATCATTCTCCTGTACCTAGCCCTAACCTCCCTCAGTTTACCCAGGTTTTGCCAGGCTGGATTAACTTTCACGGCTCGTGCTACCGAATTAACCGTAGACTTAAGGAATCAACATTTTTTGTCAAACCATACAGCTCCCCGGGGGCCACCTCCTTTATACTGGGCAAAGCCCAGATTCCCTTGCAAATTACCAGTTAGCTTATTAAAGAGGGCTGGAATTCTCTCTGAATCTATCGGGGCATTAACTATTTGGGCCTTGATTTCAAGACATGACACAGAATTTAATCTAGCTGCCACTTTCCCTGCCATATTCATATTCCACTTAATAGTTTTCCTTCCTTGGGGGTTTACCTGGGGATTCAAACCCTCATCCATCCTAGATGTGAAAGCTGGCCCCATGATCTTAATTTTCACTGAAATAGGCTGGTGGTCACTAGCCCCAGCCGATAATACCATAAACCCTGAGAATTTATCCAAATGCACATCAGGGATGCAGATATAGTCGATAACACTAGCCCCTGACTCTCCCAGAAAAGTAAAGGCCCCATATCTATCCGTTTCTTCCCTTCCATTTAGGGTATGCCAGTTGATTTTATAAAGATATTTAAGGAACTGGAGGCCCTAGAAAAGCCATTTGAACTTGCATATCTGTGACTGTACCAGCACAGATAGGCAAACAATCTTCTATCACATGGAAACTACTCTCCTCTTTTTGTAGGCATAGCACAGGGAGGAAGCATATACCCTTTTTGAGTAGAATGGGAGAACAAACATTTTTCAGCCGCTGATTTTGTTATGATAATGAAAACAAATATTTTCATTTTTGTTATTGTAATAACAAAAATGACAAATAATAACAACAAAAACAGAAAAGAATTTTCATTTTTGAAATAATGGGAAAACACTGAAAAACATATTTATGGCTATACTTCTTTGTTTCTTATTCAATTCTGATAAAACATGGGGAGATTGTACCCCCACCAAAGGGCACTGTGTGTACCAAATATCAGAATGATAGGATAAAGGAAACCAATTTTAGAA
The DNA here is from genome assembly GCA_003113815.1 of Sphenodon punctatus. Lineage (NCBI taxonomy): Eukaryota > Metazoa > Chordata > Lepidosauria > Sphenodontia > Sphenodontidae > Sphenodon > Sphenodon punctatus. Next base: position 1,510,792 of record QEPC01004766.1, read on the forward strand.
GCAATTGAATGTTGTGATTTTAAGAAAACCTGCATACACATTCTTGGCTACAACATCATTATCTACCATCCAATTTGGATGAAACCTGGGAATATTGTGTCCCTCCCCAGGATTACCAATCTGGACAAATTTCAGAAAGATTGAACAAAGGATCCTGATGTTATAAGACAATAACTTAAATGCATTTCTGGTTGTAACATTTTTATATTCCATCCTGGTGGCTAACAAGTTCATAATAAAAACAATTTATACATATAAAAAAAAACATTACAGTAAAACACCCCCTAACCCACCCACCCCCCTCCCCAAAGGCCTGGGCAAACAGCCAGGTCTTACAAATTCGCCAAAATGTCAAAAGGCTTGGGGCCAGGCGAGCTTCCTTCGGGAGGGAGTTCCAAAGGTGCAGCCCGGCCACCGAGAATGCCCTCTCCATTGTGGCTCCCCACTTAACACCGGGGACCTCTAAGAAGGCACCCCCTGTTGACCTAAGGAGCCTCTCTGGGGCGCGGAGGGCGAGGCGGTCCCTGAGCTATGAGGGGCCCAGACCATGTAGGGCCTTGTATATTAACACCAATACCTTGAACCTGGCTCGGCACGCTATCGGCAGCCAGTGCAGAGTCCGGAGCACAGGTGTTATATGCTCCCGACGGCCCGTCCCCAACAGGAGGCAGGCCGCTGCATTCTGCACTAGCTGCAGCCTCCGAACCAGGAACAAGGGCAGCCCCACGTAGAGCCTAATGTTTATAAGACATTTAGCAGACAGGTATCCCACACTTTCCCTGTCATCTTTGCCAAACTACAGGACAATTTGATAAAGGGAGGGACCCAATTTTATAAGCAATTGACGTTGTCCCCTTGAAGACCAGATAAATAGCAGCACATGCAGTGCCAGTCAGAGGCAGGCACCTGGCATGGCAGGGGGAGGGAGGCTGTAGGAGGGAGGATATGGAGCACCCCAACAGACTGACAGACATATTCACTGGCCAATTACTGCATACTTCCAGCTTTACAGGACCAATCGGTAGTGACTTCGAGGCAGGCATCGGGTGCGGCCCTGAGGCGGGCACAGAAGCGACATAACTGGGACTTTGAGGATAGCATCCCAGAAATCAGGAGACATAGTTTAAACATCCAGGCAGGCCAATTATCATCACAATCATCCTGCAACACTGTGACAGAGGACATAAGAGAATCTCTATTGGCTCTTTCATAAACAGATGCTTCCAACTTCCCAGTAACAAGTAGGGGAGAGAGGTTGTGGTGGTCACAGCACAGAATGAGGATATTTGGTTTATTTTTCTGCTGGCCAATTGACATCACAAACCAATCTTATACCACAGTGACATGTAAGAGAATCCCTCGCATAGACTCATTCTCTGCATATGTTGTGCCAGCTTCTATAATTGGGACCCTTTATCACATCTTTCCAGTATTTGGCAGAGATGATCCTGAGGCTGTGAGATACAGCTCTGACAGATTTTATGTACACTGGGTAGATTACAAAGTTGTTACAGTCAGACATATATTTATAAGTTAATTGCTTATACCACCAGGACACTTTGTCCAATCCTTCTGAAATTTGGCATAGTTGGTAAATGTGGGGAGGGGTATAAGCCTGCCAGTTTTCATCTACATTAGGTTGGAGACAAAAATGTTACACCCAGGAATATATATGCAGATGTTTGCAAAATAACATAATTCAACCGCTTATAAAATTGGATTCCTTTATACAATCTTTCTGAAATTTGGTGCACATAATGTATTCCATTTGAGGTACAACCTCTCCATGATTCATCCAAATATAATGAAAAACAAAAAAGGTACAACCAAAAATGTGTTTTTCATTTAAACCAAAGGAAATTAAAAATGAAAACAAAAACAAAAATTCTATATTTATGAAAACAAAAACAAAAGTTTTAAATAACTAAAATGAAAAATGAAAACAAATAATGACATGGGTCTGTAGTGCACATCTCTACCACTGATGACACACCCACCTTTGGAAATGTGGCCCTGAATAGATCTGTAAAAATATTATAACCTCATTTTACAGTAATAGAAAGATTAAGAATATCCCAGTATGTTTTGAAGCCAATAGATTCTACACTGAATGCCAAAATTGTTTTCCTCCTGATACATGATTACTCCCCATTGTGTCAGCGTCTGAAGATATTATATGGTGTTGGCTTTATAAAATTAGAGTTTTTGAGTCTGTACCTCACACTGCATTACCTGCTAGGCTGAGCACAGAATTAAGCCTCTGATAGAGCAGGTCTCCAGATGCAGCAAAAGGAAGGGTGAGTGTTAGTACGATAGAGGTGAATGTATTCTAGAACAATCAATGTATAGTTCTTTCATGTCGCCTACAAAGTTACAGGTAAACCACGCTACAGGGGTGAGTTCTCAGTACACATGTGACCAAAGAAGCTGCTCCAAGTTACCGAGGAACAGTTAAGACAGTCTAGAAAAAGAGTGTCACTGAAGATCTGTGCAATTACAGATGAAAGAACTCTTATCCCGCAGGGGGAAAGAAAGCAAACCAGAAAAACAAAGCAAATGTATTCTCCTAGAAAGAAGGGTGCTTTGAATCTGACAGATCCTTGCAATTCGGCTCATCTCTAATGAACATGGAATGCAGTCTCCATTCTTAATTAGCAATTCTTCTGGCAGATGAAGATTATGGAGCACCAGGAGGCAACTCTCTGGTACTGCTCAGGAAGGCACAACATTAAAAATGAATGAGTGAGTCACAGACAGACTGTTCTAGTAAATAGAATCACTCTGTGTATTGACAGCTGAGACATGGTGAGCTGGAAAACTGTACATAGAACATCCATAAGGATGGCCACGAGGCATGAAATCAAAAGCTCCATGCCTTCAACCACCCTCAGTGTGGTGATATTAGCTAGCACCAAGACTTCCCAGGACCATCATGCAGTGGCTACTACACCGGCTACTACACTGACAACAGCCCCTTTCACTTGGGTGGGACTAACATGAGTGCGCTACCTGAAAGGACACATTGAGAGCACAAATGAATAACTTCAAAACCGGGCATACCCACTGGAATTGTGGTACTTGACCCGACCCAGTAACATCAGATAATAATCAATACCTGATTAGTGCCCAACGGGCTACCCGAGTTATCTATTTACTATTTTCCATCCAGATTTTCCAACTTCCGGTACTGATATTTTAAAATGTCTGGCATAATTTTTCCGACTTCCGTCCCAATTTTTCTGAGTTCTCATATCGATTTGCCATTCACCAATTGGTAAAACATTAAATCGGTAATGGTAATACTTGATATTTTGGGGTAACAAGGTGCCTGACTCAGTACTCAGCTACCAATTGGGCATTTGATAGATTACTCAAAAAATGTGTGCATTACCCACAGGAAGCAAATGCAATTTCAGCTCTAGTCACACTGATAATATAGTTTATAGTGACACTGAGCATATGTCTCTCCATTTGACAAATTACATTTAAAAAGTTGGTCTAGAGAGAGTGTGGTTGTCATGTTTGTCCAACATGTGAAAGATGGAGACAAAGAAGTTGGTCCAATAAAAGATATAGTCGGAACTGCTTTGTCTTCAGAACAAAATTATAATCGGATAATTCGGGCAATAAAATCAATGGACTGCTGAGCCAAAGTCTGAAAAACTAACCCCTGCACATTACTTATCAGTACCTCACAGATTTGCGGCACAGTTAGGTCTGATTGGTGATCTATGCTCCAGTTAGGCTGGGGGCTGGCACAGGTCTTGCAGATCTGGGTTGAAATACACCGCCAGAGCTAGGCTGCAAAGCTTGCACATTGTTGGCTTGCAGTACGTCTAGTTCTAAAGCTCTTTGTTACTCATCTCCTGTCTTGCACAAATTTGGATTAAAAAAAAATATTCTAATGGGAACTGTGATTGAGAAAGGAGTACAAGGTAGAATGGAGAGTTGATATAAAGGTACCCTTAAGTTTAATCCTATTGCCTGGTTGCCCACCCTACCCCCTACCAAAAAATCTGTGCCCATAGATTTCCCTCCTGATGAAGTTCTCCTATTCTTCCTCTCTGTGGCTTGAAAGCTTGCACAGTCACACCAACAATAGGTGGTCTGTCTAAATTACTTCATTACCAACCCTTCCCCACAGAAGAGCCATCTCCATCCAAACAACTGCTTCACCAACAATGCTAATGTCCCACCTCCTGCCCCATGTGGAAGACGTTTCCTCGGTCCTGCATCTGGGGTAAAAACTGGGTAAGACCTGGGGGGGGGGGGCATTAACCACCTCTCCTCCATTGTTAAGGAGAGTAAGAAAAGATAATACTTCCTGGAATGGTGTTCTCTTTCCCAGAGGATGCTTCCTTGTTCCTCAGGAGCCCTGAGAAAAGCTGAAGACAGGAGCAGACCCTAGACCCCTTTATGTTAAACAAAATTTGGTGGAAATTTTCCAGCCTTCTCTTACTGTGAATGATGAAACTAATCCTGTGTTATTGAAGTAGTGGGAGTGCTCAAATAAGGGCTCCTGTGACTTCCACTAAATTCAATCCAAGCAACCTTCATCTGACAGGAATTGGTTATTTTTGTTCGTAGAGTCCTCACTTGTGGTGAGTTCATTGAAATGCACCCACGTCTGGAGAAACACACAACTGATTATCCCTACGCTACTGGTCAGGGCAGGAATTCCCAGACACGACTGGGAGATTTAGCATCAAATGTTAAACTAGGGTTGGGGAACTTTTTCCTTCCCAGAGGCCACTTCAAAAATGTGTAAAGCTCTGAGGGGTGTGGGGCAGGGGAGCTTCAGGAAGAGTGCATGCCCTCATCTCTCCTCACCCCAAGTTCAGGTTTCCAGTGCTTGGGGGTAGAAACTGGAAAGGGACCACATTCAATCTAGCTGTGGGCTGCATTTGGCCTACAGGCCTGAGCTTCCCCACCCCTATTTTACATCCACTGAGGTCAATGGGGGTTCTGCTATTGCTAATGACTTCAATGAGGGGAGGACTGGGAGCATGTATAAACTGGATATAAGTGGTGCAGGATGATTTCTAATAAAGAAGAATAAAGGAAAAATAAGCATCTGTATCTGGCATAAGTATGTTTAAGTAGGTGCTTTTAAAATGTATTTTTGTAGCTGTAAAACACAGAAAAGTGAAGTTGCTTGGCATTCTGGTTCTTTTCCAGCTAATTGTGTCCTGTTTCCAATCGGCACTCTCCTCCTGCAGGCATAATAAAGAGAGGGACATTGGCACCCAGCAGGAGAGCCCCTTTCATCATTTGGAAACTGGCAGAGTTCACTTGTGGTGGGCTCCCTGCTGTTTATGAGTAAATTTTATTACTCGGTGAACTGAAGTTCAAGCCTTTCCACACTGTAAGCTTGTCACTTTAGCACTTATCCAACGTTTTAACTGAAATCACCTCTCACGCTAGGTAGCAACTTGCTGTTGGGTCAGGAATATGCAGTTAATGACAAACTGATACAATGGACAAAACTGGAGATACAGCATGAAGGCACATGATAGAGATACCCTTTATGGGGCATTTTTAGACACACGTTAAAGTTCCGGATATTTCAACCTTCTGGGTTTACAAGTCCACAAGTAAGTTCCAGATTCATTTCTCTCTCTCACACACACACGCACACGCACGCACACACACACACGCACACACACAGAGCCCTGAGGCAGTTCCTGGATGCATTCTTCACACAAACACTGCGGGAGAAGTTTCACGCAGAAGTTCAAAGAGCCGGATGTTTAAGATCTGGGTGAGTGATTTAGACACACAGAAAGTTCTGTTACAGCAAACATCCAGGAGAAATGTGTGTCTAAAAACACCCAGTGATACCTAAAAGGTGTTAACACACGAGACATTAGCCTACACGAAGTGGCAGTCCACCTGCCCATTTATTAGGGCCACGTGACCACCACCCACCCAACATGCAGCCCCCACTCACAGCGGGGTCCCAGAGCATGCGGAGCCCACCATGCGGGCTAATGTACACCCATGTGTCCTTTAGGTTGCATGCAGCCTCCTTGTGTCCAGGTCCGCCAGCGCCATTGAGTCATAGGTGAAAAAGCCTAGACCGCTCAGCAGAGCTGTCACTCCAGGCCCCTCTCTCCCTCTTGCTCTCACTGGCACATCCACCTTAAAATCCCAACATGCTATTTTCAAACATGCATTCTCTCCCAGCTCTCCCTCTTTGGCAGTACATGCCCAACATTTGCTCTTTCCCGGTTGTTGCATTTTCTGTAATGACTTGGCATAGCAATATGGCACTTTGGAGATTGGAAGGGAAGTGGGGTTGCAGGTGCACTTAGAACACAGGTGGAAGGCTGCTGGCCATGCACTTTTGTTTATTTATTTATTTATTTAATATATTTATACCCTGTCCCTCCTGCGAACAGGGTAGGGAGCTTAGGGAAGGGCTATAGTACCTGAATGGGCAAAAGCCTCCACACAGCTGCAAAGGGAATGGCCATAGGAAAGCCGCAGGCAAAGGTCGGGTGGTGGTCATTTCCAGACGAGTAGCTGCCTGCACATCTGTGCCTCTGCACTTCCTATTGCCATTCCCAGACTTGGCTAGCCTGCAAATGCCAATAGGGAATGCGCAGGCAGAGGCTTGCAGTCAGCTACTATGGGAATGGCAATAGGGAGTGCACATGGAGAAGCCACCAGCCAGGTGCTAAGGGGGAGGCAGATGGCCCAGAGGGAAACACATTTTAAAGCCATTATTGATACCACGAAAAGTCATTTAAAACAATTCGCCTCCTGGAGTGATAGCCCACGCAAGAAACAGCGGAGGCATCTTCTTCTTCCCATGGTTCACTGTGGTTTTCAGTCATGGCAGGGGGTGGAATACTGAGAAGGGAGGGTTGTGAGGGGAGTGCGATGTGGATGTGCATGGTGCGTGGGGGTGCGTGTGCGCTCCCGCCTAACACGCATCCCCACTAATGGAGCAACCGGGAAAACAGAGGTTGCTCCATGTGTGGGGATGCATGGGGGGTGGGGTGCGCCGCCCACCTACCACGCATGCACCAGTGCACCCACCCAGCAGGGCCCTGTAAAAAAGACCTCAGTTAAATTGACTATAGATACAATCCTCAAACCACTTCCGCTGGAGTAGTCCCATTGAAGTCATTGTGATGGGGCTATTCTGGAGTTATTGGTTTGAGGATTGCGGCCCATTTGTTTACACATGCAATAGGAGTGGTGGTCAAACTATTCAGTGTGATCATTTATCTATTGGATTTGGCCTTCTGCTTTTGAATTGGCTGTGAACAATTATTACGGATCTGTTAGTTAATCAGAACAGCTAAAATAGTTTGGAGGGGGTGTTTTTTTGGTTATTTTTTAACACTGTTTTTCATTTGCAAATAGGAAATGATTTGCAAATAGGTTTGCATGTTCCACCAGATAGTCCATACCTGGGATTTAATGTTCAGTCAGTGGGGCTGGCCACATGGTTTGATTTTTCTGTTCCCTGAGTGGATGACTCTACAAACATGAACTGTGCCTGAAGAAATCCTGGGGGCACTGAACCCCCCCCAAAGGAAGGGAAGGGAGAGACACACCCACTGGGGCTACTGTCCCACACCTGGTTTCTTCTAAAGGATTTGCAACAGTTTCTCTTTCTTTCCAGTTTAGCCTGCTGCTGCTCACTGGTTTCCCATTTCCAAAGCCTCACTCACAGGAGGCAGACTGGCTTGTGATAATTTACCCTGGGGCAGTCTGCCTCACCTCAAAGTATCCACAATGCTCCGCCATTTGGAATAGCTCGATTCCTGCTATGAACCAGGAATCTAACCTGAGACAAAGCAGGGTTTACGTTTGTCTTAGCATGCCCCAGGCCAGGCACCCATGGTCACTGTGTTTTCCTCATTGGCAGCAATGGGGTAAATGCAGTGAGTATAGGTCTCTGCCCCAGGGTAACTTGAGTAAACATCACGGCACATGCTGTGTTGTCTGGTAAAGCAGGAATACCCTCAGGGTAGCTGCCCTTAGTAAAAGGTAGACGTCTTTCCTTTCTGTAACTTGCCCCTTGGCATTGCACTGGTGACTGAGTATCTGACTGTATTGCCATTATCTAGCCCTTTCCCGTTAGGGGTGTGCAATTTGTATAATTTTAATTTGTTACAAAAACCAATGGAGTTCCATTCATTTTCGTAACTAAGGTAACAAAAACAAATGAATAAGCAAACGACATTCATTTAGTTGCATTCATTTTCATTTTCATTTTTTTGGTTTTATTTATTTAAAAGAATGAATATTAAAAAAACCCACTGTACATGCACAAAATGGCCACTGGGGCCGTTCTGTGCATGCTATATAGCCCTTTCCCAAAATGGCACCAATGCTGCTGGTGTCATTTTGGAAAAGGACCATAACATGCACGGAACAGCCCCCACATCCATTTTGTGCACGTTCAGTGATTTTTAAAATTATTATTATTTACATATAAGAACACAAGTCGTGCCATACTGGGTCAAACTAATGGTCCATCAACCCCAGCATCCTGTCTCTGACAGTGGTCAATCTCTTACTGCATTCACACCTTACAGCAGCATGGCAGTGGCACTCCCATGAGGAGAAGACAGGGTGGAGGAAGGAGGCGGATGCCGTCACGACTTCCGGTGCGAATGGGGTTTTGCTGCAACAACACTGGCGAATAACAGGACTGGATTTTGGCCGCATTCACACCTTATGTCAGTGCGGCGGCGGCACTTCCACAGGGAGAAGACATGGCGGGGGAAAGAGGCAGACGCTGTTGTGAGGTGTGAATGCGGTATTTGAGCCCTGTCATTCATGAGTATTGTTGCAGCAAAACCCCGTTTCGCACTGGAAGGTGAGCCACCGTAAGGTGTGAATGCAGCCTCTGTCTCTTGGGAGAAGTACCCAACAGGTCACAGTGGGCAATCCATTCCCTGTTGTTCCAGCCTTCAACACTAAGAGGTTACATCCCACAAACCTACTTGGCTAATAATAGCCATGAATGGACCTATCCTCCAAGAACTTATCCAATCCCTTGATCAGTTCCTCTGGCAGCAAATTCCACAAGTTAATTCTGCACTGAGTGAAAAAATACTTTCTCTTATTTGTTTTAAATCTGCTGCCAGTTAATTTCATGGAGTGTCCCCTTGTTCTAGTACTGTTTGAGAGGGTAAATAACTGCTCCCTATTTATATGTTCCACACCACTCATGATTTTATAAACTCTCATATCACCTTCCAGTCATCTTTTCTCCAAGATGAGGAGCCCCAACCTCAGGGCTGGCCTTAGGATTTGCGGGGCCCAGGGCGGAGATAAAATGTGGGGCCCCTGGTGGCCTCCTCCTCCTTGAGGGCAACCTCTGTGGTGCCCTGGAGGTGGTTATGTTTGAGGCCCCACTGAGAGGGAGTGGTGCCCCCACAGCCTGTCCTGGTGAAAATAGAGGTCACTGCTTGGACCCCAGAAAGAGCAGGGCCCAGGACAGCCACCCCAGGTTGCTCTGTGGTAAGGTCGGCCCTTCCCAACCTATCAACACTCTCTTCATATGGGAGTCATTCCATACCCTTGATCTTTTTTGTTGCCCTTCTCTGTACCTTTTCTGGATCTACTATGTCTTTTTTGAGATAGAGCAACCAGAACTGTACACAATACTCCAGGTGCAGTCGTACCATAGATTTAATTTTTATTATTAAATTTAGATTTTAAATAAAAAATTTAAAACCTCAAAATGGTACAGTCATTTACAAAAAACTCCAGAAAAGAAGAGGGTTTTGTAAACAAAAAACAAAAACAAATATTGTGCCTTTCTGCACACTCTTACTTGTCGGCGCACCACCCCCCCCTTTCCCCAAAGATGACACGACAACCAAGGTTGGATTTTAAAAGGCCGCACTCTTTATTTAAACAATTCTCTGTCCGAAATTGTAAATGGTGGGGGGAAATTCGCTCAAGTGAATTGGGTCCAGCACCCTTAACGAAGTTATCACTACAACTCTGGGATTGGCCCAATATACCATCAGGTACCAATCCCTCTTAACTTTATGAACGTCTCCCCTTCTCACTACGGAATTCATGAGAAGGGGACCAGGGCCCTTGGGCCTGGGAAGGAGAAGAGTACCCTCAAGCCGGGGTCAGTACATGTCCCTACGGCCTTCGCGGTCCCCTCTCCCAAGGGGTTGACTCCTCCGCTTGCCATAACATGCCATTGCGGCTGAGCTCCCCTCATCTCTTATGGAGATGCCCAATCAAGATTCCTAACCTACCTAACCCAGGTGCTGGACCCCTGCAAGAGTGCGACAATTCGAAGTGTGTGGCAGCATAACAGAACATCATAACTGGGAACTTCAATCAGCCAAATTGGTACCCACAACACTATGAGGAAGGCGAAAAAACGAACAACTACAGGCCAATATTGTTGCTCGCCAAAAATTCCTTCCTGGCCCTTCTAAGCGACCGCACAGCCATAGTGTTGAATGGGCGGGTGGGAGGGTGCTGCTCTGATCGCCGCCCGTTTCCAACTGAGGAGACGAGCGGCAAAATTCTTACATTGCACCGCCCCTTCTGGGCGGTGCACCAATCAAATTGCGCTCCAGCGCTTCTCCCGGCCAGGGCTGCCTAGCAACCCTCGCCGGGTCCAGAGAGGATTCCCGCCATGCGGGCAGTTGTGCCGCTCTTCGGCCCCTCCCCCCCCTTTCCCTCATCCACCGCAGAGCCTCTTGCTGCATGCGGCGATGAAAGGGGGTGGGAGTGCATCCTCCAGCTGCGGGCTTCAGGGGATGATCCCCCAGCTCACCGTCCCGCATGGTGAAGGGGGGGGGGGCGAGACAATCGCCCTTCACCGCTAGAGGCGGCGGCGAAGGGTTCCTTCCCTTGTATAGAGGGTACTTCGTGGGTTGTCTTCCTGCCAGCTCAGTATCTCGTTGTACTGAGGTTGTAACTTGCACAAAGAGTATTTATTCTAGTGCTCAAGTTTCTCCTTCTCTCCTGCCACTAATTCCTATCCTCCTCACTTCTGCTCATGCAGGACAGCCACTCAGCTGCCTGTTGAAAATCATGGAGGTCTCTTTCCCCTGTCTCCTGAATAGCACACAAAGTGAGTACATTACAGTGAAGCAGGTAATGTCCTTTCGATATGAATATGCCCATTCCTTCAAAATATACTCCAAAACAAAAAAAGTGACAATTCACAACTTGGTTTGCATTGAAATATTTGTGAATACACTTTACCCAGCTCTGCACAACAGTATTATCCTCACTAGAGTCTAGAGATAAGCAACAATTTTAGTACATTTGTGGTCTCTGAACATTTCTGTGTAGTAGTTACAGTAAAATATTAATGCAATCTCCTCCTACCCTTATTTATTACTTTTATTGTGGCCTAGCCCTGTTTAATTGTTAATATTAGTATTATTGTTCTAAATTTTATATGGTTGTATTTTTTATGTTTTCAAATTGTTAGCCGCCCTGAACTGTTTTCAGGAGGGGCGGGATATAAATTGACAAAATAAATAAATAATAAATAAATTGCTCTGGAGAAACAGATATTACCAAAATACCTTTTGGGTGCTCATCTTTGAAAGGACCCTGGTCCTTTTTATTCTATTAATCAAACAAAATGTTAAAGAGAGAGAAAGCCATTCAGATTTGGACTCTTGTTTTTCACAATGAAACCCATGTGCTTGAGCTTGCTTTGCAAGTGCCAAAAATAGCACAGCAAAAAGGGTTTTCCTCAAGCGCTTCCATTATTCACATGATGCGGCATGTTACATAATGCAAACAGTGCACATTATACCACAGAGCGCTGTACACAAGGATGTTAGAGTACAAAAATTTCCATTGGGGATAGTAGCACTGAATGTTTTAAAGGCAATTCCAGGCTTGAGGAACTGAGAATTATGACGTTCAAATCTAGGAAATTTTTGAAAATGCATTGTTTTGGAGACCTGATGGATTCAAAGGATACAGTATAGATAATTCTTTATGAACAGACATAGTCTGTGCTTAGCTTCTCTCTGGTTATGATGTGCACAAACATTCTAGCATGTCAATTAGTCACATTTAATTTAATTTTTTCAGAGGTTGCAGCATCCAGCTAGGCATTGACAACCTCGCAATCAAGCAAATTACTTAAGATGCAATTTAGCTAAGATAGTTTAACCTGTAAAAATGAAATAGAATCTTTAATGGTGAGAAGAACCTTCAGTTTTATTTTGTATACAAGACAATAGCCTCTCCTAGCAACAAAATGCCCTTTAAAGCCATAGTTGAGCATTAGTGTAGTTGTCCCCCACCCCGAAAAGAAGACATGGACACTATCTTGTGGAGTAAATCAGGCCGCACCAAACTTTATTAGCCCAGTCGGGGAGGAGGGGGCTATGCCCCTCCGGGTCCTGTCAACCTTAACTGCTAACTGACAACTCTGGTAGAGTAAACTTAAGGCGGTCTGATGTTCCTCAGTACCGCAACAGTGCTAACTATAGCTGCTGCAATGTCACACCTGCCCGGCCGCCCCCAGCCGGATCAGGAGGCCGTTGCCTACCGTGACCCAAGGAAGGAATTGAGGACAGCCAGAGAGGACCCTGCACTGCCCCTGTCCTAGTGCCCCTCGACCCGGCCCCCCCTTCCTGGATCCTGCGTGATGCTGGCCGGGCAAGCTCTAGCATTCGCATGGACCCCATCTCGTAAGGAGATGACCTGGCAGCAGATTATCCCTACCATCTAACTTAACTAACTCGCAGGACCCCTGCAGTGAGAGACTTAACTAACTCGCAGGACCCCAGCTATTAGTCTCTGTATCCCCTTCCCACCTGTAGCCAATCATGAATCAACACTGTGAGGAAGGCGAAAAAACCAACCAGAACCTATGCCAATTATCCCAGAGGCCAAAATTCCTTCCTGGCCCGAACTCAAGTTCAGTAACCAGTGCTACCCAAAGTATTCAGGGGGGAGTGGGAGGGTGCTTCCTTGATGCTGCTTAGGCACGAATGCTGGATCCGTGCCTGGGCACAAGATGGTGGCCTCAAGCTCCCGCTTCTCGCGAGAGCTCGCTTCACGCCGCTTTCCTGCCTGCCGTGCGCCCCTCTGCCCTCACGTGTCTTCTTCTTGGCACAGGGCGGGGGAGGGACAACAACCGCCGCCCCCGAGCCGCTCCCCGTACCGAGGAGGGCTGGAGGGGCGATGAACATACTGAAACAATTAGAAGGCCACCTGCTGGACGACCAACACCACTTCCCTTGGAGGTCTCTTAACAAAGAATTGGCTAGTTCTAACGTTAACCAAGTACTGATCAGGTCTAATTACATGTTTGCTATAGAATCTGACACACTCATATTCTCCAGTGCCCAGATTACACAGCACCTCAGGCTGTGCTATCTTTCCCATTTTCATGCACTGAAACTACATTTCTTCTATTCACCTTACATATGTGTAGAGAAGCCATTATCAAATAGTACAGAGGAGCACCCAGGGACTTAAATGTAGTTGGTGGAAGAGGTCACAAGGCTGCATAGTCAAAGTGGCTGAGACACCAGTTATTTAATTTTCTACAGAAATTTGCCATTCATCTTGTCACGATCAGTTTTGTACAGAGAAAAAGTCAGTCCTAACAACAGTAAATATACATTGTGGAAGCTAAAGGGAAATGTTCTTCTCACATTTCAGTGGCACTGCTTAGATCTTGGGCTATTCATGGCTTTGCATGACAACAGCCTACTGAGTTTACTGAATTACTTAGAAAAAATAGAATGAGAAAGGGCTCACAACAATAATGGCATTTCTGCAGTGATCATGAGAGCCTATGTTTCCCTTATAATGCAGTAAAAAACCACTGAAATCCCGTCTGTGAAATCAGCAGGTTGTTTTTACTGACCTTCATCAGAGGAATAATAATAGGCTATAAAAAAGAGATGAGCTCAGAAAGCTAGGTACTGTGTACAGGAAACTAAACCTTGTAGGGTTCAGATTTAGTTTGATTTTATCTGAACCATCAAAGCCCACAGAAAGTTGTACTCAAGTTTATGAATTTATAGGTCAGCCACCAGTGCTGTTTAAGGAGTTGAGTCTCTAAAAGTTATTTCTTCCTCCAGCAAATAACTTACTGCCTCCCCCATACACTCAGTCAATACAGCTCACCTATAAACGAGGTCTTGCAGTTTTTTAGTACACTGCTGCAAATCAGCTGGAATCACGTATTGTGGCAGGCACAGAACTCTTCAGACCAATAAAAAAGTTGTGTTTTTTGGTACATGGGTATTTCTCCCACTTGCCCCCAATAAACAAGGTGGAGAACATGCTGAGGGGAAGGAACACTAGAAGGTTTGAGGTAAAGGAATGGATGTCATGCCTATCAGAGGGCATTTTGCTACACGTAACTAGTTTAGTTAGGAGACATTCATTGGAAAGACGGAGATAAAGCAAACTTTTTCATCTTTTTTGTCTACCTGCCTGCCCTCACTCACTATTGAGTGGATACATTTATGGAGGAAACAGAGTTCAAACTGTACAAGCACTTTCTTGGAGGAATTTGCCTTGATGTTGCAGGAATGTAGTGATGGGAAAGAAGTATAAACACAATGCATGACAGGTAAAGAGGTAGAACATGGAAGCCTTTCATGCTAGGGACAATATTGTATATTTTGCTGTGACACAAAAGGTTGGTTGCACATTATGCCATGAAAATTGGCCATGTTGCCAATTTATGACATCATAGTCACACAAAGTCTCTCTCTCTCTATGGTTTACCCTCAAGCTCGAATTGTAGATCTGATTCACTGTCCCATATGTTGATGACTCTTTACTCCGCAAGCCATTCATGCGCCGCACCGACTTGACGCTTTCATTCCCAACTGTCACAGTCTGTGCCTGTCCCCAGAGTGTCAGAATAGATAGCAGCAGCAAGAATAGAAATAGCACAATGGCAAAACAAAAAACAAACAAAAAGAAGAATGGTACAGTTAGAGAAGACCGTCATGCAAAACAACACGAATCCATTCAAAATGAAAGAAATAGAAAAATTGTGAAAGCCAAACTTAAGCAAAGAACAGCTGAAATCATAGAATAAAAACAGATGGCTTAGAAACATTACTCCTCACCAAGAAATCCCAACATAAGAGTTCATAGGAAAGTCAAGCAAAACCAACCTATAAGGAAGTGGTTCCCAAACGTTTTCATTGTGTTGCTCCAAGTTAATGCCATGACTCCAAACAGCAACAAAGGCAAGCAAAGTATATCCACTATCTGTTGGAACGGAGACCTCATCTACAGATAGAAGAAGCCTTCTTGGGATCCTGATTCACAGTTTGGGAACCTCTGCTGTACCTGATAGCTGTCTTGTCTTGACTGACATTCATTTACAGCAACAAAAGACTCACTTATATCTGGTTTTAGGTTTGACAAATTCACATATATTCTTTTACAATCATCAGTGTAACAATGAATAAAAGCTAGTCCTCTTGGATTTTTTATATAAAATTTCCCCCTATGTCACAGGGGAGGCAGACTGCATGACAAGGAGGGACAATTTCCTTAGAATTGGACTGAGGGGAAAAAACATCTTATTTCTAAAGTGGGGGAGGGAATTGATAGGGGAGGGCAGTGCTCCTCTTCTTCATCCTCTACCTTTAGCTACACGCCTGCTGCCAAATCAAATTATCTCTGAGCCACATAAATAGCTCAGTGCTGATCCACATCCACACAAACTTTAGGGCTGTGTAGTTGCAATACTAAAACAAAGAAACAAAAAGCTTGTGCTAATATTAATTTGTTGCTAACCTGTTCACCTCCAGAAGCTAATATTTCCAAATCCAAAATTACCATACAAATAAAACAATTTCTGGTGCTACTACATTATTCTTGCAAATGATAGCTTCCAAAGCATGGGTACCTGAAGTCTAGAAAGAATTGCCATTTGCTGTTATGTGGAAATTGAACCTTAATAGGAATCTTGATTTGCCTGAGAGTAGCATTCGGACAAACAACACCTCTGAATTGCTTCCAAGACCATCCATCAAATAACACATTTGCTACAGTACAATTGATAAACAAATACTGTCAAAACATGTGTCGTTGTTGTCTAAGTACGTTCTTTCCTGCTGAAATTTTTGTACAACTCAAGTCTCACTGGCAATCAAATACAGGATTAGCTTTAAAAATTCCTAGTCATAAAATGATTTTCATACATAGAAAATGAATAATGCCAATGTTCTTATCCCTACTGTCCTACTGAGTGTGTAGTAGTTATGTCTTCTAGAATACCATGAAAATTCAAGGAAAACTTTTCAGCTTCCCAAATAAAAAATAGAAAATGATGAGAGGCTGGTATTTCAGATTTAAACAAGTCTCTCTTCTAAATTTCAGGTGAGTGGTATGAGATGATTTGTTCATGGTTTTAACATAGATCCTTCTTGTCAGCCACTGCTGGCCCATATAGGTCAACAAATTGCAAAACAGTGGGAAATGGATAGGAAATGTCAGTCCCTTATGCTGATCTTTCTTACACCAGTTCCACACTCCACTGGAGTTGATGGAGTTCTTCCTAATTTACATCACAGTAACTATGACCTTTTCTCATGCCTCCTTCCTCCCTGTTTTCATTAAGCATGCCTCCGCTGGTGAGAATAGTGGAATTGAGGCAACAACAGGTCTCATCAGGTCTTGATAACACAGTAGTAAAAACATCAGATGGTGAAAACAGACATGCAGGTAACTCCACTTTAACACCATATTAACACTGCTTTAACATTTTTATGCATGTTTCAGAACTGTCTTGGCAAGCTATGCAGTCCTGCAACATGTATAAGAAATGTTAAAGTGGTGTTAAAGCAGAGTTAAGGTGCATGTCTGTTTCCACCTAGTGTCTTATCTGCATTACTATTCTCATTGCTCTCTACCATCAGTGGAGCAGTGTTAGTGAGAGAGAAGCAATGGAAGATTACCGGTGTAGACACAACGTAGAGTACGTCTGGAAATTAACACACTCTACTTATGGAGGTATAGCTGCCTCAGGAATCACTTTAGAAAGAGATTGTAAACCGAGGCCCTGTGGTGGGTCACTGGTTCTCTTTCTACAGTGATTCCTGAGGGAGTTATACCTCCATAGGTAAAGTGAGTTAACTCTTAGCTCAAATGAGAGAGGCTCACATTGAACTGAGGATCTCTTGCTCTTTAAATGTGAGCCTCTCCCATCTGAGCTAAAAGACATGGACCTGTAAGCTTTGCCAACTCGCAAGCTCATCACCTATGTGGGATAGCCATTACCACCACAAGAAGAGTACAGAACACCACATCCTCAGTGTGCTATTTGTCCAGTGGGAGAGTGAGATATTCAGGATGCATGGACAATCCACAGACATTTAAATATCAAGGCAATGGACTGTGATTGCCCCAATTGTTTAAAAGCTTTATGAACAGGTCTTTATTTCACAGGAAAACATAGCTGCTGGGAGAAAACTAATCCTGTGAGCTAATGGATTTTCAAAGACATGGCTAGTAATCATACCGAGTATAAAATAGCTGTACCTTGTTTTGCCTCTTTTGCCTTCTTCGAAGCCTCAGAAATTCCTTGTGCTGCCTTGACACAAAGTTGACTGCTGCATATTCCAGTAATGCGGCAAACACAAAGAGAAGGCACACAGCCATCCAGATGTCGATAGCTTTTACATAGGAGACCTACAAATCAAAATAAGCAGAAAAAGGCATCATGGTAAGTATCATGGTGTATGGAATCACAGTTCTCCTTATACAGAAGGTATTTATTAAAGCAAACATCTACAACTACAGACACAAAGAAAGAGACTTCCTCACAGATAGGCTTCCAGCTTCATTTCCTTTGTTTGGGACCATGTGTTGTCTGGAGCTCTACACGTCTCATCAAAACATATAGTTCCTGAACATTATTCTCCAGAGGTAGAGTGGGGAATGTCATCTTGGTCCCAAGTGACAGAGAGGGAGACAAAGTGGTTTGAATTATAGCTTTTATCGGACCAACTGTCCAATATTTAAACAGAAATATATCAACTGAGCAAATGTAGGGCAGGTATATGAGGCCACCCATTCCGTGCCTCCTCAGATATACTTGTCTTAGATTTGCTGTTTATATATTTCTACTGGCTATGCTACATGCCCGAGGAAGGGCCCTGTGTGGCCTGAAAGCTTGCTTATTCTCAACAACAGTTGGTCCAATAAAAGATATTCAAACCACTTTGTCTCCTCTGAACATTATACTGCTGAATGACAGAGGCTGCTTCTATATGAGCGCAATTCTGGGTTGACAGCCCGGGATTGTTATTCAGGAATAAAAGTGTCTACATGATCATTAACTTCCTGGGATAAACGACTATACCAGGATGGCAGGATGGTTATCCTCGTATAAGAGTTACAAGGAGGCAGCACAGTTGAATTTCTGTGCCTTGGGGAACTCCAACTGAGAGGAGAATGTCTCTGCTAGAGCATCAGTCTTGTTATTAATTGCCAGGAACGTAAATTTCCGGAGGAGATTCTGTAGTTCTGTAGAGATCTGAGACAAACAGGGCAATTCCAAAGGGAAGTGGATTCTGCCATGCAGACAGCTTAGTCAATTTCAGTGACATCTTCCATTCTGATTTCTGGGAATACAATGGATTGGTGGGGATGTCAGTGCTCTTTGAGACAGTGGACACATTGTCTGCACCCTTTCCCCGCCCCAGCCAATCTGAGGATTTGGTGAGAAACTCTAAAAAGAGGAGCAATATCCTCTGGTCCTGGATACCTCTCCTGGCTATTGTGTGTGATGGATTTCCTCCACTGCAGGGTTAGAGTGGATTAGGAGGCAGCATGGGTAGCATTTTGTCACAGCTTCCTTTGTTGTAAATCCCTACCTGTGACATTTTGCCACCAGAGACTGCAGAATAGTGTAGAGACATTGGGTAGAGGGGAGGAAAAGTCTACCTTCAATTCTCAATGGAGGGCTGGGTGTGTGGGGGCTTCATCCCAGGATAAGCATCTAAACGAACACTATCCCGGTATTATTTTATCCTGGAATAAATAAAACCTGGAAAATGAGGTTTTATCATTCCGGAATAAAACCAGGTATCGGATTTATTAATACCAGGATATTTGTCCACACAAACACTTAATCCTGAGATTAGAGGTGTTTATCCTGGGATAATGCTTGTGTAGAAGCAGCCAGAGTATGTAAGCAAACATAGCTTAGCATGTAGTTGCTGGGTAAGTTTCAAGAGGAACCAGAGACAAACTAGGTAAGAGGATACTTTTTGTTGTCTCAACTTCTGTTGGTGAGTGAGTGTGTACAACAGGGCTTGGAAAGCTTTTCACTCGGGGGGGGGGGGTCACTTAAAAGTGATCACACACTAATGCTGTATGTGGTTACTTCTGTTCTATACCATGGAACAGGGACTATCTAACCCCCAAACAGCAGTGGCCACACAAAACACTTGGGTACATAAGGTTTGAATCTGTAGGATGCTGGAAGGCATGCAAAGAGTGTGGTTGCTGTGTTAGTCCGAAATGTAAGAAATGGAGACAAAGGGTGTTTTCAATGTGATGGTCCGCTTTGCCATGCTTTGGCACGTGGGCCACCATCACATTAGCTCCCAGCTGCCAGATGTTGGCACAAGATAGATCCTGGCTGTGGTGGTGGCTAACATGGGCTGTGGCTTGGGAAAGTCTCCAAGTCACAGCCTGCACTAGCTGCCACCACGCCCGGGATCTGGCTGCCCAATCAAGTGTAAAGTTGGCTTTCATGTTGGAAAGTCCACTTTACTGGACCTGGCCCAAAGTGCTCACCAAGTCCAGGCACCTTGGTGGCCATCACTGGCCTCCATGGATGCCCATTGGGTGTGGCGGCCATTGGGCACAGCACAGGGGCCGGTGGCAGACATACGTCCGTGCGTCTCCCTGCCCTCCCAGCTCCCATCATGTTCGTTCAGGGGCCGGGACTGGTCCCAGTCATGGTGGCAGCTGCACTCTGGACTGGGTAAGTTTGTGATGGTGACTTGCTGCCATCTCATTAGAAAACACCCAAAATGGTTCCGTTGATCTCTTTTACTGGACCAGCTTCTGTTTGGTGAGAGTATGGAATCTTTTGAGCCTCCTAGGGTCCTTCCAAAGGCATGTAACAAATTCAGAATTATGTACAGAGAAAGTGCAAGATATATAGGAAATAATCACTTGGGAGGGAGCTGTTAGGGGGGAAAACATTGGTGTTTCAAACATTTCAAAACAATGAGATAAAAAGCCATTGGTGTATTAAAACTCAAGAATCAATTGATAAAAAGTGAAAACAAGTTGGGCACTCTGTAAAAGCATGCAAACAGTCACGGTGAGGCTGAGCAGCACTGTTACTCAGCACTCAGTGACAGCTCACTAGCAGCATAATGTATGTATGTCTAGCTGTGCCATGCTATTACTTGCTGTCTCCAACACAAAGAGCTACAAGAATGCTGAGCTATTAAAAGGGGTGTGTCAGTGGGATGGAAAAAAGGAAAGACAGTGGGTTAAATCATGGCAGACAGTTAAGATTCCATTGGATAGCAAGCAACCATATATCTCCATAAAAGTAAGAAAGTAAGATCCTGAACAGTGATACACAGTACCACTGGATCCAGTAAGCCTGAAATGCATGTACCACAGGTTAGAAGATGTGAGGCAGTGTAGTCTAGTTGATATATAAGGTGTAGGACTTGGACGTGGGAGACCAAAGCACAAATCCCATCTTAGCCACAAACTCACTTGGTAGCTTCAGGTAAGTCACTCTCACTTTCACATCCCCATCCGTAAAATGGGAATGACAATGTCCTACCCCACAGGCTTGTTCTAAGAGTGGATTAGATGGAGACTTAATAACTGGAAGAGCTCTCTAAATGATTAACAATAATATTGGCAATCATGTCATTGCGGTTTCTTCAAAATTGTAGCTGTATTTGGCATTCAGAATGTTTGCTGTCATAATCTAACGCGGAGCTGGCTTTCATTTACCATCACCTTGTTCTCTACCTGGGAAGTACTCTGAAAGTCATCTCCTAGTGGGAAGTGAAGCCACAAGGATCAGCATTTCCGAGTGAATAAATCTGTTGTTAGTGTGTGTGAGGTACCAACAGCAAAATAATAATGAAACTAGAGGTGCGCTACAGGGACCCATGTTGTTTTTTGTTTTCATGATTTAAATCTTTCGTTTTACATAAATATTATAATTCTGTTTTTGTTTTTCCTTTCGTTTTCTATTTCCATTGGTTTCAATGGAAAACACATTGTTTACTGTAGCATTTTTGTTTTTCACTATATTTGGATGATACTTTGAGAGATTGTATCTACAATGGAAGGCATTATGTGTACCAAATTTCAGAAAGCTAGAATAAAGGAATCCAATTTTATAAGCAGTTGAAACGTGTTATTTTGAAAACATCTGCATATACATTCTAAGCTGTAAATTCTTTGTCTCCCATCTAATGTGGATGAAACTTGACAAGTTTACACTCCTCCCAAATTTTACTATCTATTCCAAATTTCAGAAGGATTGGAAAAAGGATCCTGGTGGTATAAGCAATTAACTTATAAATGTATGTCTGACTGTAACATCTTTGTAACCCAATCAGTGTACATAAAATTTGACAGGGCTGTATATCACAGCTTCAGGATTACCTCTGCAAAATATTGGAAAGATGTGATAAAGGGTCCCAATCTTATACGCCTGCACAGCTTATGCAGAGAATGAGCCTATGCCAGGAATTCTCTTACATTTCACTGTGGTATAAAATCTGTTTGTGATGCCAATTGGCCAGCAGAAATCTCAACCAAATATCCTCATTCTGTGCTGTGACCACCAACTTCTCTCTCCCAGCTGTTGCTGGGAAGTTGGAAGCACCTGTTTAGGGAAGAGCCAATAGAGATTCTCTTATGTCCTCTGTCACAGTTCTCCAGGATGTGATTGTGGTGAGAACTGGCCCACTTAGATGTGTAAACCATGTCTCCTGATTTCTGGGAGACTATCCCCAAAGTCCCAGTTATGTCCCTTCTATGCCTGCCTCGGGGCTGCCCCCTATGCCCACCTTGAAGCCACCACCAATTGGTCCTGTAAATCTGGAAGCATGCAGTAATTGGCCAGTGAATGTTTCTATCAGTCTGTTGGGTCACTCCCCATCCTCCCTCCTACAGCCTCTATCCCCCTGCCATGCCAGGTGCCTGCCTGTGACTTGCACTGCATGTGCTGCAGTTTGTTGCCTTGGGCTCTCTGGCTCCTCACTCTCTGTCCCTGATCCCCTGTTGCTCCGACTCTCTACCTATAGTCTCCTGTTGCTCCCCCTCTGCTCTGGTTCCCTATTTCCTGCCTCTGGCTTCCCGTTCCCTGTCCCTGGTTTCCATCTTCCTAGTTCCTTGTCCCTTGACCTCAATGATGAACTGTATGCTTTCTTAGGCCAGCCTGTCTGACCCTTATGCTGAGCACTTCGTCTCCCTGGTATTGGAGAGCAGCTGAGAGGTTCCCTTGTTACTCCCTTTGCCTCCTTCCCCCTTTTCCTTGGCTCCCTACCTTCCCCTCCTTCTTTCCCTAGGCTCTGGCTGCTGGAGCCTGACAGGCAGACTCAATTGATCTATATAATCTGAGGATACCAACCATAGCACTAGTAGCTTTCTTTACTGACATTTGAATATATTTTGTCCATGTAGCTCTGGCTGTGAACAGTATTCCTAAGTATGTATACTGTGGCAAATTATAACAGCCAAATTTCCAATAATACCTGTTTGGGCATGCCCAAAACAACAAATGGTGTGTGACTTCGATGTATTAACTGTAATTTTATTATTCTTCATTGAGAGTTCCATTGATTTCAATGGGAGTTTTGGGGGCAATTTCCTCTGGCTTGCAACTGCGTTGACAGGGTTTTCTCTTTGATCTTCTTAGTAAGAGAAAATCGGGTTGCATACAGAAGTCAGGAAATTGTCAGGGTATGTGCTTCTCATTTCACATTGTGAAAGAAGATGTTCCACAAAGTGGAAGATGTTTATTTTATTTATTTTATGTTTTATTTATGTGTGTGTAGCTCCCTCCACCTTTGGGGACTAGCAAGTGCTTAGCGTGCACTTGCAGTGAGACCGCCACTAGGGCGCAGAAGAGAACAACTGAGTGAGTTGCAGGGGGGGAGGGATGGCTGCCTGAGGAGAGGCTGAGAAGGCCTGGCAGAAGAAACAGGTGTGCTAAATCAGCAGCACAAAGCAGAGCTGCGATCAGAGGCTGCCTAAAGAGGAGCAAGGCCAGAGAGAGAGATGGGGAGTTGGAGCTGCCAAGGAACCTGGGGCATTCAGAAGAGACCTGAGCCCTCACCGAAGCTACCAGTGAGGGAAGTGTGAAGGCTCCAGGGAGCTGCCAGCTTACTGACAAAAACCCAGAGAGGAAACTCAGTCAGCAGCCCGACTGACGGGGGACCAGAGGGAAGGACGGAAGTCTGAGGATTCAAAACCCCCAGAGACCAGAGGGATAGCGTGGGAGGTCGGCTGGCAGGGCAGCCAGCGGGACATTCATCCAGGCAGCACAGCACAGCTTCAACTAGACCAGCCGAGGGAAAGTCCACCGGCCTGAGGGGTCGCCTTATCCCATGACCCTATTACTATTACCCTGGCAGGAAGCTCCTAGAGGCCTCAGCCTGTGCGCTAACTGGCCCAGCCCAGTACTCTAGGGGAGATGGAGTGCGGGGTCCCCAGAGAATCTGTTGGGGGAACAGGGGATCTTGAAGCATTTTAAACCTGCCTTGTGAGGCTTATTTTCTGTTTAGAATAAACCTGTTATTTAACTTGTTAGCCTGTCTCTGAGCTAGTCCTAGGCATTCCCACCACAGGGCCCTGGACCATGCAGGGGGGGGGGGGGG
>QEPC01004766.1:1536049-1576774 GCA_003113815.1 Sphenodon punctatus
CTGCACCTTCCCCATCAATGCTAATCCTCCGCCCATCATGTATACATCTACTATAATCTGTTCCCATCTATATACTATCAGAAATCACTGTCACGTGTTTGCATTGTGTTTTAAAAAGCCCCAAAGAAATTAGAGAAACAAAAAACCTACGGTTTTACAAACTTAGTTAAGGCAGATTCATAACAAGCAAACTTTAACAAACCTAGAAATTGTGTGTTGAGGCTCCCGCCTTAACTTCCACACCATGTAAGCAGTACAGATGTTGTATGGTTTTGCATACTGTGCTCGCTTACAATTTAGGCTCCATGAACCCACACTTTGCCTTAGTCTTTCAGCTCCAATCCTCTTCCTTTGCAGGTTGGGGGCAACACTAAAGTTAGGACGGCACGGTCCTCCCTGTCCAGTATTACATCATTATTCTACTTACAATGTGGCAAGAATTTCTCTTTCATTTACATTCCTGATCTCCATTTTGTGGCACTAGATCAAATACATCTCCCCACTGCACAGGTGACAAACAGCATGTAAATATGCCACCATCAAACAACTACATTGACTATGTGCGTGTTTTCATGCTCGTTTAAACACCTAAACCGTTTTAAATGCGCATTTGCCACGATTGTGTAGAAGTCAAAACCATTTTGAATGTGGTTTTTAAATAATGCACATTTTTTAAAAACTGGTTTTGAGCCCCTTTGATGATCGGGGGATGCTGAAACCAGTTTTAAAAAAATGCGCATTATTTAAAAAAACACATTCAAAATGGTTTGGGCTTTTACACGATCATGGCAAATGCGCATTTAAAACGGTTTAGGTGTTTAAATGAGCATGAAAACATGTGTATTTTTTAACCAACCATGTGCAAATTTGTCTCGTCTAAAAGCGGCCTGTGTGATTGCAAGAGCTGAGAGCCTCCACAGGTAGCCCCAATACATGGAGTCCATAAATAAACTTGAAATGACAATATGAGTGTGCGAAGCATAGACATAAAAATATGGGGCAACAAAACCTGAAAAGTGAGGAGTTGCAGTTTATGGATGGCCCACAGTGAATTGGGAAGGGGTCCTCAAGACATGGAGCCAATAAATAAACTAGAAATAATAACATTTGGGCCCACACGACTTGCAGTTCAGAGCACCCCGGCCCCTGAAGGAAATGTTATGTTTAACTGAACATCAAAACTTAATTCCAGTAGACTTTCCCCTTTTATTATAATGGGCAAGTTGGTGTGTGTCCATCAAACATTCCTATGTTAGGAGGGAACCACTTCAAATGAAGCCCCAACTTCCCTGGATCTGGTACTGCCCACTGCTCATTGGAGATTGTGGATACTTTGGGTAAAAACATGTGCAGGTTGCGCAGTGGCTCCCCGGTCTGGCCAGGGATGGGAAACAGTGGCCAACCCTCCCCGGATTGGGGAGCGGCACCGAACTACCGTGTCTAAGGCTCGAGAGCAGAGCACACAGACATGCCTGCACAATCTGGGTAGGCTGGGGAGGTTAACAAATGTGTAGGCAGCTAGTCCCACCCAGCACCCTGCCACCCACCAGGATGGACAGCAATGGTGACCGGCCATGGCACTTGCCCAAGGCAGCCCATGCTCCAAGGCTGGGATGATGGGGTCAAACACACGTGCTAGCCCGCATTGGTCCGCATGGGCTCCCCTGGCCTGGGTCGTGTCCTCAGATATTTCCCAAGGACACAGCCTGGGCTTGCCACTTATCTGCCCCAGGGTAGTCCCGGGCTAACATCGGGCAGTACATGAATTTTTAGAATTAGACATTTGGGATATTTTCCTTGTTTAGTGTTACCACTCTCCAAAAGTACAATAACCATTCTTGGTATTTTTCTTTCTTTAAGTAATCTGCCATTTATTTTACCCTCTGTTGCCAAACTTCCTCTCTAGCAGGTTGTTTTTTTGTGTGAGAGTTAATGGCTCCCCAACAATCACACCATAAATGATATCAGATGCTCTATAAATGTTTTTGGACCAGATAATGAGGGACGTTTTTCAGAGTGAGGGTTGTCTGCATTGGGAACCAAGCATGAGAAGGATGAGCATAATAAATATGGCAAAGCAATTCCTCTTCTGTCCCAGCATTTGCATCCTTCAAATCTTCCTTTTGTTGTTATGAGGCCAATCTATACTGTATTTATTCAAGACCCTAATTCTACCCTGACCCCCTGTGAACTCTGCCTCTTCTTCCTCTGTGGACCTAGGACCAACAGAGCACACTGGTCCAGGGTGAAGAACATGGATATAGATATGTGGAGGTGGGGCCGGAGATCTACCTGTGTAGGGGACCCTCTGTGTAAGAGATGCCCAGGGAGGTGGGTAATAATCTTCAAGGCCACTGAAATAGAACACTTGATATAATACACTTACACAAAACGAGACAACACACAAGTGTCCAAGTAGCTGCAAAATGGGAATGGTATTATGACCTGCTGAATATTTCTCTGGAATGACTGAAAACAGGATGCTGAGCTGGATGGACCCTTGGTCTGACCCAGTATGGCATTTCTCATGTTCTTAGAAGGTACAATTCCTAAAGGAAACAATATTATTCTGTACCTTGGAAAAGGGGGCGGAGGGGAGCTCTTGTGTGTCAGAATAATAGAAGCTTTTCCCTCCACGCTGTAATAACAATCTGTCTGCCTGGCCACTCTCTGGATGGCCATGTTCCTTCTGCTTATTGCACACTACAAAGATAATGTTATTAGGTTATGAACAGTTATACATGTTAGGACTTCCTTTTGACCTATAGTCACAGTCCTGTACTAGGGACAGGTCACTGGGACACTGCCCTGTAGGAGTTCTAGTTGGGAGACAAAATGTTTCCCACTCTTTGTCCCCAGAGGGTGCAGAGGGGATGAAGAACCAATAGCCTTGCTCTCATCTTTCTATGCACGAGGAAGCTACTAGTACTTAGAAGGCTAGACATAAGTGCTGTGTTTTGTTCTGGGAAACTGAAGAACTATCAGCTGTGATTATATGAAGATCTCCCTCTTGCTTTTGCAGAGTCCTAAGATACAGTTGAATAGCTAGGTTTAACAGGGCCTTAGTGCAAGCCAAATTACTGGGCCCCATACCAACTCTGTAAGTGGCCTGAGCATCACTAGGAAATTTCCAGAATGGGTGGGGAGGGAGTGGGTCGACTCTCTGCCCTCACCCAGCAGGGTAAGACCAGGGCAGGAGGAAGCTGAGGCAGGTAGGGGGAGCAGCTGGCATGGGGAGCAGTGAACCATGCAAGGCACTTGGGTGGGTGGGAATGAGGCACGAGAGAATACTGGGACTTGTGGGGGCACTCAGGTTGGAGAGGTGAGGCATTTTTATTTTTATTTATTTATTTTAAATGTATATCCCGCCCCTCCTGCCCACAGGGCAGCCCTGGGCAGCGAATAACATTCAATACATTTAAAAAATCCAAACAATTTAAACAATTGAAACCAATTTAAAATACAATACAATGTGTGGAAACCCCCACCCCTACTCCTTGCCAAAAGCCTGACGGAACAGCCAGGTCTTACATAAACGCTGAAACAGCAGGAGAGCGGGAGCCAACCGAGCCTCCTCCGGGAGCGAATTCCACAGCACAGGGGCAGTCACCTAAAAAGATCTAACATCGGTGGCCACCTGCCTCGCCCGGGGAACCTCCAAAAAGGCTCCCACGGACGATCTCAAGGGTCGCACGGGCACATGGGGAGTGAGGTGGTCCTGCAGAGGGCAGGGGGAAAGGTGAGGCACTGGGCGTGGTGTGGAAGCCACTGACAGGCATGGCACTGGCTCCTGGTCCACTGGGGAGGCACAGGCAGCTCCGGCAGAGATAAAGTACGCCCAATGGAGTTGGCCCTACTGTGCCCCCTGAAAGCCTGGGCCCTGGAACAGTGGCCCTATTTGTTCTTCCTGTAGCTATGCACCTGCACAATATAAGATCCTACCCTGCTAGTGGTTAAGGATTGAAAGTGCCTCTATTTAGGCAATTGCAGTTTTGGGAAAAGAGGCCCTGACCAAAGGAGAGACCAGCTACCAAATGGATGGCTAAATGTTTTTTTGGTTTTTATATGGTTTTTAACTTTTTGTGAAACACTCTGAGTGTCATGTAAGGCAGGGGGTGCTGTATAGATATAATTCATTATTTATTTATTATAAATTAAGGAGTTTGTAGGAGTTTGTAGAGACACAGTGGCACAGAAAAGTTTTGTACCTTAACTGAATACAACAACAGGCTCAAGAGAGAAAGTTGTGGGAGCATATAGGGGAGGCCTCCAGTGCAGTAAGACAGGCTGCTGATGGCACAACATCAGGGTTTATCATCCATGGGTTTGCTAGCATGGCAAACCCCTTCACAGAGCACTCGCCCCATAAGGGAGGCAGTATGGGCTATGCTAAGTGTTTTGTGAATGTGTCTTTCATAGCATCTCTCAGAGCTTTCATAAATAAACAAGACAAATGCACCATCGATCTATGGGGGAAGAAAGACTGATGTTTCTCTAAAGATTCAATCAAATTTCTATTGAACGCAAACCTCTGTTGGCTTCAGTGAAAGCAGGGAAGCTTTTCAACAGCTCTTGAATCTCTTTAATTTATTGTGAAGATTTCACGACTGTTTCAAATCACAAAGGGTCACAGTTATTTACAGGCTGATGCTATCTTGTATTATAAAATAGTAATTGCCCTTTGGAGTGCCTTATTTCTGTAAATTCAGAAAAGCCATAAACTAGAGGACATATTTGTAAGGAAAAAATACAACTCACACCATAGGTAAAGAAAAGTCGGTTTCCTCAGCTATTCTACTGGGAAAACAATATCCTATTTCTCTTCAGTGAAAGTTCTGTCCCCATTGTTCATTCATACCATATGATCTCCCTACCTGCAGGACATACTGCCATAATTTCCATTTTAATCTTGTATATACAGAGGCAGTATCTTGTGGGGAAACCGAGATTGCCTTCTTTTCTATTCTAAGACAGTACTGAGATACATACACAGTACCGAAACTCTTGCTGTTTAGCACAGGTGATGATAACCCTTAGCACTGGTACGATTTCATTTTGCTGGAATGGAATTTGCGCTTGCACTAAAGCCTAGCGCCGGTGCTAAGCAGACAGAAGACCGGGTCCTAAGTAGGGGTGAATTCATCGTATGTCATTTCATGCCATCATCAGCTCTGTTTGCCCTAGTTTTCTTGTCCTGACAATTCATTCTTTCTAAATTGCAACTTTATACTAAGATCTACCATTTCAGCTACAGAAACCTTTAACTCCCATGATACTACTGGGACTATTTTAAAAGAAGAAAACAAAAAGACAGCAATAGCTTGAAGCTGTATTTCTAATCAAAACGCTACACAGTGGAGAACACAGAGGCTTTTACTTTGTTCTGGTAAATGGGTTTGGGAATAAGCCAGCTTGAAATAACCCTTAAGTGATAACTCTGGGGCAGTCTAGCCCTTTTTCACAGAAGCCAAGTAAAATCTTATTGAAGCTGCATTGTTGCTAAACATCATGATTTTTATCACAACTCCCAATATTTTAGAGTGTTTCCTAAAATTCAAAATCATGAGACTGATGTGAGACTCTGGGCTGATTTTTCTCTCTCCCTCCCCCACTTCCTGTAACTTTCTAGCCCTCATGCTCCCCCCCCCCAACCCTTTAAAATATGACTGTACAGAAACCAAGAACAAAACCCCCCACATTTTATTATTTTTAAAATGTCATGATTATGAAGCCAATCAATCATATGATTTCTGAGTGCTCGAATTCCTGATTTTTACACACTGGGAGAAAGCAAAAACAAAGCAGGAATATCTGAAGAAGGTAATTGCGATGGGTTGCACTTGCCCCATCTGTAGATAGTCCAGACAGGAGTTAGATCTGTCCTAAGAAGCCTGCAATTTCTGTCATTTAAGGCTGACATTAAAGAGCCAAGTCTATGGAGAGTGATCGAGTCCTTCATCTAAGTGGGGACAAAGAGTTGGCTCTGATTGTTTATAGGGGAACAACAGGGAGTCAGACTCAGGAAAGATGTTAGATAGAGCTCTCCAGAGAACTGAGGGTCTAAAGTAGGACAGGGACTGGCAGATCTGAATTCACCCTGATGCAGGGAGATCTGGAGAAAGAGATAGATATCAGTAGAAGATCTGATCGAAAAAGGTGTGAGTGACTTTGAGAAAAGCCTTGGCACAAAG
This sequence comes from Sphenodon punctatus, assembly GCA_003113815.1. Classification (NCBI taxonomy): domain Eukaryota; kingdom Metazoa; phylum Chordata; class Lepidosauria; order Sphenodontia; family Sphenodontidae; genus Sphenodon; species Sphenodon punctatus. The sequence continues at coordinate 1,542,241 of QEPC01004766.1, forward strand.
GTTTTAAGAACTGGAGGTGAAGAGGCCTGAGAAAATGGGTGAGGTCTTAAAGAGGAGACATGTTTTGCAGTGAAGGACAACTGAAGAAAGCCGATAGACAGGGAGAGACTATGTATTAAAACTGAGTACAAGTGGAATTGTTTAGAGAAGCAAAGAAGAAATTAAGACTGCTTTTCCACGAGACTCCTTGCACAAGCTTTGGCGCTGCAGGAGCATGCACTAGCCAAATGACCTTCAGTGCCCATCTCGTGGGAAAGGTGGAAGTATGGCTGTCCCTCTGGCAAGCTTGCACATCGGACAGGGTAGGATTTCACCACCCTGTCCGATGCGCATCATTTGACTAGCACATGCTCCTGCAGCACCAAAGGCTGCTTGTGGGAAAGTGCACTGCGTGTGTTTTCTACACGAGACGGGGTGTGTGCGTCCGCGGTCGTTGCAAGGGGCAGGTGCGTGAGGGGGTGCTTCACATGAGCATCCCCACACACAGCCGCCCCATCCACGCATCGCCCACCTTGTTCACACATGGGGCACTCCAGCACACCCCCATGCACCATATTCAAACGAGACCTCCCACACATGGATGGTGAGTGTCCATTACGGTTGTGCACCAGGCCCCCAGGTAGATTTTGTTATTGTTATCATTTTTGTTATTGGTATTGGTATCGATATCGATATTTGTTATTGGTATCGATATCATTATCGATATCGGTACCATTTCAAATGAAGATTTTATTTTTGGTATCGGTATCATTACAGATTTCCATGCACAACTAATATCTATCTAAATCTAAGAGAGACAGGGGAAGGGAAAAGGAAAACTATTATCAAATCAATTATCCATATAACTATTCTAATCTAAATGTCTATAATATATATCTATATCTAATCTATACTACCTATCTAGCTATAATGTACAGGGGGGAGAAGGGCAGGGAAAGGGAGAAGGTAAAATATAGAGTATGAGGAAGGAAAGGTATTGGTAATACAATCAGGGCTAGGGTGGATTTTTTGTGTGCAAGCAAGCACCACAGTTCTGTAAACACAACCTGAGAAGCAGAGATTTCACAGGACAGAGAGAAAAAGCCTGGCCCTCCCATTATAAAGGGTTGCAGTGTCCTCCCCCAGAGTCTCCCTGATTGGTTGTGGGAGGCAGCAGGAATGGAGCAATCACAGAGTGCCATGAGAGACTGCTGGGGTCAGCTTGCGCTGCTCATTGGCCAGCGATACATCCATCAGATACTGCTGAGCTGCTCGTCCCTCCCAACACAGGCACAGTTCAAGAGTTCAACCCTGTTTAAGGCTCCAAGATGTCTGCTTCCTCCTCCCCTCTCCACATTTTCCCTCCAAAACCCAACTGCCACAGCACTAATAATAACAACGATAAGGACATTGTCGTTTTTGTTATCATTTTCATTATTGTTTTTGGTATTGGTATTCTCAGATGTTGTTTTCATTGTCATTCTCGGTTGTCGTTTTCTTTATTGCAATAATGAAAATGACAATTTTTGTTATTATTGTAATACCGAAAACGACATGCACACCCCTAGAGTCCATGCATGGGGGTGTCTCATGTAAAAACACCCTGAGATGCAGACAAGAGAGCACTTGAAGAGCAGGCTGTAGCCACACTGTCAACGGGATCAAATAACTACCCTTCATTGTAGTAAAAATGACAGAGGAGTGGAAAAACTCACAGTCCAAGTTGTGCATCAGGTTTTGTTTGGGAATGAGGAAGGTAAGAAAAGGTTTAACAGGGCAGACATCAGGAAAAACATGTCCATTGTTCTCCTGTGTTTGTGATCTCTCTTGCATTCAGCTGAAGACAGGGACATCCAGTGTGGTCATTTTTCAAAGCTGAACAATATATTTTGATGTCTGTGCTGTAAGTAACATGCTTTTCTTGACAGCAGGCAATAGAAAGACATCCATCATGCAGAGATAACTCATATACTCATTTAGACAAGGTACAATGCTACAGGGAATCTAATATAACGGGCCTGGATTCAAGTAGACTCGCCAGAGACCTGTGCCTAGAGCCCCAGTGACTGGAGCCATGTGATAGGAACAGAATGTCATTCTCATTTTTTCCCCCCCAAAATATGTTTCTGACTTCAATAAATGTAAAAACATGACATGGGTGTATTAACTGCTGTCTGTCTGAGGGTGCAGTTTTCCATCCACTAAAGTCAACGTGAGCTGAGCCACTGGCGTCAATGATGGAGGTCGGACTCTGCAAACAGCCTGAAACAACTGTTCCAAGAAGAACTATTGACTGTACTGCCCCCATTAACACTGAAGTCTATTGCCATGCCATGCCATGCCAAAGGTGATGGGGGGCATGATTTGGGGCTGAGGCACGGGGGTACCTGGTCACTGGGGGTGTTGACACACAGGGCAGGAGTGCTCTGGAACTACCCCATGGGGTCCCCACGTAGCACTCACCAATGAGGACAGCATTGGGAGACCTTCAGATGGGCAGCCCCCTGCCTGCAGTTCATGGGCTTGTGTCAGTCGCCACAAATGACCCTAGCGCACTCCTCCCACTGGGTCGTCTGACATCTGGGCAGCTGCTCCAGTGATCTTGCTGTGTTCTGGCGGCCTGGAGACAGCGAGATCACCAGCACCCCTCCCCTCAGCTGTCAGGTGGCCCCCGGGGACAGCGAGATCACTCATGTTCCTCTACATACCTCCTTCTCTCCCCCCCGGCTTTCACTGAGGGGGCGGGGGATCACAGCCAGGGGCAGCGTCTTTCTAGTGGGGAAGGAGAGGAGTGGGGATCAAAGGCAGCATGTAGCCCTGCCAGAGGAGCTGCATGGATCCTTTCCACAGAAGGGACTGCATCCTGGGAAATGATTCTCCTGCCCCCCCAGGAGCAGGTCTGGGGAGAGGGAACCCAAGGAAGATGCAGCACAGGCTCTTCCCGTTCTCCCACTCCCTGCCACTAGCTCCAGTCTGGGATCACTCAGTCAAAGCATGACACACAACCCCCCCTATGTCTGCGCTCCCCTCTCCCAGCCAGCTGTCAGCTGAGAGGAACAGGAACTTCTTCCCTGGCCATGACCCACCTTTCCATTGGAGCCAGTGCTAGCGCAGCCCTCTCAGCTAACAGCCAGCTGGGAGAGGGGAGCACAGATAGCACCCCTGAGAGCCTCTGGGGACTTCTGTGCTCCCCTCTTCTGGCCAGATGTTAGCTGCTGGGGTCCACAGGATGCTGGTGGACCTGTGGCTGCAGGGGACCCTAATAAAAGGGACCTAGCTCCGTGGTTGCCCGTTGCCCTGGTATGGGCAAGGTTAACCTGTGCTGTGTGTTCCACATTCCTGGGAATAATGTGGTGCGGCCCTGGGGGCAAACATCTGGCAGCCACCATTTAGCCAGACAGGTGAATCTGGGGTTATCAGGGGCCAATGTGGGTCAGCATCCCGTTTGCTATCACCTTGGATTGCCTTAATTCAGAAAGCTTTATTTCAGGGGTGAGGAACCTTTTCCCTCTTAGCAGCCATTTTGAAAATTAGTACAAGCTCTAAGGGCCACATAAAGGTTGAGGGTGGGCATGCTTAAGGGGTGCACTGAGGAAGAGGAAAGTCCAGATCATGGATCTCTGCCCTGTCCTTTTCTGCATGCTCTCATCTCAGCTCCCTTACTCTGAGCTCAGGTTTTTAGTGCTTGAGGGTAGGAACTAGATCCAGGGACCAGATCTAGGAGCTGAAGTACTAACCATGGGTCACATTTGGCCCCTGGGCCTGTGAGGTTCCTCACCCTGCTTTGTTGTATGACTGGTTTCAAACAATCACAAGGTGAGGTTTTGTCATTTAAAAAATAAATAAAAATAAAGACAACTTTTCTTTCCATGTGTGACTGTAAACCAGTAGCAATCAAACCCAGCATCTGGGAATGCACTTCTTGTGACTGGTACCACTTTTACCTGTGTGGGTGTGTGCATCTGTGTATAAATTTCCATTTTGTTTTTCCTACTAAAAACATTAATAGCATCAAAATACGGTTCTAGTTCAGGTAACTACAGTGCATTCAAAAATACATCTCCCATGCTGTAGTCACAACTAAGTGAAGCGATCCAGTTCACTGAACCAACAATAAGTACCTAAAATTAGAAAAAGGATGCCTGGGGCAATCTGCTCCTCCCAACCCCCCTTTTAAAAAATAAAATAAAAAACCCTCTTGATAGTCTCTGTTTGTGATTAGACAAAAGGTTCTTTCTGTGTTTCTTCCTCATCATCCCATTCTTCTTCCAAAGTCACAGATTTCTTATGACTTTCTCCAAGGCATAATTTGGAAGAAAAAGGCATTTGTTTATTTTTATGACTGTCGGTCTCTCCATATTAACTGTAGATAAATTAAACAAGTGATTTGGTTAGTGACAATTGCCCTGCCAACACTAAAACCACCATCAGTTTAAACAATTGAGTGTGAGGGAATGAGATATCTCATTTGATTATGCTCATTTGATTATGTTGACTGTGAATCCTTTCTTCCTCCTCTGCTACTTGAGCAGGCTCTTATCATTTGGGGCCGTGATCTACAAGGGAACCACTCCGGAGTAAGTGGCTTGTGGATCGCAGTCTTTGATGGGTAGAGTGTTGTCATTCTCTTATAAGTCTGGTTAGTTCACTGATGTTATATGAATAATTTGCAATCTTCCCCATATCAAAACATAGGAGCCAGCCAAGTGTGTCACTTGTAGGGAATTGTGGGGAAAGATTATAAAATAAATGTAACTAGATGTTCATCTTATAACATTATCCTACCCTCTTCTACCTTCAATTTAAGTAACCAAGGAATTTAAGTGGGGAAAATGCTGAAACGTTAAAGTTGAGATTTTTGACAAGGGAAAAATCAGGAAATTCAAGTTCAGAGTCCCACTTAACCATAGGTGAGCCAGTGATAGTACATTTCATTACATTCAGATAGTGAAACTTAAGGTTTACATGTGCAAGGTTGCTTCTCCTTCCTCTCTAACCATTTTCCTGGAATCATCAAATCATAGGGTTGCAAGAAATCTTGTGAGATAAGACATTTAATCCAAGCAGTTTTTCTTCATATTTGACCAAAATCTACCTTGCTTCAATTTAAGTCTATTCCCTTTTCCTAGCTTCTGTGGCAGGGGAGAACCACCATTCTTCATCTTTTTCTGTGTCATCCTTTTACATATTTCAGAACTCCAACCATGTCCACTCATTGGGTGTTTTTAAATGAGATGCATCCATGTTTGGCTCCCCACTGACCATGCGTCTAACTGCTCATGTGAAGGTGGTGCGTGGGGGAGCGTGCTCCCGTGAACCAACCAGCCATCCATATCCATGCACAGAGCACTGCTGAAAAATCAGGAGTGCTCCATGTGGGGCCAGCCACATGTGCAGCGGCCATCTCTGGTAGCTGGGAGCCATGCTGGGAGCCCCCCTTGTGAAGCGCTCCCCATGCAGCCATCCCACTAAACGGCCACAGACACCCCCCCTCCCTGCCTTGCACATGTAACAACACCCTTAGGCCGTTTTTAGATGAATGTGGCGGCGCCCGCGCTTGTTTACCAAAAGACCCGGCAGCCCGATTTACACGTGACGCCACCGCCAAATATATGTGGGTGATGCGCATCCATATCTGGCCATGAACTGACCGGGTCAGTGATCGATGCTGGTCATATGCAGCTGGAAATGGATGTGCATTGCCCGCGGCGTCACGTGTAAATCGGGCTTCTGGGTTTTTTGGCAAACAAGCGTGGGCACCGCCGCGCTCATCTAAAAACGGCCTTTGTCTATTGTTCTGTAGGCTAAACATTTCCATTTCCTTCAACCTTTCTTTTTTTTTACTTGCATTCCAGCCTATTTGTCTTTGCTCTCCTCTGAGTACTCCCCAGTTACTGACATCCTCCTTAAAGTGCAGTGCCCAAATCTTAACAGTACACTACGTGACATCTCACCAGTGCAGATTAAGGTTGCACCAATTACGTCCCATTTCTTGAATACAGCACTTCTGTGAATGTGGGCCAAAATGACATTGCAACAGTGTCACATTGGGTGTTAAACATTTGTTAAGGGGCATCCAGATGTTTCCTCTGGAGTTTCCCCAGGCATGGTGGCGACTAGCTCGAACTGTGACTCCAGAGACTTACCAACCAGGTTACAGTGGACTATCGTGTGTTATCTGTTCTCTGTGTGGTCCAGAGTGGCCCCTATGATGGGCGGCCATGGCATTTATTTTTCTCATATTTTTATGCCGCCCACCCCTTCCCTCCTGCTCACGCAATTTGGGGTGGCTAACAACATCTTAAAATAACCATAAAACAGTAAAACCAATACACATTAAAATAACCCAGGCAGAAAAAAAAAATTCCCAACCCTAACCCAACCCATCACCCTCACCAAAGGCCCGGCGGAACAGGCAGGTCTTTCACTGTCTATGGAAAGAGGGGAGGTCTACGGAGAGGCGGACCTCCACCAGGAGGGAGTTCCACAACCACAGTGTGGCCACCGAGAATGCCCTCCTCAATGTCGCCACCCGGGAAACCCAGGGGACCTCAAGGAGGACACTCCTGGCCGACCGCAGGGGCTGATCCAGGACCCAGAGGGTGAGGCGGTCCTGTAGATAAGTGGGTTCCACAGCCAGACATGATCCTGACTGGGGTGCAAGTGGCACCCTGGTCCAGATCATGGCATGATGGCAGACCGCTGCTGTCACGTATGTTTTCACCCATTGCTTGCTCTTATTCAATTTGTGATCCACCCTAACTGCCATATCTTTCTCTACAGTGTTATTGCCTAACCAATTATTCCCTATTCTGTAATTCTGTATTTGGTTTATCATTCCTGTTTCTGATACTTTTCGTTTGTCTTCAAATGCCAGGAAGACTGGAAATACAATAGGAATTTTGGACAAATTCCAAAGGTGGACTTTGGGAAGGTGGACAAAGTCCTATGCTGTTCTGTTAAGCCTTGTCTAGGATACCTTACAGATCACTTCCCGCTGCCCATATATTTCAACTTGAAAGAACAATAACAACAATTCAAACTTTCAGACTATGAAATACAAGAAAAGGTTAGTTCATACAATAAATTCACCTACTTCTCCTCATCTTGTACAAAATGCATTTGATCATTGCAATTTACAACATAGCAGCAACAATTATAGAAATGAGGTGTTATCGTGCTGTGCTCACTTTGGCAAGATGAAGCTCTTAGAGCAAAAAATGTCTGTTTCACCTAAGCATCTGTAATCTAATAGCATTTCAACAGCTGAGGGCTGTTTCTAAGACTGTATATTTTCATTTGCTATCATGTTAGTGTTTCTGCTAGTGTATCATCCCCTGTTGCTATCATGCTAGTCCTAATCAGCGGGAATGATAGCCTGGATTAATCAATTGTTAGCTAGGCAATACCAATACAAATTTGCCCAATAAGTATTTTCAGTTTTAAGAGGAAACAGACAGTCAAGGCTGGCCTTATCACAAGGTGGCCTGGGACAACTGCTCCAGGCCCTGCTCTTTTGGGGAGCCCCACAGTGGCCTCTGTCTTCACCAGGGCAGGGCATGAGGGCCTCACTCTCAGAAAGCGCAATCACCTTTAGGGCCCTGCAGACTGTGCCCCCCATGGGGCCACCAGGGGACCCACACTTTATCTTCATCCAAGGCCCCACAGATTCTAAGGCTGGTCCTGCAGAGTGTCAGCTGTTCATCAAGCACTGATTCATGTTGGGATGAGTTTGGAAGAGTGAAAGTCCATAACCTAAAATAGGGAATTTTATCCTAAATTACAGCATTTACAACTTTTCCGTGACAGTGGAGTTCTTTCTATGGCTGCAGATATTTCCATATAAGATTTGGAGAAAATATTCCAATGATGAGGTCTCAGAAAGCAGTTCCAAAAATTAGTAATGGATGGATTGGACACTCCTGTCCATAAAGTATGAAAAGTACAGGAGCCTTGATTTTCTACCCAAAACTTGTTAAAAATGCCCAATGTTGTACCCAAACAAATTACAAAGGAAATTCAAAGTTTAAAATGTATCTTTCAGCTCCTCAATACCATAAATGATTAAAAAGAAATATAAAGCACACCCCTCGCACTTTAAGTAGAAATTTAATCTCGGCTTCATCTATGGTCTCACAAGAGCTCCCTGGCAATTAAAACATGTAAGGAAAGGTTGAAGTAAGAGGAATGGACAGAGTTTAAACAGAAAATGGATAAGGAGAAAGAAATGTAGATGAGGAATAGGATAGGCTAATAGGGAAGGGGGGAAAGGAGCAAGAAGAAACAAAGGAAGAAATTAAAGGAAGGAAAATAAGAAACAGAAAAGATTAATAGGATACAAAAATAAAATGGCAGATGGAAGGAAAGGAGGAATGAAATACTAGCATTTATTAAATATTTTACTTATACATGTTTCATATTCAAAATGGGCAATGGACACAAAATTAATGTAAATGTATGCAAATGTGTAGGCAAATTAGTTTAAATTAGTTTAAAGCCCTTAGACTTATGACAAGGAACCAGTGTTGCCTTTGGTGCCAGAAAGGGTGTGCACTGTTGACATACAAGGACAGACAAGCACCCCATGGGCAAATTTTGTTTGTCTCTGGTTTTCCAGCTTATTCATATTGACCTTTGTGTTCCAGAGTTATGTACTCCTGATCAGGGACACAGCTGCTCACTGTAGTGGAGGGAAGTGGTAGAGCCGCTGTCCCCTTGCTGGGGATCTGCTGATGGAGGGCAGATATTTCACGCAGAGCTCCAGAAGAGCAAAATTGAAGGAACTGTGTTTAGGCATGGGCTATTCCTAGCAGGTTTGACAGTGGCTAGGTTATCGTGCTGTGCTCACTTTGGCAAGATGAAGCTCTTAGAGCAAAAAATGTCCGTTTCACCTAACCACCTGTAATCTAATAGCATTTCAACAGCTGAGGACTAACCTAAGGGCTCCCAGCCCTTAGGTTAGTGGAAGTTGTAAGCAGCTTGCATTACTGCACCACTACTCCAGATGAGTTAGCTTGATCCTAAAGCCGGTCTTCTGGGTTGCCCCAACTCCCAGGAAGAGATGGGACCAAAACAGAACAAAACAGATCTCACTTCTTTATTTACCCTGTTCAAAAATTTTTTTGGGAGGGGGGGTGTTAACAGATCAAGCTAATCATTTTAATTGAATCAACCTAATCATTTTAAATTTCAAGTCAGTACTTGCAACCAAGATCCAACCCATCCTGGGGATAGTCGAAAATGTCTCACCAAGAAACAATTTTTAGAAGCTGGAAGTAATTATGGCCCAGCTGTATTTAAAAATCTAGGGGGAATATGTTCAGCCTTTGCAATGAGGAAGGAGAAACCAAATTTCCTCGGGGAGTATTCTCCCTACAGTGTTCACGCAAAATTCCCATGAACAGTAAGTGCTCGGCGGACAGCACCAGATTCATATCTACATACTGCTGCTTGATCCTGATTATCCAAAATAGCTCAGAGAAATTATAACAAATTACAACACAGTGGCCTCCTGTGTGGATAAAACGTTATACTTTAGTCCAAACCTCACCCCCCCCATCCCCCCCAAAACCGTTTTCTGCATGAAAATATGCAAAGCTGATGGAAGCAATCTCTGGCCAGTGACCACAGCATCAGGCATATTTCAGGGGAAAGGTTTTAGAATAGCTGGCCCAAAGACAGCTACTGCTGACGGTATGGGAGGGGAACAGCAGCAAGTGCTCTGCTCTTCTGTGTATAGGATCTGAGTTGTGCAGAAGCCCAGTGGCCATGCTTTAATTTCGTCTCCAATAAAGATCCCCCAGTGAAAAATCATCAATTTCTTTGTCACCATATCCTCCCTGGATGAATTATTTGTAGCTTTTTCCTGGCATAGGAGAAATGTCATTAAAGGGAAAAGTCCACATTTCAGGCTTTGGTCCTTTGTTCATTTCTCACTGTCTGTTGAAGAATCTTGGGTGTGTTAAGGTTGTGTGATTCCTTCATCCACAGCCTCTGGCTTGGAAAAACATATCTAGGTGCTGCAAAGCTTGAAAGCTGATCAGAACATTTCACTCCAGACAAGGGCTGAAACAAGATCTGGCATTTGTGAGATATCTCGTCGATATCCTGGTTCTTGGTTTGTCTGAAACAAACCGAGAACCGATACTGTTTCACTGAGTTCTTGGCAAGATATTAAAAATCACTGCGGATGCACAAAATAGCAGCAATAGTGTCACTATCATTTTGGTTAAGGGTGCATTTTGTGCATGAGCAATCCACTCCCTTAACCACAATGGTGGTGATGCTGTTGCTGCCATTTTGGTTAAAGGGGAGCTAGAGCTGAGTATCATCAGCATATTGATGGCACCTCACTCCAAATTATCTTGCACAGGGGCCTCAGATACACATTGAACAGGAGTGGAGACAAGATGGAACCCTGCGGAACCACACACAGGAGCACCTGAGGGGATTATGAGCCACCGTCCATTACCATTGTCTGGGTTCTCCCAACCAGAAATAAGCAGAACCACTCAAGAGCACCCAGGCCAGATCCTGCAGCCATGTCAACACCACCCCATGATCAACTGTATCAAAGGCCACTCACAGATCTAACAAAATCAACAGGGTACAATTTTTCCTGTCAATTTCCAAGTGGAGATCATCAACCAAGGCCACAAACATAGTCTCAGTGCCATGCCCAGAACGAAAACCTGACTGACATGAGTCCAGGAATCCAACAACATAGAGATGCCCTGAAGTTGCAAGGCAACCACCCAATCAATAACTTTCCCTAAAAAGGGGAGGTTAGAGACAGGGTGATAGGTGGCAGGGGTGTCAACATCAGAGGTGGTTTCTTGAGCAGGGGAGAGACAACCAGAGTTTTAAGGTAGGGATGGGAGAACGCGGTTCGGAAGTTCAGAGTTCGGAGCAAACTCGATCAGTTCGGTCGACCGAACCGAACTTCCGAACCGAACTCGATTTTCGAACCGAACCGAATTTCCGAACTCGGCTCTGTTCGCCCATCCCTAAAAGATAATATTCCATTTAGTTCAAAGGGTTTTGAATTTCCAAACTTTTTTCGCAAGTTCGGACCGAACTCGAATAGTTCGGTCGACTGAACCAAACTTCCAAACTGAACTGAGTTTCTGAACTGAACCGAACCGAACTGAATTTCAGAACTTGTATCTGTTTGCCCATCCCTATTTTAAGGCTGCAAGACACCCTGCCCTCCTGTAGGGAAGTACTGACAACACTGACCAGCAATGTCCCCAACGTCTCCTGGCTGACTTTCACCAGCCAGAATGGGCATGGATCTAGTTCACAACTGGTTGTCCACACCCCACCTTCCCAAGCACATCCTCCGCATCAGTGGGCAAAAGCGATTGAACCTGATCCAAATAAACTGGACAATACCAAGCCTTCTCATCCCCAAACTCACCCTGCACTCAAAATAGCAGCACCTATGTTGAGCCAAATATGTATTTATTTATTTATATTAAAACTTATATGCCACCCCCTCCTGCCTCAGGCATCTCGGGGTGGCTCACAACATTTAAAAACATATTCAAATATACAATAATAAACCACAATTAAAACAGTATAAGACCCACCCCCACCCCACCCCAACCTACCCACCCCATCTTCCTCGGGAAAGGCCTGGAGGAACTGCCAGGTCTTACATTGTCTACGGAAAGAGGGGAGGTCAGCAATCAAGTGGACCTCCAACGGGAGAGAGTTCCACAGCCGTGGCACAGCCACAGAGAATGCCACCCTCATAGTGGACACCTGGGAAACCCGAGGGACCCCAAGGAGGATGCCCCCGGCCGACCACAGGGGCTAATTCAGGACCCGGAGGGTGAGGCGGTCCTGCAGGTAGGTCGGGCCCAAGGCATTTAGGGCTGTAAAGGTCAACACCAACACCTTGAATTGGGTCCAGAAAGCTATCGGCTGCCAGTGCAGAAAGCGAAGCACTGATGTAATGTGCTCGCGTCAGCCTGTCCCAGTCAGGACATGGGCCGCCGCATTCTGCACCAGCTGCAGCTTCCAAACCAGCACTAAGGGTAGCCCCACATAGTGTGTTGCAGTAATCCAGTCTTGAGGTAATAAAAGCATGGATGATTGTGGCCAGATCCGAGTCCGAGACATACGGCCTAAGCCAATGCACCAGACATAACTGGCGGAATGCCCCCTTTGCCACAGCTGCCACCTGGACATCTAGGCAGAGCTGCAGGTCCAGGAGCACCCCCAGACTCCGGACCTGCAAAACCATGGGAGGACGGATCCCATCAATGATGGGGTCCATTACTCCCTCAACCTTCCTCACAACTATCACCTCTGTCTTGTCAGAATTTAATTTCAGGCAGCTCGCCCTCATCCAATCCCTCACAGCTGACAAACACCGGGTAAGCACCGAGATTGCCGGGCCTGAGTTGGAGGAAAATGCGAGAGATAGCTGGGTGTCATCAGCATATTGATGGCACCTCACCCCAAACTCCCTGACAACCTCCCCCAAAGGCTGCATGTACACATTGAACAAGAGAAGGGATAAGATGGAACCCTGAGGAACCCCACACGTGAGGCCCCGGGGGGAAGATGAAAACTCCCCCAGCACCACTTCTGGGTTCTCCCAGTCAGGAAACAGCAGAACCATTCAAGAACAGTCCCACTAATCCCTGCCCAGTCCCGCAGCCGAGTCACCAACAGCTCATGATCAATGGTATCAAATGCAGCCGAGAGATCTAACAGGATCAACAGGGTCGAACAACCCTGTTCTAACTCACGGGATAAGTCGTCAGCCAAGGCCACAAGCGCAGTCTCTGTGCCATAACCCAGACGAAAGGCCGACTGTGAGGGATCAAGAAAATTGATCCAGTCCAAATGCCCCTGAAGTTGCTGAACCACCACCTGTTCAGAGACTGGCTAATAGCTGGCCAGGGCGCCAGCGTTCAAAGATGGCTTCAGGGGCATAGCTAGGGTGGAATGTGTCTCTGGCCAAAAAGTCAAGATGGGTCCCCCTCTTTGTGTCCTACCGGCGGGCCTAGGGGTGCCGCCCAGCTCGGCAGGCCTGGGGGTGCTGCTATCAAACACACAAGACACCCAAAATGCAGCCAGTCTATTAAGAGCATTATACCATGTAAAGAGACATATCTATCTATCTATCTATCTATCTATCTATCTATCTATCTATCTACAACTAGTTCAGTTGTGCCCACATAATCAATTCATGCTGCCCCCACCCCATAACCAGTTCATTTGCGCCCCCGGGAAAGCATGAGTTGATTATATGAGGGGCAAAAATGAACTGGTTACGGGGTGTGGGTTTAAAGACAGTATTCCTTAGCAATAACTTCATTAAGAAGAGTTAGTGAAATAGCAGCCATAATAATCTCAGAACCATATTTGCAGATTTATTTTCCAAGATAGAATAGATATTGTTTTACATCCCAAATTCCTACCTAAGATAGTATAAGTAAGACAGTTGTGAGAATGTGGCCATTTTTACACGGACCTCTTTCATCCATGAACATGCAGATTTATGCGTGTTCATGGGTGGGGGAGCCCCGTGTGAACAATGCAGTGTCTGCGGTGAGTAGGGGTGCACGCGCCCGCCTAACACATATCTCCACTCACCCCTCCACTCGTCCCCATGCACAGAGCAAGCAGGGAAAACAGTGGGTATAAAGGGCCTGTGAGGAGCCACTCGAAGAAGAACAGAAGGTTGCTGCCTTGTAAACAAGGTTCTTAGAGATGTTTCCTAACATTCTCACAACACCCACCCTTCCAGCCCCGCATGGAATTTTCTTATATTCCTAGAAAGGGTTGGAAGAAACTGTTATTCTGAGGGGGAGAGCGCTTTTTATACTAGAGGAGCTCAAGACCATCACGTGGTCTATTATTTGAATAGGGTGAGCATGCACAACCCAGTTGTGAGAATGTTAAGTGCCATCTCTAAGAACCTTTTTTACATTCACATGGGGAGGAGTTTGCTTACAAACAGCTTTATCTCCCTGTCTGATCTGTGTCCCAGTGCTGCTGCTGCAGCAGCAGCACTACTAGCATGCAGAGGCAGGTGAGGGATGGGGACCCCCCCATGATGTGGGGTGCCTTGCACTCAGACCTCCCCCACCCCACCCCAGCCCAGGTGTGGGGCTGCCCCCACGGGGCCAGGCAGCAGCCCCTGGGACCTAGCAGCCCCCGGCTTTATGCCGGGTTTGCTCAATGGACGCTACGCCCCTGGATGGCTTCTTGAGCAGGGGCCGCACCACCACCTCCTTGAGGCAGTCCGGCACCCTGCCCTCCCTAAGGGAGGCATTGACTATCCCCACCAGCAACAGCCCCAGTGTCTCCCAGCTAGCCTTAACCAGTCAGGATGGGCATGGATCTAATTCACAATAGGTGGCTCGAACAGTCCCAAAGAGTATTCCCCGCATCCAAGGGCAACACAGCCTGAAACTCATCCCACAAAACAGGACAAGAAGGGGCTTCTACTGCCTCTGACCCATTCTCTGCTAAAAAAAGTTGCATCAAAACTGTGGTGAATTTGAGCAATTTTGTCTGCAAAAAAGTCCACAAACAAATCACAGTGAGCATTTGATGATTCTAAGTCCAGACAGAGGGAGGCCAGACTGACCAGCCCCTCAGGGCCAGCTCTACTGTGGGACAGCTCGGTGTGGCCGCCCAGGGCCCCGCTCCTGGGGGGGCGGACTCGGGGTCCCCAGCTTCCAGCCTAACAGTGGCCGGAAGCTGGGGATCTCGAGCGTGGGGCCCCCGGCCGACTCCGACTGTGACAGGCAGCGGAGGAGGTCAACAGGAGTGAGGGAGAGGCAGAGGTCCCACCTCTCCCACACTCTGTGCCCCCCCCTCCGCTGCCTGTCACAGTCTCAGCCAGGGAAAATGAGGTTGAGAGAAGCAGAGACCCCACCTCTTCCTCATTTCCCCTGGCCAAGAGACTGACAGGCTGTGGGGCGGGGGGGCACCCACGGAGTGAGGGAGAGGCAGGGNCTCTTCCTCATTTCCCCTGGCCAAGAGACTGACAGGCTGTGGGGCGGGGGGGGGGGGGACCCAGAGACAGGGCCTATGCTTCTTCCCTCACTTCTGCTGGAGGTGAGGGAGAAGCAGACAGAGGGCCCGCCTCTCCCTCACGCTTCTGGCCCCCTCCGCTGCCTGACTGTTTCGGCGAGGGGAAATGAGGGAGAGGCGGGGCCTCTGCCTCTCTCTCCCTCATTTCCACTTGCCGAGACTAGTCTGTGAAAGGCAGCGGGGGGCGAGGGGGAGCAGAACTTCCGGTGGCGGTTGGCAGCGTGGTGGCAGATTTAACCTGCTGTGGCGGTGCCCACCTCACCTGAAGCTCTGAGCCCGGTGCGGGGCCTGCGGCAGTGGTGATGATGACGGCCGACAGTGGCGGCAGTGGCAACAGCAGATCAGGTAGGTGATCCAATGGCCACTCAGGCTTGGGGATGGGCAGAGGGGAGTGCCCCTCTGCCCACCCTGAGCCCAGGCCTGGGAAGCGTGCCGCCCCCGGGCCGGGGAGCACCCCCTGAGATGGGGAGTGCCCTGAAGACTGCCGGCCACTTTGCCACCGGTAGAACATAGGGGACCCACATTTCTTTCCTGCCCTGGGCCCCGCTTAGGCTAAGGCCGGCCCTGCAGCCCCCTCACCACCCAGAACAGCTCAGCCGGGAGGGACTTAGTGGATGCAATGAGGGCATCAAAGAAAACCTTCTTTGCTGTCTGCACTGCAATGGCATAGGTATGTAACCAGACTGTATGCCGCAATCGGTCAACTTCAGTATGCGAGTGACGCCACCGTCACTCGCGGACTGATGAACAACTTTATCTGTAAAGTAGGTTACAAACTCATTACAGATGGCAGCCAATGCCTCTAACTCCAGGCAGAGACAGCCAGAATTTAATAAACTATTCATCACCCAGAAGAGCTTCACTGGATGGCACTTTGAAGATGTTATGTCAGCTGCAAAAAGAGCTTTCTTCACTGCCACCACAGCCACGGCATAGTCCCTTAAGAACAGTCTATGCCTCAGTCAGTCAGCTTTGGCATGAGTTGAGCGCTATCTGTGCTCTAACCACCTATCCTCTTGTTTTAGCAACCTCAAGTCCTCCATATACAAGGGAGACCTGTGCTGCCTCTGCAGAGGACGTGGATGCCTGGGTAGCATCGTGTAAATAGCCCAGGTCAAAATGCCATACCAAAAATCAACCAAAGCATCGACAGGGAGGCTGCCAAGGCCAGCGGGTAAATCCCACAGAGAGTTTTGGAACCCTTGGATCCATAAGTCTCCAGGGGTGGAGCATCTGAACTGGTCCACCACCCCTATAGGGACATGGGAGGGCAGAGATCTGAGCCTTCAGAAGGTAATGGTCTGATCACAACAATGGTGTCATAATGACACTGCTGATAACCAGATCCCCTGTGTCCAGGTCAGTGCAGAACACAAGGTCCAACATGTGTCCAACCTCTTATGTCGGACCAGATATTACCTGGAATAGGCCCATGGTTGTCATGGTGTCCATAAACTACAGCTCTGCCCCCCAAAGACGGGCCTCAGCATGTACGTTGAAATCACTCCAGACAATAAGTCTGGACGATTTCAACACCAGCCCTGAGACCAGCTTGGATAGCAGTCAGGCTAGAGCTGTGCAGCAGGGTGGTCGGTACACCAGCAGAATCCCCAACCTATCCTGGTCCTTGAATATTAGATGGACACACACTCCATGTTGGGCAGGTAAGACACTGGATACCTTCAAAAGACCAGATTGTTTTTGCAGATCACCACCACTCCAGCTCCCCCATCCCCCAATCCTAGGCTGATGCTGCACGGAGTACCCAGCCAACACCATCTGGGCCAACATAGACCCGGAAGCCTCATCCAGCTATGTCCTAGTAATACATACAAGGTCAATGGCCACATCCTGAATGAGATCATAGATGGCAGTTGTTTTGTTAGTCAAAGTTGTTTGTTAAACAAAGCTTGAGGCAAACACTTCACATTGGCTTCATTAAAAGGGATGTGAATATAGAGAATTTGTGGAATTCAATATTCACTTCTTTCCAGCCACAGTATTTTTCATTTCTACTCAGCTGTGCACTTTCTGGGTTATTGTTTTACTAAGCAGAAAATAGAAGCTGTTTTGTTCATCAAGGGCACGATTCAAAGTTCTCGCGAGATGTCAGTGCAAAGAGGCTGTATAATAATGGCTCCATGGTTCAAGAGAGACTCTCTGAGAAAGTTGCAGAGGAGACTCCAGCTGATAGGGTGTTCTCAGTCAGGTCAATGGTTGGCAGCAACTGGCAGAGGGCATGTCAAGAGTTAGGGTCTAAGCGCCAGGGCATTCTTTCAATTCAATTCAGGCAGGCAATTCTGCACTGCTACAATAGCTCACCAGCATTATTTCAACCAGGACATAATTTAAAAGAACCTTCAGGGCTGACCTCTCCTGTGTCAGAACAGGAAATGCTCTCTGCAGCCCAGGAGCTAACATTTCCAAGATGCAGTGGCCCTGCAATTCTACTGGTAATTTGGTGACTCACTGACTCTTAACTTCTAACCTTGTAAAAAACATAGAAAATAATATTGTTTGGGATTTTAAGTCATGTACATTAAGCATGGCATGAATCATAGTTCTTTCCTGAGATTTTCATATCCTTACATTTGCTTTACTATATCATTTGATTCATGTGAGGGATTGATGTTTTCGCAAAAGGTGACAAATGTTAGATGTCATGCCTCCATATTTCCTGAAGTTTGGCTTTGTTGGGAGATCAGTAGAACTTCAATCCACATTTTGTTCAGTTCTGGTTGCTTGCCCCATCTCAAAAAAAGACATAGTAGAACTAGAAAAGGTACAGAGAAGAGAAACAAAATGATCAAGGGTATGGAATGGCTTCCGTATGAGGAGAGGCTTGATAGGCTAAGGCTCTTCAGCCTGGAGAAGAGACGACTAAGAGCGGATATGATAGAAGTTTATAAAATCATGAGTGATGTGGATGGAACATGTAAATAGGGAGAGGTTATTTACCCTCTGTAAGGCCACTTTTAGATGAGCAGGATGTGTTCGTACGATCAGTTCATGTGACTTTTGAAAATCCCAAGGGCTGGGATTAGACAAGACGTTTTGCGCTTTAAAGTCAGCTGTGCCTTCTTTTAAAACTTTCACTCAGCGCACAATTAACTAGTGGAATTTACTGCCAGAGGAAGTATTCATGGCCGGTAGTGTAGCTAGTTTTAAAATGGGATTGGCTATGTTCTTGGAGGATAGGTCCATTAAGGGCTATTAGCCAAGTAGGTTTTGGGAACATAACTTCTTACTGTTGGGAACTGGAACAACAGGGAATGGATTGCCCATTGTGACCTGTTGGGTACTTCTCCCAAGAGAAAGAGAAGGGGTGTGCATATCGTTTTCGTTATTACAGTAACGATAACAAAAATAGTCATTTTCGTTATTGCAATAACAAAAACGACAGCCGAGAATACCAAAAATGACAACCGAGAATACCGATAACGGTAACGATAACTATATTGATACCAATATCAATACCAATATCAATATCAAAAATTGTACCAGAAATGATACCAAAAACAATACCAAAAATTATAACAAGAAACAAAAATGACGATGTTATCATTGTCGTTATTAGTGCTGTGGCAGCTGGGTTTTGGATGGAAAATGTAGAGAGGGGAGGAGGGAGCAGACATCTCAGAGTCTTAACAAGGTTGAACTCTTGAACTGTGCCTGTGTTGGGAGGGGTAAGCAGCTCAGCAGTATCTGATGGATGTATCCCTGGATTGGCCAGCGCAAGCAGACCCCAGCAGTCTCATGGAACTCTGTGATTGCTCAATGCCTGCTGCCTCCCACAACCAATCAGGGAGGCCCTGGGGGAGGGCACTGCAACCGTTTATAATGATAGGGCCAGGTTTTTTCTGTTGTGTGAGAGCTCTACTTGTCAGGTTGTATTTACAGAACTGCGGTGCTTGCACATAAAAAATCCTCCCTAGCCCTCATTGTATTATTTATTTATTTATTAGGTATTTCCACCAATACCTTTCCTTCCTTATACCCTACATTTTACCTTCTCCCTTTTCCTGCCCTTCTCCCCCCTGTACATTATATATCAAGTCAAGTTTTATTATTAAGCGTGGGCTTTGGCCATTGCTGAACAGGACAAACATAACATACACAAGTTCAAATCAACGAGCATGAATATACTGGATGTCAACATTGCTTACAACAAACAAACGTAACCCTGCAGCAATTACCCACGCCTAACCCCGCATCCTAACAACCACCCCTATCCTACGGGGATGCCAATTTAAAGTTTACAAACTGGTGTTTCTTAAGGAAGACTGCTGTTAAGAACTTCACCACCAAGCAGGTAATGTCCGGGTTATAGTCCCCAAGCAAAAATTTCATTAATCTATCCTCGGACCACCCAAATGGGCTTAGTTGCAAAGCCCCTAAAAACTTGACCTGCAGCTGATCATACAAATGACACCTTAGCAAAACGTGGTCAACCGTTTCAACCTCTAACTGGTCAAAGGGACAAAGTCTCTGAGTAAACGGGATCCCTGCCAATCTGCCAAACCAAAGCTGTGTTGTGAGTGCGTTGAATCTTGTGGCTGACATCAACTATTTCTCTCTCACCGTATGCCTTGCTACCAGATACTGGGCTGGGGAGTCGATTGGGGGGGCCAGCCTTGAGTAACGGGACATATGCGTGGGAGCCACCGCCCTTGCCCTCTCCTCCTGGAGATTCACATCCTCCCACCTGGATTTTAATTCACTCGCCACCGCCCCCAATTCTTTAAGGGCAATGTGGCTGGGAGAAACCCAATCTAGCAAGATGGGCCTCAATCTTCTGGGCCCACTGGCTCCTGAAGGTATCCCCTTGGAGGTAGGGAAACAGGCCCATCTGGTGCGGGTCAACAGACCTTAACCAGAGCTTATGGGCTCTGGATCAAACCAGAAAGCGCCAACTCCGCTGGCCCATCTCCAGCCTAATTGCAGCCCCCGGCGTTCCCCCGGGAGCCCTAAGCAATGCCCTGAGGAAGGAAGACTAAACTCTGTCAATATACAAGGGGGCAAAAGATGCCCATAGGTTGGCACCGAACAGGGCCTGGGCAGTGGACTTGGTATTAAAAGCCCGGAGGGCCATTCTGAACTCCATCCTGCCAGAGGTCAGGAAAAATTTCCGAACGGCAAAGGCGGATTGTTTTGCTGCCATCAACAAAGTGTTTTTTCCACACACCCCACAGCTTGGTACATTATCCCCAAATACCTAAATTATTTGACTTGGCAGATCTGGGCTCCCTCGACCCTCCAAGAATGCCAGTTGGCCCTGAGGGATTTAGCAAAGACTACCACCTTCAACTTTGCAAGGTTGAGGACCAGATCATTCTCCCTACAATACAATGCAAATGCATCAAATTGTCTACTTAGGCCCTTCCGAGTCAGAGATAGAAGGACCAGATTATCCGCAAAAAGTAGGCAATCTATATGGCACGAAGCCAATCGAGGGGGGAGGGGAGAATGAGGCAGAGCCATACACGGGACCACATCATTGAAAAATAAATTGAAAAACTAGGGGGCACGGACCCAGTCCTGTCTGACCCTGCGCTTAATTGGAATCTCCTCAGGAATATGCCCCCGGGGATCCAGCCTAACCACCAACATAGAGTTGGGTATAAAAGTCTAATTAGGGTCAACGGCCTATGGTCCAGGGCTAGATTTACCAATTTGGCCCACAGGATTGGCCTACTGACCGAGTCAAAGGCCATCCTGAGGTCCAAGAAGGCCACAAAAAATCTCCGATTATGCCATTTATATTTTTCTATAAGGTGCATTAGAATAAGGCAATGGTCGACGGTTGATCTAGTCCTCTGGAACCCCGCTTGCTCGGGGTGGATTGCGCCTGACTCCTCACACCATGCCGTGAGTTTGATCAACAGGTGCTTGGCATAAAGTTTGCTTATTACACTCAGCAAACTAATGGGTCTATAGTTCATCAGGTCGCAAGTGGCACCCTTTTTGAAAATAGGGACCACAATAGCTTGTGACCAAATTGGCAGAACACACCCTGATTGATCAATGGCTGTAAAGAGTGCTGTCAGCATTGGCACCCGCCATTCTTTGTGATTCTTGAGGAAGTTGATAGAAGTAAGATCCCACCCGGGAGCCCTATTGCTTTTACACAAATCAGTTAGGTCACTAACCTTCCCAGAAGACACAGGAGGCCAAGCGGGGGCACCCCCAAGACTTCCCAACAACCCGGCCGGTTCCACCTGGCTAGCAGATGATGAATACAATCCATAGAAATATTGGGTCCATACTTGAACCGCAATAGAGGGCACGTTCCTATGGAAACTTACCTCCGTGCCCCTATTCAAAAGTCTCCAAAATTGACGGGAGTTACCCCTTTGTGCCACCTGTACAATCAATCTCCAAGAAAGCTCCATATGAGCCTTCTTCTTACTTTTAATCAAAACTCTATATTCTTTCCTTACTTGGAAGTAAGAAGGGGGCAATTGTACAGCACCTGCCCGGTGATACTCCAAGTAGACTCTTTTAAGCTGGTGCCTAGCCCTACAGCACTACTGATCAAACCAGGCCCAGCCTAACGCTGGTGCCTCAGGACTCTCCCTAACATTAAAGAAAGACTGGGCCCTGAGGGACACACCAACAAAAGCCTCCACGACTGCTTTGTGATCCTGGCCATGGCAAATCACACCTCTTAAGAACTCCAAAATGGAGTCCTCCATCCACCTTTCCAGAGCAAGAGGTGGAACTTTGTCCCAATTAATTGGCCGCAAAAACTCAGCACCTGGGGCCTGATCGTTATATGCAAACCCCTCCTGAGGGGAACCCTCCTTTTGGTCCCCCTGTAAGTCTAAGGTCAAAATCAGAGGCAAGTGATCACTCGCCTGTTCTCTCCCCATACATTATATATAGATAGGTAGCATAGATTAGATATAGATATATATTATAGACATATAGATTAGATTAGAATAGTTATATAGATAATTGATTAGATAATAGAGTTTTCCTTTCCCCTTCCCCCTCTCCCTTAGATTAGATAAATATTAGTTGTGTACAGGAATCAATAACGATACCGATATCAAATATAAAAATTTTGTTTGAAATGGTACCAATATCAATAACAACAACAGTATCAATAATGATATCAATAACAATAATATCGCTAACGAAAATGATATCAATACCGATAGCGATACCGAAAATGATATCAAAAACGATACCCAAAACGATAACGATAAGGAAAACGAAAAAATGACATTGTCATTAATAACGATAATGAAAACGACATTTTTAAATAACAAAAATGAAAAACGAAAATGACATGGGGGCCTGGTGCACACCCCTAAAAGAGATTGGTCACTGTCCAAATCAGGATGCTGGGCTCGATGGACCATTGGTCCAACCCAGTATGGCACTACTTATGTTCTTCTGTTTTCCCTCCCAGTGTTTTTAGTTCTTTGGTTTTCTTGATGGGCTTCCGGCTCCTTCTGACCTGACCAGATGTCCACCCACATCTTTCTGATGTCCTGTTGGACTCAAAGCCACAGCTACGACAACTGAGGCACCAGAACTTACTTTGACCCTTCATGCAGAGACAGAGCCAAAAGAAGAATCTTGTATGTCTAAGCAGAGTTCTGGTTTGTGTTCCCTGTAACATAAGTTTTTTAGTTGATGGTTTTATTTGTGAAGAGGGGGAAGTAATTTAGACACTAGCTTATGGATTCCCAAACTGTGAGCTGAGATCCGAAGGGGGAAATCACACCAATTGCAGCCAGGGGGAGCGATCATGATCTTGACTGATTTTTAATATAATTTGCATGTCATTGTCTGGAATTGCAGAATAATACTTACGCCTCAAAATGGGGTCATGGAGGTAATGTTGGGAACACTTGCTTGAAGGAAGTGACACATGGCTAGAAAGCAGAAGAGATAAACTTTCAAAGTATATGTCACGGGTTGGAGGGTCCACCCCCCTCCCTTTACCGGGTTTGAATGACTCCGTTTCCCTTGCGCACAGTTCTATTGAATCAGTTTTTCTCTCTGGCTAATTCAGGTGTGCCACAATGAAACTCCTTTGTCACACAAGGGTCCGATCCTTCCCATTTACAGACTCTTTACTCTCTGGGTTTGCAAGAGCTTGAGGGCTCTTGTAGCTCACTTGTGTTCCAATGTTAGACATCGAGACTTCTTCATAAAATAAGAAGTAAGTTTATTGATTACATAAGCAAGATAGTTGAAACAGTGGTTATTAAAATCAAAGGTAAATATAACACATTCCTAACCTATACTGGATGAGTTCCTAAATTACGTATCTTACCCTATAAAGTTCCATAAGCTTCTTGTTCCTCAGTCATAAAGGTAGAATGGCTGGGTGCTAGCTTCTTCGTTGGTAAAGAGCAAAATCATGTCTCTCTGTTCATGTTTCTCCCAGCCTCGCTGTTGGCTGGCCTTTCGTATGCAGATCAGCTCTCCAGGTCGCTTTGGAAGAGCTTTGTCAGAATCTCTCTCCCCCCTGGGATACTACTTCTTATATCTCCTGGAGGAAAACTCTTTGAGGCTTCCCAAATTCCCTTTTGTTCTTGTTATCAGTTTTTGTGTGTCCGTTTGCACGTAGACAATGTCAACCTACATTAACTTATAAATGTCTCTGGCCATTTGTCTGGCCCTCAAATACACATTTTGGTATCTCTTTGTATTTCACGTAGCCTGGTGACATGTCAAAGCCCTAATTTGAGTTGTACATTTCTCAGAGTCCTAATTTGAGTTTTACAGTTCTCCATTTCAACATTACATACATGTGGAACCTTTTGCATTGCATATTTACCAGACTTGTAGTCTACATGAAGTCCCGTGTTACACGTGTGTTTACCTATGTTTCTCCGTGACAGTATATTTTAAAAGCTACCTTTATACCCAGTAAGTTGTTCATTGATGCTAGGAATTTCAGTAACACTGGCTCGATCACCCCTAATTAGAGCTGCAGTGAAGTGTTTGCCTTGTTGGTGAACTCTGGTAAATGTTTCCCACATAAGCTGACATTTACTCACCAGTCATTGTGAATCCACCAAGCTTCTGATGAAAAAAGCAAACAATCCAACCAATTAAAAATCAGGCCACCAAGTTGAAGAATGAGCCAGAGAGAGAAAATGGGGACTGTGGGGAATAATATTGCATTGGCAAGGTACACACTAGAGCAAGCCAGGTTTTAACTGACTGTGTTTTGCACTTCTACAGCTCCTTTTGGCCAAAGTTCCTAAAATTTATTTATTTATTTATTTATTTATTTAATTTTAAGCATTTCTTAGTTGCCCTGTATGCCTACGGCATCTCGGGGCGACGTACAGTTTGATAAAAACAATGAAATAAAACATTTTTTTTTAAAAAAACAGCACACAATTTAAAACAGGGTTAGAGCAAATAAATCAGAATAAAAATAAAAATAAGGGGTGTGCATGTCATTTTCGTTATTGATATAATGAAAACGAAATTTGTCATTTTTGTTATCGTTATTGCAATAATGAAAATGACAAAAAATAACAAAATCAATAACAATAATGAAAGTCATTCTTGATTTCATTATGCCTAGCAGGTGTTTTTTGGAGGGAAATGTGTCAAGGGGAGGAGGGAGCAGACATCTCAGAGCCACAATCAGCATTGAACTCTTGAACTGGATCTATGATGGGAGGGAAAGACCTGATGGATGTAATCGCTGGCCAAAGAGCAGCACAAGCGGGTCCCAGGCAGTTGAATGGCACCCTGTGATTGCTCAATGTCTCCTGCCTCCCAGAACCAACCAGAGGAGCTCTGGGGCAGGGCACTGCAACCCTTTATACTGCAGGAATGGGCTGCTTGACTCTGGTTCTGTGTTAGCTATTGCTCTGCCAGGGTGCATTTGCAGAATCTGCTGGTGCTTGCACTAAAAATCCTCCCATATATCCTACCACCTTACATTTCCAATCCTTTTTCCTTGCCCTTACATTTTACCTTTTTCCTTCCCCTGCCTGTCTCCCCCTGTTCACATATATAGAGAGATAGATATAGGTAGTATAGTTTTTATATATATATATTAGATGATAGATATAGAATAGAGATAGATTAGAGATAGTGGATATATCTCTGAGTTTTCCTTTTTCCTTCCCCTGTCTGTCTCCCCCGTCCATATATTATATAGATATAGATATAAGTTGTATAGATATAGATTAGATATTTAGATACTAGGCTGTTTTATTATATACATATTAGGATTATAGGACAGGTATTTTTTGTATTATACATAGGTTAGGTTTAGCTTAGATTCTGTATATATTACAGATTATTATTAATTATATTATATTATATTTATTTTATATTATATCCTTAGATTCTGTATATATAATATATAAATAAAACTAGATATTGTATGTATATCAATACCAATAACGATACCAAAACAAAAATCTTCATTTGAAATCGGTACCAATACTGATAATGACAGATAACGAAAAATGACATTTTGTTATTAACAGAAATGAAAACAACGCATTTTAAGAACAAAAACGATAACGAAAAACAGAAAATGACATAGGGCCCTGGTGCACACCCCTACTAATATAGAAACGTTAATAATTATAAAACATCTCTGTGAGAGAAGAACATTTCATCCCCCCATTTTACAGATGGGGAGACTGGCGTACAGAATTCCAGATAAACAACTTGTCCAAGGTCACACAAGAAATCAGTAGCAAGAATTAGGTTTAGGATTACCACACCTCTGGTTGGTCAGAGTCTCTGGGTGAAGCCCCAATTTCTCTGGGTTATCCACGTGCCTGTGGAGCATCTGGAGAAACTGGGACTTCAGGGAGTGGGGTCACATCAGAAAGGGGCTCTCCCCATCCCTTTCCCCCTCCCTAATATGGCCATGCCACCTTCAGAGCATTGTGATATCATGGTACCCAAAAGGGGATA
The DNA here is from genome assembly GCA_003113815.1 of Sphenodon punctatus. Lineage (NCBI taxonomy): Eukaryota > Metazoa > Chordata > Lepidosauria > Sphenodontia > Sphenodontidae > Sphenodon > Sphenodon punctatus. The sequence continues at coordinate 1,568,197 of QEPC01004766.1, forward strand.
TAATCATGCTGGAAAACAGTGGGAGAGTTATTTTACCCTGTCCTTTCTAAGGTTGAACCTATCTACTTAATTTTTGTGGGTACATTTGTCTTTTTTCAGCCAACTCCCCGCCCCAATCAGGTTAAAGTTTTGGAGAAGGTGGCAGCACTAATTGGGAGCAAAAGAACCCAGATATCCAGACTCTGGGTCCTTTGCTTAGCTGTATGTATGGTCATCCTTCTAGGACTCTAATCAAAATTTCCAGGAGAGCTGATGAAGTCCCATATAATTTACCCAGGAGACCACTGTACCCCAATCTCATTCTAAAGAGAAGAAGGAAGTGAGGGGACGGACTACATCAGAGAGAGTCTGAAAAAAGGAACCTCAAAAAAAAAGAGGTCCAGGGTTTCTATTTTTGTTTGTGGAAATCTCTTCTATGACATAACAAGAGAAGAGACAAGTCAAACAAATTAAGAGATGTTCCAAGGGCTTTCTCTTTTAAAAGTGCAGGAAAAAATAACACTCCAAAATACTTCTTTCCTCACCCCAAGCTACTGGAGAGCTGTTTTGCATCATAAATTGGTGTCATGGTTTACAGACTTTTTCTTGGACTCAGTGCCATTCCAGTAACAAATGTCTCTTTTAAAAATCTTAACCATCCCCACCCCTACTGCAATTCCTTAAAAGCAAGGAAATGTCCCTTTTAGAGAGGCTTCTTTGACATACTTTAACACCTCATGACATTAGCAGAACAAACTGAACAGATGAGAACATGAGCCTTCAGATTCAACTTCCTGGCTTTGCATCATATAAACAAGTGTGATGTTCATTCAAACCAAATGCCTCTGATTTGTGTTGTAATTAGGGGGCGGAATTCAGATTTGGATTAAATCTGTAACTGCGCAGAGTAGGCTGTTACAGATTTATCCGCACCAAACAGAAACAGCACGACAAGTCTGTTTCAGTTCAGTTCTGAAATTAATTTTTTTTAAAATAAAAATTCTGCTTCATCTCGCCGGTCTGCACATGCACACCCTTTTTCAAAATGGCGGCAGCAACATCAATGCCATTTTGGAAAAGCGCAGCCAGTCTGCACATGTGGCCATTTTTCACATGTGCAGTAAAAGAAATTATCATTTTAATTTTTTTTATTGGTTTAAATATGGATCCGTAATACAAATCTGCATTCAAATCCGATAACTTTGGGAAACGAAATGAAAATAAACCCATATGAATTTGCATCTGAAAGACCACCCCTTGTAACCCAATTTCATCCTTACCAAAGTCAAGTTCACAGCAGAGTAGACAATCTTGCTTTGTCTAGGTATATGTACCTAGACAAGCATGGAGGTTGGGTTTTGTATTTAAGGGACAGAGGAATTTTTTGCATGCATTGTGGTGTGTGTATTGCCAACGCAAATGGGGCAGGTGCCATTTTTGCCTTTTGAATCATAATAGAAGCATAGCTTGAGCTAAGAAATCAAGTTCTGAAGCTAGGAGCATTAGCAGAAACTGGATGGAAATGTTGGCAAAGGAAGGGAAAGGGTGTGGCTAGTATAAGTTCTGGGGAGCCAAAGGAGCGGCAAAGACTATTTTGAGGGGAGCAAGGATTTCGCTACATATAGCATGAAGCTATTCTACTTCTCCAGCAGGTGGGGTAGCATAAAGGCATAGAAGCAGCAGTGAGGGGGAGAGTGCCCCAAGTCTTTGATACCATTTTTCACAATCCCTGTAGAGGAGTCAAAGAAGATTCCCCTACACATTATGGCCCAGTCTGACAGTACGGATGGTGGTGTCATCAACAGTGAAGGAAAAGTGAGGTAGCAGAGAAGGTATGAAGGTAGTAGATCAGGAGGTCAGTTCTGACCACGATAAGTTTCCTCTTTTTGGAAATCTTACATGAGTTCTGAAATGCTTCAGTAATTGATTCTTTCAACACTGAACCATCAATGAAAAATCTGTTTCTCTTTTGCAAGCACATTTACAACTCTTCAGGAACTGCTGAGCTCCCAGAGATCACTTGCTATTTTTATTTGAAGATTGTCCTGAAATAGGAATCATCTTCAGATCTGGAATGAAGAGTCTAATCAGCCTTTTGCGGATGGTGTGGCATTGGAACATCATAAGAGGGAGGGATACAGCTGTCTTGAACCAGAAGTTCATATTTCCTATCCCCATGAAAATGTTTCTTTTACACAGATCCAGATAAATCACCCACAATTACACTGAATTTGATTATTTCTAAATAAATAAATGTTCTTAGATTTCTTCCCCATTCCCCAGCCAAGTCTTAAAGTGTCTCTCCCAACCCTCAGCTGTTCCCCTTTCTCCCAGCTAATTCTCCTAGAGTGACTAATGTATCCATCTATTCTAGTTATGGATAGCCGCCTCCCTGCCATTCCACTCTCTAATGCATCCCTCCCTGTTATTCCACCTCCTCTCCCTGGGTGTTAGCAAACGGGACAGCAGTTTGCTTAGGTAAGCTGTGGCCTGCTTACGTTTGTTGAAGCCCTGCCAGATGTTCACCCGGGATTTCTCCCAGGCATGGTAGTGCCTAGCCCAGGCTGTGATCCCGGAGACATCCAGGGTCACAGCCTGGGCTACCATCTACCCAATTTGGCCAGAACAGGCTATAACATTTGTTATAGCCCACTGTTATAGCCCACCAGGACCAGCTGCCATGATGGCCGTCATAGACCACCATGGCTGCTCATCATGGCGGGGTGCTGGGTGCAGCATGGGGCCGGGTAAAGTTGGCCACACGTTTGTGTGGCTCCCCATCTTCCCCAGCGGCCCAGCCACCAGCATGTTTGTTGGCTGGCCGGACCCAATCCTGATTGTAAAGCCAGCGGCTTCCCGGTCCGGATCGCACTGTGACAGCGCTGTTCCGCCATCACTTCTGTTATCATCCTGTTTCTTTTTTGTTATTCCACACACCCTTACTCCTGTTCCCTATCAGAGCGGCACCCCATTGTATTGCTTGATAGCTCTTTAAAGCACATTGTTCATGCATTTCCATTGTTTTCAATGTCATTCATTTTAGTATGTCTCAGGATTGTGGCTCATGACCGCCTGTAGTTTCCAGATACTAAAATGTCTGATTGAATTGTCCCTTAACTAAAATATCCCATCTCTTTTTGGAGTTCTGTTGGTTTTGGAGTCTGACCCCCACACTGCTGCATCCAGAGCCTTTTATTCTGCCTGCTGCAGAGTTGACAATCAGACCTGCATTTGGAGGCAAGCAGCCCCTTTAACTTTCACTTTGGAATAGGGTATGTCAAGAGATGGAGAAGTGAGGGTGTGATCTGTGTTCATAGCAGAAATAGGTGTAAGGGGAGGAGAGCAGTGATGGGAGGCACTCATGTGGGGTGAGGGATTAGAAATGCAGCTCTATCAATGTCGCTCAGAAGCTAAGCTTTAAGTCTATTATACTGTTTCCTCTCCACCATGCCTCCTTCCATGTAAACTCTACCATTCATGCCCTCCTCTCTTCCAACAGCAGCTGACGTGGGGATGGGAATGGGGGAAGTGTTTGGATTCTTTAATGCATTCTAAGATTCAGGTTCACAAGGAAGTTTTTCTTACAGTTAAGCATTTAATAGGGCCATACCCCTATGTGGTAGATTCTCTGTGTTCTGGAGGCTGAGCTCACCCTCTAGCATTTCTGGTGAGGACTCATGTGAAGTGTCTCTCCTGTACGGATTATCTCATGTATACTGGGTGGCCCAACTTCTCCTGAAGCTTTCCTCACACTTCTGGCATGTACAGGCTCTCTCACCTGTGTGGATTCTCATTTTTAAATAGCAAATTTTAAAAGTGAAAGAAATCACACCTACATGTAATGTCTCCATATCTAAAATAGATTTGAACTCTCTGCCTATTTTCTTTTCTCCCACCTGGCCTACAGGGGCAACTGCTGGTTTCCTCTTTTTGATATGTTCACAGAGCTTTGCATTTTGCTTACTATTGCAAATGCATGCCACCAAGATTGTGTAGTCTTTAGATCAGTATTCACTGTGGTGTTTTTTTATTCATTGCATATTCCTTAGTAATGTGTGAAATTTTAATGGTGCCTCTGCCCTCTGCCCCAACAACCTAAAAGTACCACCAGCCGCCACTGGTATTATGCCCAGTTTCTCGACACTGATTTTTAGACACATGCACTCTCTACATTGTGGCTCCATCCTCAGTGAAGTAAGAATTTTTAATCCAGCACTTGATCTACGGTAACGGCACAGAAATGCATGGAAATGTTTTCACATATCTAGTTAGACTTCTGTGTGAGGAGAGACTAAAATGATCAGAACTAATAAAAAGAGGCATGCAAGAGACTTATGCAATCATGAAAATTATGATGAAGTCCAGTCTTACATTCCAAGTTACCACTGTGTCTCCTAATCGAAAACTAGGGGACAATTAGTAAAACTGAAAGGTAGCAAATTTCAAATTAATATAAGGGGGTAATTTTAAAAACCGAATAGACCACTTGATTAAGATGGAGGTCACCTTGGATATGATGATCTAGACAGAAGAATCTGGAGATGAAGAACAAGAACTGGCAACCTTGACTAAAGGGGAAAAAGAGGAAAACAAAAAGAAGAGTCTTTAACCTCTGCAATGCATCATCGCAAGATAAAATTTAGACCAGAGCTTTGAAAAAGCAGGTCAGGACCCCAAGTGGGTTCATACCATCTGCAGATGGGGTCACAATCGCGCCTGATATTTCACATACTTTGCATATCTTTGGGTGATTTCAGACGTGACAGGGTGCCTATTGGCCCCATCACGGAATCACCTTTTGATTCCCCGCCGGAATCAAAACGGCTCGTCAACAGATGAGCCGGCTAATTCTGGCGGGGAATCAGGGGAGGGGGCGGGGCCATGCGGTGCAACGTGCGGCTGCACGGGCCCGCCCCACCACGCTCCCTGGGCTACCTGCCCTCTAGGGGACAGGCAGGCACAGCAGCCAATTGGGCCGCTGCGCCCAATTCTGTCCCGGGGGCTGGACCACAGCCTGGAATCGGAAGTGGTAACAGATGTTACCAGCCGCCGATTCAAGGCCGTGGTTCAATTAACCACGCTTTCGGAGATGGTGCCCGGACCATCCTCGAAAGCGGTTATTTTGCTCACCGCTGGTGGTTCACCATGGTGAACATCTGGCAGCGAGCAACCAGACGTTACGCGACCATCCTCCACCACAGGGGATTGTCCGTGGTTGACCGTGATCACGTAACATCTGAAATTACCCTTTGTTGCTGTTTGGGGTCAATCAGAGGAATTATATTTCGGCCTTTAGGTCTCAAAATGGAATCACAGAGGTAGAAAAGTGGTCTATTTTAGACAATGAGCTTTAAGAAAAAGATCAGAAAGTTATATTGGTGAGAATACCCACAGAAATGTGAAAAATAAGAGAGATAAAGCCTTTATGCTCCACTGCATAATACAATGTAGAAGGAGCTAGGCAGAAATTTCCCCCTTTGGATAGATTATACAAATGATTCATTCCTGCACTCTCCTCTGAAGGATGGTATTCGTCACTATTAGAACTTGAGATACTGAACCAGTAGTCTGATCTGATGAGGCAATTTTAGTATTCCTATAAGGAAAAAACAGAGGGGAAACAACAGAAGGATCATTGAGTGTTTATTAAAATGGAGTGCAGGTTCTTGCGCCTGTGGCCACCCTACAGGAGCCAGGCCTCCCGGGTAGTATTGGAGGAGTAGCTAACTGGCAGGGAGGAGGGGACTCCTCCCTACCCTAGGACAAATGACTGTTGGAGAGAGATGAGTTCACCCTAAGGATAGTGAGTTGGAATATATCTGGCTGGAGGGAGCGCCAGCATGGTCAGGATCTTAAGGCCCTGACCAGACGTTGTGATATCCTGCTGTTGCAGGAAACATGGACGGCTCAATCTATCCAGTATAAGGGATTTGAGGCATATGTTTCACCAGCCAGATCTTCTAAGACCAAGGGGAGACTGTGTAACTACTGAGGGTAAAGGGATTCTTGTCGCGAATGCATATATTCCCCCTGCCCCCTCAGCATATTATACCTCTGACATCTGGGAGCAAATGGAGGTTGCTATACAGGATGCATTCACTAGATTCCCTGGGGTGATGCTGATATTTGGTGGGGACCTGAATTCACGTGTTGGTAATCCCGTATTAGACGGGAGTGTTTTGTGTTTAGACACTACAATAATCCCCCCCGTTTAACAATATCTGCCAGTCGAGGGATCGGGTCTCTTGTCCTAGGGCTCCAATTTTCCAACAATTTCTTAGGGCCCTGGACCTGGTTATATTGAATAGGTTACTCCTGGGGGACCTTGAGGGTGGCTTCACTTATTTTTCTTCCATTGGGGCGAGCATAATAGATTATATGTTGACTCAAGAATGCTATGTGCTGGATGGCCTTGAGTTTGGAATTCTTGCCTCTGCTGAAACGGAACATTCTCCCCTGGTACTTAGGATTAGGGTTTTTTTTCCTGAATAAGGGTGGCTGTAGATCATTATCGGGTATTGGGACCCAGGGGTGTGGGCCCCAGGGGAAAATTCGGAGGAAATGGTCACCGACAGTCTTAAGTGACTGTTTGGAATTCATGGAGTCTGAGAGGGCTAGTGAGTTAAAAGAACTAGTTTGGAGGGCTCCTGAGCAGGCTGTGGAAGACTTCGAGACATTGACTGATTCACTGACTATATTTCATTCCCCCAGAACAGGCCCCTACTAAGCTGCAGGTATGGTTTGATACCCCCTGCGTTAACGCAAGGAGGATTTTGCAGCGGGCGACCAGACGGATGAAGCGGTTTCCGTCTAAAGTAAAGAGATGCGTGGTCTGCTTAGAAAGGAGAATGTATAAGCAGCTTCTGGAGAGGAAGAAAAGGGACCACTATGAGACCCAATGGTCCCTTTTGAATCAGGCAGTGGTGGCTAAAGATGGCAGGAAATTTTGGGTGCTAATAGCCAGCGCATTGGGTAATAGAGGCCTTGATCAGGAATTGCTTCCCCCTGTGGCCAAGTGGGAACTCCATTTTACATCCCTGTTCTCTGGGCCAGCTCCACTTGGCCCCATTGTGGAGATCCGTCCGGAGAACAGGTTTCAGGAATGGCTGACAGTTACAGTTGAGAAAATTAGGGTCTTGATCGGTTCTCTTAAAGAGGCTAAGGCACCAGGAAACGATTTCATTCCCACAGAGCTGCTAAGACATAGACCTGATTGGTGGGTGGAGCTACTTGCCCCACTCTTCAATACTCAATACCTCGGGCAAGATTCCCAAGCATTGGCTGCAAAGTATTGTGGTGCCGATTTTTAAGAAAGGGGATTCTATGGATCCCACAAACTACAGACCCCTTAGCCTTCTATCCATAGTCAGGAAATTATATGCTAAGTTCCTCTTGGGCAAGCTTTTGTCATGGTTGGACGGGAATAATGTTATCCACCCTGAGCAGGCGGGCTTCAGAGCTGGCCAGTCAACAATTGACCATGCATTTGTGCTTAATTTATTGTTTACCAAATACGCCCGGGATTCAACAAAGTCCTCTTCCCTCTACTGTTGTTTTGTCGATCTGTGGGCCGCTTTCGACTCCATAGATAGGGAGCGACTTTGGAATAAACTTGGTGGCACTTCCATCAATGGGCGATTGTTGTTCCTGATAATAAAACTTAATTCCAGTAATACTCTTCAGGTGCGGGCCGGCAAGAGTGGCCGCCTATCTAAAGTCATAGGGGTACAAAGGGGTGTATAACAGGGCTGTCTCTTAGCGCCGGCCCTTGTCAATTTTTATTTGAACGACCTAATTCCATATATGAGGGGGGTAGATCTACACGCTCCTAAACTGGGTTCAAGGAAGCTGGCGCTACTCTTATATGCTGATGATACAGTGCTGCTTTCTATGACCCAGCTGGGGCTGAGATGGGGCATGCAGCGTTTTGCCCTTTACTGTAATCAGGAAAAACTAAATATAAACTATGAGAAGACAAAGGTACTAGTGGCCGGTATAGCTAAGCTTCAGTATAGGTGGTTTATAAATGAGGTGATTATAGATCAGGTGCGTGTGTTTAGATACCTGGGGATTATTTTTGCCTCCTCTGGGAGTTGGATCCCCCACCTTAAGGCCGCCATGCTCAAAGCTCGGAGCTCCACTAAGGCCTTGTTAAAATCCTATTTCTCACAGGGTGGGAAATTGGTTGGCCCTGCCCTTTGCCTTTTTAAGGCAAAAGTAATACTTCAGCTCCTCTATGCTGTTTCAGTTTGGGGCTGTTAGGGATGGGCAAATGCAGTTCGGCAGTTCGGAGTTCGGCCCGAACTCGGCCTGTTTGGACGACCGAACTCGAACCCAAACCCGAACGCGAACATGCCGAACAAACCAAACACTGAACAACAAAATGGCCAAACAGTTGGGTCAGTTCGGATCGCGTTCGGTTGAGTTCGGGTGGCAAAAAAAGGTTCAGTGGAAGGTCAAACATTACAGGGAGGTGTCAGTCACTGAGGAGCAGACTTCCAGGCACCAGGGGTGGAGAGGCTTGCAAGAAATGAAACTAATTATCTGCCTCCCCCCTTCCCAACACCTTCTGAGCTAGTCACTGTTCCTGAACAGCAGG
>QEPC01004766.1:1598219-1632929 GCA_003113815.1 Sphenodon punctatus
GGCTGGGGGGCGGGAGGGAAGGGGGATGGGGCAGGCGGTGGGGGGGGGAACATGGACAGCACTTACCAGAGGCTGGTGTCTCCCCTTGACTCGGCTGGGCCCGGGGTCCCAATATGGAGGAGGCAGCATTGCTCCAGGGACTACTCTGGGCTTGCGGGTGCAGGGAGGGAGCGCAGCACTGCCTCCCTCCCTGCACCCGCAAACCCAGTCCCTGCAACGTTTCTGGGGGCAGGTGTTTTTTTTTTAATTGCCCACGTCACGTCCTGACCCCGCCGGGGAGGGCACTGCAGCAGTGCTTTCCCTCCCTGGGGCCAGGACGCAGCACGGGCAATTTTTTTAAAAAAAGTTCCCTTGCTGCTGGCTGCTCCTCCCCGCCGCTCTAGGCCTGCTGAAGAGCTGCAGAATGGGGGAGGAGGGGAGAGTGGCAGGCAGCAAGGGTGCCAGGCAGGGCCAGCCAGTGGCATCATGGTCCCGCGGCGAGGGCGCTCCCCACCGCTGCATGCAGTGGGGACACTATTCCCAGGACGGTCCTGTCCTGGGTGCAATGTCCTGACTCCACGTGGCTGGGGCCCCACTGCCCCCTCACTGTGGGGCCATGATGCCTCCGGCCGGCCCTGGGCCCCCACAGGCATGGGCCCGGGCACAACTGAGCCCCCCTGCACCACGGTGGCTACGCCCCGACCAGGAGATCATGCAGGACATGGAGGCGGCGGGGCACCACAGGACAGTGGCCCAGTGCTGCTCGAAGGTGAAGGAGCTCAAGAGGGGGTACAAGGTCATCCAGGACAACAACCTGTGGTCTGGTCACGGAGCCTGGACCACCCCCTACTATGACGCCCTGGACCACAGCCTCCACATGAAGGGATCCATAGTTTTTCCGCGCCTCGTGGGGAGCGCTGTGGTCCAGGGCAGGGAACGGGCCAATTTACCCCCTCCCCTTGCTGCCCCACTAGAAGGCACCGGCTCCAGGGGCCCCACCCCCCAAGAGGAATGCCACGGGACCTCGGGGAGTAGCACGCCCCCCTTGTACACCAGCCCAAAGAGCCCCCATCCAATGTCCGTACTGGGAGGATCCGAGGCTGGCACACTGGTCGCCCTCGGCCAGGGGATGCAGGGGGTCACCAGTAACAATGAGGGACCAGCCTCGGAGGGCTCTGAGACCAACATCGAGTGTAAGCAAGCGGTTGGGAGGAGAGATGGACCGGAAGGGATGGGCCAAGGGGGTAAGGGGGGCACACTGGCCATGGGACCACCCCCAGAACCCCTGACACCCCAGACCACAGAAATTGGGTCCGGGGGCCGCCGGGGGCCATGTGCCGCCTACCCCCACCCACCCTGTCCCATATCTTCACAGGTCATGGCATGCCCTGGAACCAGGGACAGGCAGGCGATGGGGGAAGGTGGCGAGCAGCTCCAGGAGCATCCAGAGATCCCAGGTGAGGCAACTTGGCAAGTGAGGGGAGAGGGGGCTGGTGGAGGTCAGGTGGGGGACCAGGCCTGTGTGGTGTGGAGGAGAGGGGGCCTGGGTGCAGGGGAACACTGAGGGAGGGCACTGGCTGGCTCCCCGAGGGGGGGCACACAAGACCCACCAGCGGCATGGGATGGGAGACGGGCAGCTGGGGTGCCTAACCAACCCCTACTGTGCACCCCAACAGGACGATTTGCCGGGTCCCAGAAAGCCGGCCCCATGCCCCCAGCTCAGCGGATGAGGGAGCATCATGCATGGATACAGTGCTGGAGGGAGGAGCAGGTGAAGGACATAGTCCGCACCACCACCGAGCAGGGCGAGCAGATGATAGCGGCAATCGACTGCATGGAGGCGGCCACCGAAAGGGCCGTGCAGCAAGCAGAGGCAAGGGACTGGAGGCTGCAGGCGGAGGTGCATCCCAGGACACTGTTGAGGAAACGGACAGCGGGGGGTGGGGGTGGTAGGGGAGCTCCCAGAGCTCCACGGCGGCCACAGGGAAGCCAAGGGGAAGGCCCTGGAGACAGGCAGGTGGGGGGGAAGGGGGTGAGCGGGCTGAGGGAGGTGGACACGGCACTGGGAGGTGGGTGGTGGTGGTGATCATCATCCCGGAGATGAGGTGCTCGCATGTGGGGTGGTCCATGGTGGAGACCATGTCTGCTCTCTCTGTGTGCAGCCTGGCCACCTACATGGCCTGACTGGTGGAGGGGGCCCTGCCCTGGCTGTGTCCTTCTTTGGCTGCATTCACGGGGCCTGTGGGTACGAGCGGTCATGTGGGGTGGTCTATCACTGCCTGTTGGACCTTGGTCACCTTCCATGGCCCCCAGCTGCTATGACTTGTCGGAGCCCACCGGGGCGGAGCTGATGGTGTGTGTGGTTCCGATCCGAGGTCCAGGTGGGGCTCGCCATGCAGGATCCCTTCGAGGCATACTACCTTATCACCCACCACATGTCTGTGCTGGGCTACCATTGGGGCATGCTTCAGTGGCCCCACTACGTGCACTTGGCTGGCCACCCGGCCCCTTCGTGGCCCCATGCAGCTGGCTGTGAGGCCCCCTGTGCCTTCCAGGCCCTGGACACTGGCCCCGCAGTGAGCTCCTGCCTCCACCCTGATGCGGTGGGTCGCTGCCCGCTCCCTCCATGATATCCCGGGCTTGCTGCTATACTGGCTGGTTCCTGGGGTTCTGCTGCCCCTGCTTGTACCTCTGGGCCCCCTCCATGGGCCCCCCCGTCCGCCTCTGCAACCGTTGTTCCCCTCCATGGCAGCCTTCTCCTGTGGCTGTCTCCTGATCTCCGAGCCGGCTCCCAGCACCCCGGGTGCTGCTGTCCTTCATCGTCCGTCCGCAATCCCTCCTGTGCCCATGACCCCACCCCCACCCCCGGGTTGACTCTGTGACCATAGGGTTCTGGGGGACCCGGACTGCACCTCCTGGCATCCTCGGGGGGGGGGGGGAGGTTGGCTTGCCTGCTCAGCTCTTCGGCTCCGGCTCACCTCCATCCCATTCATCGCACCCTCGCTGGCGCGTGGGGTCCCTGTCAGCTTCCTGGACTGTTCCCAGACCGCTCCCTGTCCGTGTGGCCTCCCCCTGTGCCTGTGCTATGCCCCTGGGGGGTTCCCCCATGCCAGGGCTGCCTGTGTAGCTGTGGTGTTGCCCATGCTGCCTGTGCTGTTGTCGGGGTTCTGGATGATGTTCCCTGTGTCCTGCCCTGCCCCCAGGCTGATCCCCCCTGCTTCCCTGGCCCCGGGTCCCTCCTTCCCCCCTTTGCCCATTGTGCGGTGTGTGTTGGCTGTCCTGCTGTGTTCCCCCTTCCCTTCCTTTCCCGTGTGGGTGTGTATGCACCCAGGCATGTGTTTGTGCTGTGTGTTCCGCTATGACCTCGTTTTCTCTGTGCCTGTTGTGTGTACCGCCTCAGCAGCTCTTCTCCCTTCTCCCCCTCCCTTCCCGTTTCCCTTGTGTGGGCATTTCCTTTTGGCCCGTCTGGCTTCGTTTGCCCTCTGTTGGCCATGTCTGCCTCCCGCCCCTCCCCTGTGCCTTCTGGGTGTTTTGACCACAGTCTGGAATTGGCGTCATGTCTGTTGCGCTACCCCGGACTGTGGTCTGTCAGCCCGATTCCCTGCCATGGTCCCAATCCTGTCACATCTGTTAGGGGCCTTCCTGGACCACAGGGGGTGATTGGTCGGCACGCCACCACTGGGAATCCACTGTGGTGATTCGGGAGCCCGTAATGTCTGAAATCACCCATGGACAGCCCCCTCATCACACACCCGCCTGCACACCCAGCACACCGGGGGAATGGGGGTGGGGGAGCGGGACATCCATGTGAAAAAGGCCAAAGACAAAAGTATTTCCAATATCAGTTGGATTATGACCCCATGTTCAGATGGTGTGAATTCACTGGGGGGCTGCCCTACACTTTTGGAACTTTCTGATGTCATTTTTGCAACACAGCTGGCAAATGTTGCAATTCAATGGGAGGGAAATATTCCTTCCTAACCATTAAGAGATGGGCAGAGAATATCAAATATTAAGCAAACCTCATATAGCGTTCCCCCTGCCCCCATGTAACTCAAGCATACTTCAATCTCTTTTGGACTGAAAAATCATCTTTAGTTATTGTAAAGATTATTCACTTGCTTTTGTAATCAACATTTTGTATACCTCTTTTACCGAATTTTTTTAAATTCACTAAATACACAATAAAAAACCTTAATGCAAATAGAAAAATTCAACATAATTTCCTAGCATGTTTCTCAGAGACATTTGATTGAGCTGCTCTTTGTGCAGGTTACTTATAAAATTCTGTTACTTTGAATGACTCCATTATTTGGCCTTCATTATTTCAGAGTTTGATGCTTATCCAGATCAGTCTCCAAAAATGAATTAAATTAATAACAATTTACTTTATGGAAGCAAAGCTGCAAAGTAGGTGGCTTGTAATTGTTAGGGTCATGCACAAAGACTCTATTAAGCATCAAGGCTAGCAGATGATTTTCAGCCAATCAAGATCTCATGAACTGCAATGTGTTTCCTTTGTCACCAAATTGCCACCAACATTAAAAAAGAAAAGAAAAAGAAGTAGTGGACGGTATCACCTTGTCTATGGGTGCAACAACATGAGACACCCAGGGAGGCTTGATCCTCCCTGGACAAATCAGCCATGGGATGCAGTGGCTTGTGTGTCCAGGGGCCACCAGATGTTTGCTTTTCCCCAGGATGGGGTGAACATCTGCTTGCTCTGTAATGCATCCTCAGAGAAATCCTGAGGATGCATCACAGAGCAGGCTGCCCAAGGTGGATCAAGTCCGTGAGGCCGGGAGTGCTTGCTCTGCCACGCTTGGGGCAACCCTGCATGCTGCAAGCGTCACAACACATTCAGGGCAGGAGTTAAGAGGCCTTGGGCTGCTGGGGGAAAGGGGTAGCCTAGAGGAGCTGCACACACATGCCCCCTCTCACCACCCTGAAAAACAGCACTTACGCACACTCCTCTGGGCCCCTCACCCAATCAGCTGTTTGTCCGGGTGGTGAGAGGGGGCATGTGTGTACGGCTCCTCTGGGTTTTCCCCCCAGCAGCTGTCAGTCGAGTGGATGTGGGCTGAAGGGAACCTGTGCTCTTCCCAGGCTCCCCTCTCCCCTGATCCACCCAACTGACAGCTGATGGGAGAAGGGGAGCCTGGGAAGAGGGCTCGTGCTCTTCCTGGTCTCCCCTTTCCCATTAGCTGCCATAAGAACAGCCATACACAAATGCAGTGATTCCCAAAGCGTTGTCTTCCTGACCCCATTTTGAGACCGACAGCTCAACACGCCAACAACATAAGTAGTTCCATACTGGGTCAGACCAATGATCCATCAAGTCCAGAATCTTGTCTCAGACAGTGGCCAATCTCTCTCTCTCTCTCTCTCTCTCTCTCTCCCAGGAGAAGTACCTGACGGGTCACAATGGCCAATCTATTCCCTGTGTTCCAGCCCCAACAGTAAGAGGTCAACCTGTGTCATGCAAGATCCTCCTGTAATTCTTCACAATCTGCCTTGGTCTTCACTATATATAACACATCCAAACCCATTGCTGTTTTTAACCCTTACTCCTGTTTTGGTATGTGGCTACTACTAATAATTTCTATAGCGCTACTAGGTGTACACAGCACTTTACAGTCACAGATTTTCAGAGACAGGTCCCTGTCCAGTAGGCTTGCAATCTAAGATGGACAAGGAGTACACACAAGGAAAAACAGACACACATTCCCACTTTACAGATGGGAAACTGAGGCTGAAAGTTGCCCAAGGCCACCCAGTAAGTTCATTGACTAGGGTGAGATTCAAACCCTGGTCTCCCAGGTCCAGCACCTTATCCACTACACCACACTGGCTCTTCTGTTTTATGCTGAATCGTAAAACTGTAGGGTTGGAAGGGAACGCAAAGGTCATCTAGCCCAACCCCCTGCTTCAACGCAGGATATCTTCATCTCTATAGTATTGCTGACAGATACTTGCCCGGGTGTGGAAAGGAAGGAGATTATATAACCTCACCGGGCAATTTATTCCATTACCCCAAAGTTCTTACAGTTAAGACGTTTTTCTTAACACTTAACTGAAATCTACATTGCTACAATTTAAGTCCATTCCCTCTTGTTCTTTCTTCTGTGACAGTTTGAGAACAAATCTGTCCACCATTTTTTCTGGTGGCAGATATTAGACATTTGAAATCGTTACAATGATCCACTTAGTCCTTTCTCTAGGCTAAACATACCCAGTTCTTTTAGTCATTCATCAGATGGCTTGTCTTCCAGCTCCTTTGTAATTTTAGTTGCTCTCTGAATCTTCTCTAGTTTGTCACCTCCCTTCTCGAAGTGTGGTGCCCGAAACTGAACACAATGTGGGCGTCTTTGGACATAACAAAGATTGGGTGTCAAAACCCCTAAGTATGTGTTTGGCCATTGTGTAAGCACCATAACAATCTCAATTTGGCTACCCGCTGGACACATGATGTGAACACCATTGCATCACAAGGACAATTTGCATGTTCCAGCTGAACACATGGCCAACATTGTGTCTAATGATATCGCGTGGTGTGTTAGCAGGTACAACAAGGCAGCAGTGCTTGCATGCTGGGATCAGGTGGTGAGCAAAACACTGATTCGCCCCAGGATGGGCTGTGAGTCTAAGCAGTGCCACGTGGTGAACACAGTCATATCAAGGTCAAAACACACATTCAGTCTGTCTCTGAGAAAGTTATATTTCCAGAATAAGCAGGTTTCCGAGCGGGTCAATCTACTCAGGACCATGTATTTGTGCTAAGGCACTTAATAGCAAAATACACTAAAGCTCAACTGAAAGGCTCATTATATTTCTGTTTTGTCGACCTGAAGGCTGCATTTGATACCATCGACAGGGAGCGCCTGTGGTCAAAACTCAGTAGCTCAACAGTGGATGGGTGCCTTCTCTTTCTGCTGATCAAACTACATCATGATAATGTTATTCAGGTTCGTCCTGCTATGGACAAACCCCTAACAGAGGAGATTTCCCAGGCTAGGGGGGTGCGCCAAGGTTGCATCCTGGCCCTGACCCTCTTTTACGTTAATGATTTAGTTCCTTTAATGGAACTTTTACACGCATTCACCTAGGTTGGGAGAGCGTAGGCTTTCCATTATGTTGTACGCCGATGATACGGTTCTTTTGTCTCTGACTCAAATTGGGCTACGTAGAAGCATTCAGAGGTTAGTGCTGTATTGTAACCAGGAAAATCTGATGATCAATTATACCAAAACGAAGGTATTAGTTGTTGGCCCTCGCCATTGCCAACATGTTTGGCGTGTGGATAATAACATAATTGAACAGGTCCAAACTTTTAAGTATCTAGGGGTGGTTTTCTCGGCTTCTGGTAATTGGACTCCTCACTTTAGAGCCGCAATGGCCCAGGCCTGGAAAACCACAAGTTCAATTTCCAGCTTCTTCTATAACCAGGGTGGTAAATTTATAGGGCCAGCTTTATGGCTCTTTAAAGTAAAAGTGATTCCACAACATTTGCATGTGGTGGCAGTCTGGGGAGGCTCATTTTTAGATCAGTTGGAAGGCCCACAGAATTCTCTTCTACGATCAATTCTTGGAGTCTCAAATGGTGAACCTTTGGCTATGCTGAGGGCGGAATCAGGTTCAACAAAAATTAAATCCTCAGCCCTGATAGCCACCGTAAAGTTGTGTCTGAAAGTGACAGTCTTTCCCTCCGTCTTTGATTCTCTTCTGTCCTTTATTCCTGCCACAAATTTCCCTGACTCTTGGGGATGCTTTGTGGAGGCTGAAGTATTCAAACTGAGCTTTACAAAGGAGGCTTTGCTTCCTTTAGACTACAAGGCTGCCGTGAGTTTAATAGCACTCAGAATCACCGACCAAGAACTCCAGAATGAGAACTCCCTGCTATCAGCCCAAAAGACCGCCCCTGGTTATTGCCATGTTAGGTCACTTAACTCCCCACCGCCATACCTAATTAAATGGACATCTTGGCGCCACAGAAGAGCGCTTACCTTGATGCGTTATAACATCATCCCTTCAGCTTTTCTAGATGGTAGATTCCATGGAATCCCAAGGGCTGACCGCTTGTGCAACCTTTGTGATATGGCTGTACCAGAAACAGACAAGCACATTATTTTATTCTGTCCTGCATTCAGCCACTTGAGGGACAAATATATTGGTCCCTTTATTGAAAGGATGACTGACGGGAAGAGTGACGACCTCAAATTGTATTGTTTGCTTGATGGGAACGACTTCCCCTCACTCTTATGCAGTGGCAGCATTTTGTGCAAATGTCATTCTTTTCAAACAACACAGCAAATTTTCCATTTGAGGCAGTATATAGTTTTATTTATATATCACAATTGTGTATATTTTTAGCTGGTTGTTTGTTTTGACCTTTGTCTTCTCCCGCTGTATTCCTGTATTTTGTACGTTTGTTATGGCCTACGGCTAACAATAAATATTTTACTACTACACACATTCAGTCACCCACTGATGTTATGTCTAAAGACACCCAAAAAATCCAGAAAAACCTCCAAGCTCTAACGTGCTCAGGCACAAGATCCCACTGGTGTGAGTGGATGGAGCCCCACTCAAAGAACACAATATTCCAGCTGAGGTTTCCCCAGCACTGAGTAGAGTGACACTGCTACCTCCTGTGTCTCGGGTCTGATGCATTTATTCATGCAGTCCAAAATGTCATTTGCCTTTTTTGTGACAGTGTTTCATTGTTACTTCATGTTTAGTTGTCGATTCACTGTAGCTTCTCTGCAGTGTTACTGTCTAGCCAATTATCCCCCATTTTATATTTGTGCATCTGGTTTTTTTATTCCTATGTATAATACTTTGTATTTGTATTTGTCAAAACTCATTTTGTCCAAGCCCAACTCTCTAGTTGATCTA
Source organism: Sphenodon punctatus (assembly GCA_003113815.1). Lineage (NCBI taxonomy): Eukaryota > Metazoa > Chordata > Lepidosauria > Sphenodontia > Sphenodontidae > Sphenodon > Sphenodon punctatus. Next base: position 1,607,094 of record QEPC01004766.1, read on the forward strand.
GATCATTTTGTATTTTGATCCTGTCATCCAAAGTGTTTGCAGCCCCTCTCAATTTTGTGTCATCTGCAAACTTGATGAGTATACTTTCCACTCCCTCTTCCAAATCGTTAATGACAGAGTTGAAGGACTGGACTCACGGCAGATCTCTGTGGGATGCCACTTGATACCTCCTCCCAGTTTGATTCTGTTCCATTAATTATTACTCTTTAAGTAGACTTTTCAGGCAGTTGCAAACTCAATAGTAATTCCATCCAGCCCATGTTACTCCAACTTTCTCATGAGAATCTAATGTAGGACAGGGACTATGTCAAAAACCTTTCTGTAGAGGGATATTATTAGAGGTGTGCACCAGGGCCCCATGTTGTTTTTTGTTTGCGTTTTTCCTTTTAGTCATTTAAACCTGTCATTTTTGTTTTCATAAATATCAAATTTTTGTTTTTGCTTTTGTTTTCAATGGAAAACACATTTTTGGCTGTAACATTTCTGTTTTTCATTATATTTGGATGAAACGGGAGAGATTGTACCTCCAATGGAAGGCATTACTATTATTATTATTTATTATTGGCACTAGCTACCGCTATGGCCAGCAAAAAAAACCAAAATGCACAAATAAGGTACAAAATACAAAGTATATCAATGCTTGGCATACATACATAAAAAGATAGCAGGTAACCAAACTATCATTCATTGAATTGTTAAAACCTTAAGGGTTAATACCCTTTACTCCCAACCCCAGCAAGACTAAGCCGTCAACAACAAGTTTAAAAAAATTTTTTTTTTAACCGAAATGGCCATACCCGCCTATAGGTCTCAAACTCCCTTCAATAATGTCTACAGTTCTTCTTTAGTCAAGGGCTACCTTACTGTGGTCGCTCTGGGCTAAATCCCAGATAATAATAATAAAAACTCAGTTTACGTGGGACTTAATCATAAACATGGCGTTTCAACACTCACACACTGTTTCCTGCCGTCGACACCATTAAAAAAAAATTTAACTTCCTTACTACTATAAATTTATTTCCCAACTGGTCCGACTGTTTCCCTTCCCAAATCATAACTACCTTCTGCATCCAGACCTCATCAAGCAATAGTCGCATTTAATACTACTGGAGAGAATTCTCGTCATCTGCCTTAATCCCAACCCATTCCTGCATAACACCTTCTCTGTCCTATCTCCGCAATTAATGCCTCCAGGTCACGACTTCCTGCCCTCAGATCAAGTCATTACATTCCTTTGGGCCATGACTCGACTGCCAAACACTGCCACCATCAATGTTAAATTTGATGCCCTATAACTCAAACATGCACTGTATCTATCCAACTGGGGGGAGATATCCTGCGCCTCCCTTAGAGCTGATAAGAGCTCTCTTCTATACCCCTCATATCGGGGGCAGATGAACAAGATGTGATTATTGGAATCAAGCTCTTGTAGAAGACAGGACTTACAATTTCTTTCCTGCCAAGGGATTCCAAAGTATCGACCTTCTAGCATCGCCAAAGGGAATACCCCCATTCGAAGGCGGGTAAATGCCCGTCTTAATGGGAAGCTTGTCCAAGCTATCAAATAACTGGATTCCAAAGGACATCCCCGGGGTGGTTTATACAGGGGATTTACCTTCTGAGTCTGGAGCATTCTGGCATCAATCTGGATCTGCTCATCTGCCAGTCTCTGTTTCACCAAGCATTGCCCACTTGGTTCCAAACTCTACCAAGTAATCAGGCGGAAGACCCAACTTCCCCAGAATGTTTCTCACTTGCTTCTGCCAGGGGGCTAACATATCAGCAGCTCGGATTTCCCCCAGCAGCGAGCCATCACCCGGGGGGAGAGTTGCAACCCGCAGCCAGTACTTAATAATGCCCTGAACTGCAAATAGCCTAACAGGTGGGCACCCCATCTCCAAGTGTAAGAAAATCTGGGGGGTCCCACGTGGTACTCCCAATATAGTCCTCAGAAACCCGTTCTGCAGTGATTCCAGCTGTTCCAAGTATTCCACCCCCCATGCCACAAAGGAATACAAGAGTTGGCCGATCACCTTGGCGCGGAACAACCTCAAGGCTGGCAATAGTAGTTTTCCTCCCTTCCCGTAATAAAAACCACAGATAGCACCTGCCGACTGCTTGGCCCGGATTTTTGCCTGAGCCCACTGTGCCCCCCATGAGGAAGCACTTGAGAAAACAACACCAAGGTACTTAAAGCTAGGGACCTGAATGATCTGGTGGCCATTTATTTGCCACTTGTGGAGCTTATGCCCCCGCCCCTTGCCTACCACTAGCACCTTGGTCTTCTCATAATTGATGTTAAGACCCTCCCTTGAACAATAGTCCCCGGCCTGAAGCATAGCACGGTGCAATCCCACCTAGGAGCGGGAAATAAGCACCGTGTCATCGGCGTATAATAAAGATGTAATTCGCTTGCCATTGATGACGGGTGAGTGGGAGTTGCTTTTGGCTACAAAGTCTGGGAGATCGTTCAAATAAAGGTTAAACAGGGCTGGGGCCAAAAGGCAGCCCTGCCTTACCCCCTTCGCTACCTTAGTCCTTTGTGTTAACACTTCCTCCCTAGAGCATCTGACCTGAAGGGTGTTATTTTCATGCATTTTCATTATTAGGAACAGCAATCTCGGTTTGATCTTATACCCCTTCATTTTTGCCCACAGCCTATCCCTGTTAATCGAGTCGAAGGCCATCCTTAGGTCTATAAAACATAAGTATGCCTTCAGACCCTGACTCAAGATCTTCCTTATCAGACATGTGAGAGCTAACACATGGTCCACCGTAGTACAGGTTTTCTGAAATCCTACCTGCTCAGGGCTAATTATCTGACCATCTTCCAACCATCTCTGGAGCCTCCCCAGTAATAGCCTTGAATAAAGCTTTCCCACAATACTGAGGAGGCTTATTGGACGATAATTCTCTGTGGCCCCTTGTTCTCCTTTTTTATATATTGGAGCAATAATGCTATTTGCCCACGATTTGGGCATCTTACCTGTTGCGTTTATTGTGGTAAAAACTGGAGCCAACAACTCAGCCCACCAGTCCGGGGCTTCCTTCAGAAGTTCCACCATGACCAAATCAGCACCAGGAGCTTTCCCACTTTTTTGTCGTAAGATCAAATCCCTAACCTCTTCTGCTTGGACCGGTGGCCATTGAGGGAATCTATCAGGTTCTTCTAACGGGATATGGAGAAAAGAGGAGGATACGTCTGTAAAGACATCCTCATAAAACTTTTCCCATATCCCCACTGGGATCTCCACCATGCCCCTAGGCACCTCCCCCTGTCTTAACTGTCTGATTAGGCCCCAAAAGTGTTTAGGGGCCTAATCAGACACTACCCGCTGTCTTTTGCAGCCATGCCCACTGCTGCCTCTGAAACTGGGTTTTCTTCGTCTTAATCAAATGGCGGTAATGTGCCCAAGCTGCCATCAGGGCACTCCTAGCAGTTACAGATGGATGATTCGTTTGCCGTTTCTCTCAAAATTTGCTGTTGTAAGTAACAATGATTATCGAACCAACCAAAAATTCTCCTGGAACCAGATCGTATCGGCCCCTTGGGGGTTAACAGCGGAATTAACCGTGCTAAGATCTGTTCAAAACCTTCCACTGCATCCAGAGCCCCCAAACTAATCTGATGGAATAAACTATCCAGCTCCAGGTCAGAAATTTGGGTCAGGAATTGTTGGGCAAGATAATCAGACCAATAGGTCTTCTGTATACAGAGGTCATTCCTAATGGGGGGGGGGGGATGTAACCTCTCCTCCCGAGCAGCAAAAGGAGGGTTTTGGAGGGCCCCAAGTAATAGTGATAAAATAAGAAAGGACGTCTCTGTGGTAGGGCATATCTCCAGTCTCTGAGTTCTTAACAGGAGAGTGGCAGAAACCAGAAAATAATCTATCATGCTGGACCCTCGTTGTGATTGGAATGTATAATAACCTTCTCTAGCCCCCTCTGACCTTCCATTTAGCACAACTAATTCCAGTTCCTCAACCAACTGCTTTAGAGCCCTAGCATTGGTGTTTTCCATTTTATCTTGGGATCTCCGTGGGGGAATCTGGGAAGAGCTTAAGTTGCTCCACCCACTAGGTAAACCCTGCCAATCCCCTATTCTTGCATTAAAATCTCTCCCCCAAATCAGAGCAACTCCTGGATACATTACTCTTGCCGTTTGGACCTCGCTTATGATTGCCTCCCACATCTCTGTACAAAAGTAGTTAGATGAAACTGGTGGGACATGCATGTTCCCAATCAGTAAATCCTCCCCTGAAAAGAACATACAGTGATAAAGGGCAAAATAAGATTTGTACTTGTTTATTAGTTTAAAAGAAGCTAAATTAGATGAACTAAGGGACATGAAAGCCAGTCCACCGCTCGCTCTCCCAAACGCCCTAACTGCGTTAGTGGGAACTGAATGAACTCTCATGTCCTCAGCTCGAATATCCGCTAAAGACCAGGTTTCTTGAAACAAACAAATATCACATGGTTGGAACAGACGAGAAAGATCTTCATCCAGCTGATGAGCCTGCCAACCCGAGATGTTCCACGAGGCAATTTTTAAAGAAGCACTCGGTAATTGTCATAAGAGGGCCTCCGGATGACCAGGCAACATCAGCTGGCTGCTCCCAGCAGCTGACTTCTGTGCACTGACCTCTGAGGCTATATTATCCGCTGGCACAGACATTAAATCCGGGACTGCCTTAGTCGGTACCAAATTCCCAGGTACCGTGGGAGATAAGGATTGATGGACTATACTCTCTAATCCACTGATGGTTCTACCCCGCAACTGGGGGTCGGGTCTTAGGGCGGAGTCCCTTGCCCCCTCTCCAAGATCTCTGTCCCTAACCAGGGTACTTCCTGAATCCTTAGTTATAAGTCCATTTGAAAGACCCATAGCTCTCTCTTCACCTCTAGTCTCAGAAACGTTATTGAGAATCACTCTCTGCGAGCAGGAGGTGGAGTGAAAAATTGGCATTTTTTGAGGATTACCCCTCTGAGTGGGGATGGTAGGTTTCTTTTTATGTAAGTCCAAATGACCCCTAACCTCAATAGGCAAAGTCCCAGATTTAAATTTAGCCAGCTGTGAACACAGAGAGTCAAGTCTAGACAGCATACTAATCCCCGTACGGTCCAGGCTTGGGGGGTACCCCTAGTTTACTATACAGCTGCCCAGATTTTAAGGGGGACTGGACATCTGCCTGAGTTCCTGCCGTGATGAAATCCATAGCTTCCCCTCCTCCCACTGGGAGAGGGGACATATTAGGCTCCATTACTTGCCCAATTTCTTCCCCTCAAAGCTGCTGGTTGGGGGGAGGAACTCCCGCTAATGGGATCTGATTTGCTTCCCTCCCGCAGGGTTCTATATTCTTCCGATAAACAAAACTCGTGCCTGTTTGAGTGACCTTATCCTCCAATACCTGAGGAATCTGCCCCCCCCCCCCACCTGGACTATCTGACCCATGCTGGTTTTGAACACCTTAGATAAAAAGACAGATCTCCCCTCCAACGAATGTCTCACCTCCCAAATTGCTGTTGCTATTTCGAGTGAGGTGAAAGTAATGTTAACCACCTGTCTATCTCTGGACATTATCAATTGGTCCATAGCCTGAATATTAGTTCTAGTAATTGGAAGATACCTTTGGACAGGGAGGTTTAGCAGTAATCTAAGGTGCTCAGCTACATCTAATACGGTGTTCCATAGGGGAGAATAACTGCCATATAATGGCAGAATGGTAAAAATTAAATTGGAAGGCAGAGGGCTATAAGAGACTGCTTGGTCAAGTGGCAATACAGGGAGACCATCACAAAGAGAGCTTGATCGTTTCCCCTCCCTTGACCGTAGATTTCATGGGAGCTCATCCGAGGATAGACTCCGTGGAGCAGAAGCCCTTATCCCAGGAATCGGCTCCTTGCTCCCAGAAGACCGATGTAACCCCTTACCTCCCTGATTTCCTTGCAGGGGTTTGCACTCCAAAGGCCTAACCAGGAGTACCACAAGGTCAAGTTTTTCATGAATCTGCTGGACTTGGGTACACATAAATTTAATAGATTCTGCGGTAACCCTCACATGCGTGGACAAAAACTCAGTCAGGAATTCGCTGCCCAAACGACCACTAAAGTCTGGAACACATTGTGGGGACAGCAAGCTCCTTTCCTGATTACTAGTAGGAGTTGAATGTCTCGAAGATACAGCAAGTGTCCCATACGAGATATGAGCAATTTGGCGACAGAAGGAAGCCTCCGTAATAGAATCATTGTCGTGAAGAGAGTCAGTTACCTTATGGGAAAAAAAGGACTCCAGTCTACGTTGTTTCTGGTTCTTGCTACAAGCGAGTGGAGAAACTGTGGGAGGTTCTGGGCATGGCCTTTTATTTATTTATTTATTTTATAGATTTGTACCCCGCCCCCTCCTGTAATGCCATTAATACTGACTACAATAAACCTTCAATAAAACTATAGAACAAGGCTCCACACCCACTCCTGCCTCTCCAGCCCACACCTAACACTACACACACAAGGTAATTTAGGGGGACAATAACCTAAACGCCCGGGGAAAAGCAGAAAACAAACACAGTCAAGCGTTAGGGCTCCTGCTCCGGATCGCGCCAAAGAGCGTGCAAAAGGGAGTGCCCTTCTGCGTGCAGCCCTTCGGCGTGTGGCCCCAGCGCACGCCTACGGTGTCGCCGTAGTCTGACTGACGCTTTTATCCTTACAGGTGCCTGGCTCCAGCCCGCACTCCGCTCTGGCACAGGTGAAGGTAAGTGTGCGGGGGGAGGGGGAAAGCCGCCTCCGATCTGCTCTGCTGCACCCGGAAGGCATTAAATATACTAAGTTCCAAAAAGATTTGATAAAGGAATCCAATTTTATAAGCAGTTAAATTATATTATTTTGCAAAAATCTTCATATACATTTTTAGCTGTAATGTCTTTGCCTCACATTTAATGTAGATTAAACTTGGCAGGTTTATACCTCTTCCTATATTTACTAACTGTGACGACTTTCAGAAGAATTGGATAAAGAGCCCTGGTGGTATAAGCAATTAACTTATAAATGTATGTCTGACTATAACATCTTTGTAGTCCATCCAGTGTACATGAACATTTGCAGAGATGTATATCACTTTCACGTTCATCTCTGCCAAATAGCAGAAAGATGTGCTACAGGGTCCCAGTTTTATGTGCCTGCACAGCATATGCAGAGAATGAGTCTATGCCAGGGATTCTCTTATGTGTCACTGTGGTATAAGATCTGTTTGTGATGTCAACTGGCCAGCAGAAATGTCAACCAAATATCCTCATTCTGTGCTGTGACCATCCCAACTTCTCTCCCTCACTTGTTACTGGGAAATCAGAAACATCTGTTTAGGAAAGAGCCAATAGAGATTCTCTTATGTCCTCTGTCACAGCGCTGCAGGATGTGATTGTGATGATAATTGACCAGCCTGGATGTGTAAACTACGTCTCCTGATTGCTGGGATGCTATCCCCAAAGTCCCAGTTATGTCCCTTCTATGCCCGCCTGAGGGTCGCCCTCCCTATGCCCATCTCAAAGCCACTACTGATCGGTCCTGTGAAGCTAGAAGCATGCAATAATTGGCCAGTGAATGTGTCTGTAAGTCTTTTGGGTTGCTCCACATCCTCCCGCCTACATCCTCTCTCCCCCTGCCATGTCAGGTGCCTGCATCTGACTCGCACTGCATGTGCTATTTATCTGAATAATGGTCTTCAAGGGGACAACTTAAATTGCTTATAAAATTGGCCCCCTTTATCAAATTGTCCTGTAGTTTGGCCGAAATGACAGGAAAGGTATGTGATACATTCTTGCCAAATGTTGTGTACACAGCATGGAATATATAAATGTTACAGCTGGATATGTATTTTAATCAAGTTAATGTCTTATGCCATCAGGATCCTTTATTAAATCTTTTTGAAAATTGTCAGGAGTGTTATGCTTGTGGAGGGACATGATATTCACAGGTTTCATGAACATTGGATAGAAGATAAAGAAGTTGTAGCCATTAATGTGTATGGAGCTTTTCTTCAAATCACAACATTCAATTGCTTCTAAAATCGGTTCCTTGTATCTAATCTTTTTGAAACTTGGTACACATAGTGCCCGCCATTGGGGGTACAATCTTGCCAGGTGTTATCAGAATTGAAAAAGAATCAAAAACGTTATAGCCAGAAATACATTTTTCAGTTTTTTTCCTTTATTTCAAAAACACAAAGTTGTTTTAATTTCTATTGTCATTATTATTATTTGTCATTTTGTTATTGCAATAACAATAACAAGAATGACAATTTTCATTATTGTTCTTGTATTAACAAAAATGACAGCATACCCCTAGATATTATGTCTACTACTGCATTCTCCTTGTCAAACAAGCTACTTACCTTGTCAAGGAAGAAAACTTACCCTGTCAATCTGGCATGATTGGTTCTTAATGAATCTATGCTGGTTGGTTACTAGTTATCACTCCATTGTCCTCAAGCTGCTCTCAAATAAATTGTTTTATAATTTGTCCAAAAATCTTTCCAGGTACTGAAATCAGGCTAACTGGCCTATAATTCCCAGGATTTTCCTTTTCCCCCTTTCTAAAATAATAGGTGCAATGTTTTCCAACCAGCCTATGTTTAACATTCCCAGAAGGTTTCTCTCTCAGCTAAGAACTTCCTTTTTTTAACTGCTTTACTGAGACCCTAAACAGCAGGTTACACCACCTCATGTGAGGTTTTTTTTCTCCTAGATCTCCGTAAACTTGAAATAAAGTGTATGAAAAGATTCCTTAACTGCAGTTTTTGAGACTCTCCTGAGGTTTCTTTACCTGACCTTAAGTTATCTAGTGAACAGCTTTATAGTTCATGTCTCGTCATCATCACTGTCATTAACAGATTCATCTTCATTCATGTGTAATAGTGGAATCTCTTTTTTCCATTTCTCCCCTTGGGTAAATGTCACAGCGCCAATGATTTGTGAGCAGTGATTGCTACCTTCAATACTGCATTTGTCTAAACTCAGAACTGCAACATAACTTGAACATCACAAATTTGGTCCTGTTGTGACAAGTGAAATAGCACTGTGATGTCTTGACATCTGAGATAATCTCATGCCATGACATATCGAGCTACATTTAGCAGCTCAAAGAAGCTCCTTCCTTCAGTTGATGACTGCTGTATAAAAATATGCCATATTCTCTACACCCCCACACCCCTCTTAAAGGCCTTTAATGCTTAAACCAAGCACTTTGCAGTCCCAATGGCAGTCTTCATTGGGATCATTCATATGCTTAACTGCTTTTCTGGGTCAGAGCAAGAATGCGCAACTCCTCCTGACAGGACTGAGTTCTGACACCAATATGGCCACCTGGTCAGCAAGCACAACAAGGTGACCTTTGATAAATAGAAATCTCCTGATAGATTAGAATAACTGTAAACTCCACTGGCTGTAAGTGCTCATTCTCAAGAACTAATCTAGTAGATGGAGATTGCAGTTGTATGGCCATTCTAGCCATGTTCTCTTTCCCATGGTTGCAGATATCAATTGGGATCCAGGACACCATAGCATACGAGACATTACTATGACTTTATGCCACCCAACTATCCTCAATAAGTAGCACAACAAATGACATTAGGACCAAAATGGCACAAAGGTAGAATGGTACAAAGATGCTTCCATGTGATTATGGTTCTAGCCCAATGTCTCTCATCATTTGCTCACAACCACACATGTTTTAAGGATAAATCACATTCAGTGTCTTATAGCAATGGCACATGGACAATTGTGAAATCATTCAGCCTTTTAAAGAACAGAATAAACATGAATTTCCCTACATCTGTTCATTGACTATCTCAAGTAAAATGTAGCCATTTATATATATTTCCTGCACAACTGTGGACACATATCCTCTTCCAGTGAAATTGAATCATTGCCTTATGTTCCACTTGCCCAAAAGGGTTACACACTGTTCAACATTACAATTTGGCAGCAGAGGAAAAATCCAGATTTCATTTTCCATAGAGCACTATAATACAAGAAAAAAACAGAAATCAAATTCGCTGCATGAGCAAAAAAAAAAAAAAGAAAGAAGGAAATTTAAGAGACTAGTTAAGGCTCGCGTAAATTAAAGAACAAAAAACCTCTGGTTCAAGAAAAATTACCAAGAAAAAATCTCTAAAGAAAATACTTTAGACTCACACAATAGCCATTTTTACATAGATGTGCCTCCTCCCCCCCCTCCCCCCGCTCAGTGTTTGGCCATGGGGGCATCTGTGTATACGGCCGGTGGTGGGTGGGCGGGATGGGTGTCTGCTCGGTGTTTGCCCGTGTGCACACCGAGTGGGATAGGTGAGGGTGCATGCGCCCCCCACCCACCTCCACCCACCGTGGCAAACCACCCATCCCCCCACCCACCACCGTCAATGTAAAAAGGCCCAAAATTAAAAACCAAAAATCTTCAACTAAACTAAATGGTTAATTTCAACCATAATCCCCAAAGCATGGAAATTTACGATTAAGGCTTACTTCTGAAAATATCCTGTGTTCGTTATAAGAAAATAGACTGGTGAAATGTCAATGACAAGATTGTCTGCATTCATTTTTGAAGTGGTTTTGATGAATGGCTATTGTAGCAGGCACAGAAGTATTTCTATGTCATCTACACCTAGGATGTGGGTGGATTTGGTGGAAGAGAAAGGATGAGAGGGCCTAATAATCCCAGCAGAGGATACCCATAGTAGGTCAGTGGGCATTACTCGACATCTACTGATCTCTCTTAGCACTTCGTGATTCACCGCTAGTTCGTTATTCTGAAAAATAAAGTTCATGTTAAGGCCTCTGCTTCAGTTGCTACAATTCTATCATGTTCATGTTTTTATGTAGGAAAAATTGTGTCGAGGAGATTTATTTATCCAACCAGTTGCTGGTACCCTCTCTTTCCCCCATTAATCCCCGCAGGAGCGGCACATGTGCTAATAACAGAATAACTCAGAAAACAGTTGTACGTGTGGTGCCAGAATTGTAAATCCGGTCACATACCCACATCCTCTGTACTCTTTCTGCAGGCATTAACACTTAGAGCAACTTCTTCAGGCTGTAGATGTTATCCGTGTCAGGATTTGCACTGACGTAAATGGATATTGCACTACTGCTAAGAGGCAGAGTTGGTGCTAAACAGCCAGGGAATCAGGCTGCCCATTACACAGTCCACTCTGAGCCTATTTAGTTCTTTTCAGTATATCAGTGGTGAATATAATAGCCATTTTCTTTCCAATACACTTGAGGATATTTTTTATGTAAGTGCAAGCCAAGACACTATTCCTTTGTGGTACTGGATCCCCTGCAGTCACATTTTCACAATCATGAGTGCTATAAACTTACTTTTTAACTGATGCAAGCTGAGATTCTTGATTTCCTTAGCTAAAGTTTTACAAAAAAATACCCAAACCATAAAGATTTTGTGATTAAAAATCATGAAAGCTGGCAACCCTCAGATCAATACAGTAACACGGAACTTTTTAACTCAAAGCAGGAAGTCACTACCCCTCAGACCCAGCAGGGTGGTGGGTGCTGTAGTGGATTAGCCCAAGGGCCTGGGAATTTGAGGCTGGAATGGTACATAAGAACATAAGAAGCGCCATACAAGGTCAGACCAATGGTCCATATAGCCCATCATCCTGTCTCCAATATTGGCCAATCACGGTGACTTGAGAGAAGCACCCAACAGGTCACAATGGGGGATCCATTCCCTATTGTTTTTCCCCAGCTCCTGTCTTGTTCCCTGATCCTGTCTGGCTAATAGCTGCTAATGGACCTATCTCCCAGAAACTTGTCCAAACCTCTTTTAAACCCAGCTATAGTACTGGCCCTTACCACAGCCTCTGGCAGTAGATTCCACAACCCTATTATACGCTGAGTGAAAAAATATTTTCTTTTATCTGTTTTAAACTTGCCACCCATGAGTTTCTTGGAGTGCCCCCTAGTTCTAGTACTAGCTGAGAGGGTAAATAACTGCTCCTTGTTTGTTAGTTCCACACCATTCATGACTTTATAGACGTCTATTATATCTCCTCTCAGTCTCTTCTCCAAACTGAAGACAGCCCCAACCTAGCAAGCCTCTCCTCATAAGGGAACCCTTCCATGCCCTTGATCATTTTTGTTGCCCTTTTCTGTTTCTAGTTCAGCTATGTCTTTTTTGAGATGGGGCGACCAGAACTGCACACAATATTCAAGGTGTGGTTGCACCATTGATTTGTATAGAGGCATTATGACCTCCTCAGTTTTATTCTCTATCCCTTTGCGAATAACTCCTAACATTCTGTTTGCTTTTTGACTGCTGCTGCGAACTACGCTGTGGATTTCATTGTATTGTCCACAACCACCCCCAGATCCTTTTCCTGAGTGGTAACTCCTAGCTTAGTACCCAGCATTGTGTACGCATAGTTTGAATTATATTTCTTTACGTGCATCACTTGCACTTGTCCACATTAAATCTCATTTGCCATTTTCGATGCCCAGGCACCCAATGCCGTAAGATCCTGTTCAGTTCCTCACAGTCTGCTCGTGTTTTAACTACCTTGAATAACTTGGTGTCGTCTGCAAATTTGATTACCTCACTCTTAACACCCTTTTCCAAATCATGAATACATTAAACAGCACTGGTCCCAATACAGATCCCTGAGATACACCACTTTTTACATCTCTCCATTGTGAAAACTTACCATTTAGTCCAACCCTTTGCTTTCTATCTTTCAACAGTTTCTTATCCATAGTAAGACACTATCTCCTATCCCATGACTTTCTAATTTTCTCAAGAGTCTCCCATGAGGGACCTTATCAAATGCTTTCTGGAAATCCAGGTACACTATACCTTCTGGGTCTCCTCTGTCCACATGCTTATTTACACCCTCAAAGAATTCCAACAGAATAGTGAGGCATGACTTACCTTTACTAAATCCATGTTGACTCTTCCCCATTAAGCCAACATGCCCTGTAATTCTGTCAATGATGGTTTCCACCATTTCCCCCGGCACAGACGTCGAGCTTACTGGTCTGTGGTTTCCAGGATCGCCTCTGGATCCCTTTTTAAAAATTGGGGTTACATTTGCCACCCTCCAGTCCTCGGGCACAGTGCAGCCCCTGACCGGCTAGCCCAGATGCTACCTGTGTCCCTGCTAGGCTTGCACTCAGTAATCTGGCTCTTATCTTAGAGGATAAAATGTTGGACTTGAACCGGGCAGCCCAGGGTTCAAATCCTGTCTGAGCCATGAGTTCACTGGGTGGCCTTGGGAAAATCGTTAACTTTCAGCCTGAGTTCCTCATCTCATAGAAACGCAGCTGCGAGGGTGAACTAGATAAAGATTGTAAAGCACTTTGAAAACTGAAAGTACTATAAAAATAATAATTATTGCCATAAACCTGATAATTAAGAATATCACTAACAAATGTAAGTGTATGTGTGGTTGAATTCCTGACTTTTGTCAGATGGTGGGTAAAAACAGAAGTGGTAGCGGCGCAGCAGCAACCATGGCCACATCAGGTCATTGCTGCACCAGTGACAATACTGGGCTCGGGTCAGGGAACTTGCCACACGTGACCCCGACTGGGGAGCCGTCCTGACACCTGGTGGGGTAGGAGCCACAATGAACGTGCAGCTGGCTGGCCCCACCGCTGCACTGTGCCCAGCACCCTGCTGTTTGCCATCATGGTCCCGATCTGGGACAGGCCACGGTGGGTCAGAACAGACATTCTAACCCACGGTGGACTGCTTTGTCCTGGACTGACACCAGTGGGAGGAGGCAGTAGGCCGGGCTGCGACTTTGGCACTTTGCCGAGTTACAGCCCAGGCTAGCCGCTGACATGCTCGGAGTCAGTCTGGGGCAAACATCTGGGGGCCCATAAAAAAATATGACAGTGACCCTTGGGCCACAGTGGGTCAAAGCTGGCCAGAGTGGGTCACTGTCACATTTGTTTTTACCGGCTGTGTGCTGACATGCCAGCGTATGCAAAAATGCACTTTGGAGTGTTTGTTGGTGCTTTACTTGGTCCTAGAAGCTAAAACAATAGCCAAGCACCCGTGTGTAGCATCACCAGACCCTGGAGTGCTTTGAATATAAGCATCTATCAAAACAAAGAGACTGCGTGTTATTAAGACTTAGAGGCCTGTGCCTGTCAGAAAGGGAAAACACTGGGCATTCTTAATAGTTTGGCTTTTCCTCATTCACAGACCCAGAGCAAGTTCAGCAGCAGGCACTAAGCTTGAGCTTGTCATCTTTTCATAGGGGCAGCCGGCGTGCCCCCTTTTGCCTTTCAGTTTTTATCCAGGCTTGCATACTTATCAAATACTGATACAGTGATACGTGCCCTTGCTCCAATGGCTGTCTGAGGAGACACAAAGCTCAGCAAAGGGCTAGAGCAGGGCAGTGCTCCTCAGACACTCAGGCCAAATCCTGCCTGTTCTATAATGTTTTTCTGGAAGCTCCCACCTGACCTCAGACTCGCTGCCTTTGCTGCTAGGAAAGCCTGAGGTTATGTCAGATGCTCTTCACACCCCTCCTGAAATCTGCACAGAAATAGTGGGAACTCAACTTTGGGGAAGCTAGGACACTACGAGATTGTTTGTTTCCAGTCTTTCAATGCCCCACAGGTAATACCACAAGCTATTTTTGTGCTCTCTTGCTTTGCAAGGTTTAATTACTGTTATCTAAACTTCAGTTTCTTTTGTCACTTGAGCTACCTGCAGCAAACAATTGGTGTTTTGTTTGGAGGCATTTCCGGTGAGCAGACAGAGCTGTTTATAATTACTGACACCATAACTGGGCTAAAGGCAGCATTAGCTTCTTCCACAGCTTGGCAGATAGAGGCCCCGAGAGGATTTTGGAATATGGTTTAATTAATCCCTGGCTGCCAAGTCTGTAGCCCCCAACCAAACCGTACATGCAAGCAGGACTGCCAATAAAACCAATGAGGTTTGGTTTCAAAATGCTGGCTTCTGTGACTTGCCCTAAAGGAAAGCTGCTTTTTCTGGGACAGATTCATCTCGGCTTTCAAGTGGGCACACAGTGGAGATGTAATCAAGGTTTCATCTAAACTAATTTGCTTGCAGTGGCAGCTTGTCCATTGGGTCTAATGGAGCTGTGTCCCACAAACATCCTGCCCCTATAAAAGAGCTACTGGTACCTTAATTGTCACTGACGTCAACGTCCACGTTCAGAAGGCTCGCGCAGGAGTAGTTTATACGTGCCTCCCCCCCGCAGGACGTTTCTGGGCCACCATTAGAAACAGCAGCGCCGGCCAGCTCGCGCATTCTTTTCAAAACCAGATTTATCAAACCTCGATATCACCCAGTGATGATATTATTATTATTATTATTAGCAAGCATTTATATAGCGCTAGCAATGTACCTGGTGCTTTACAAAGTAATTGAATAGACACGGTCCCTGCCCTAGGGCTTACAATCTGAGATATAGATATTGCCTTGATTTCTAAAAGCACCCAATGCTGCTTTAGAACTCTAATAGTTGGGGCCAGATCCAAACTAGCTCTCGGGGCTGCATATGACAGCTGAAGAAAGCTCTGATCTCGTCCTGCTCACAGCTCCGGAATACAGTCTGCTGTGTAGAGCGCAGAGAAGGGCTAAAGATCGATTAGTCCTCTCTGCACTCCAGCAAGACGGGCTAGCCCCTGGAGCTACAAGCATGCTTTGTTGTGTGCCTGCTCACAGCTCCCCAGCACAAGCTGCTGCATGATTGATGGAGTGCAGAAAGGGCTGATTGATCTTTAGTCCATTTCTGTGACTGGAGTTGCCACCCAAGGAACCCTGAGAGTGAAAATGTGCATACATTTACATACACTGGGCCATTTGAATTTATGCAAATTGAAAAGGAACATTTCTGTTCGGGTAATAAAAAAAACAGAGGCAGGCAGTTGGTGCAGGATATACGGTGAAGATACTGGGTGCAGAGGCATGGGGGTGCAAGGGTTGATGGGCAGCCCCACAGCCCATGCACAGACTGTCTCCCAGGACAAGGGTCCCTTCTCTCACTGTGACCCAAAGCAGGAACTTTCCCATGGCAGCTATGTCTGGATAATACTGCACAGCTTTCGCTCCCTTCTCCACACATGCAAAGGCTGGCAAAATATAAGGTGACAGTTGATTAATCCTGAGAATAATCAACTAACCCTGAGAATTATTGGCTTAACCCAATATACTCACTTAGACAGAATTCTAGAGATTGCTGGGGAGGAGCCGGTTGTCATGGTGCATGACATAAGAAGATGTAGGAGGAAGGTTCTGGAGCCTAAATTTAGGCTTTTAGGTAAGAGACTGAAGTCCAGAACCTCCAGGGTAACAGCCACAGAACTGCTCCTAGTTCCATGTGCAGAGGCAGGCTGAGCTCCAGAGTCTGGATGAAACAATGGTGCAGGGAGGAGGGATTTAGATTCATTAGGAACTAGGGAACCTTCTGCAGAAGCCTATGATAACAAGACGGGCTTCACCTTAACCAAATGGAATCTGGCTGCTCGCACTAAAAATTAAAAAGGAGGTAGAACAGTTTTTTAAACTAGAATCCGGAAAAAGCCAACAGGCGCTGAAGAGAGCATGGCTCAGGCTGAGGCATCTCCAAAGTATGTTGTTAATTTGGGGGAATTAGGGGAATTCAGGGGGAATATAGAGGGTAAGAAAGAAGCTGAGAGAGATCAGGTGGGAATCAGTGCAGAGCAGAAAAAGGAGCACCCATGCATGTCTGGCAAGTGCCGGGTGCAGAATCAAACGGGCCAGGATAGGTGTGTGAAGGGTGTGTACTCCTACCCACGTGCCACCCGCTCTTGCCTCTGCAAGGAGCATCCCAGATTCTTCCCTGATGCTCCAGGAGTGGGCAATACATGGGTCACAGGAGCATGTGCCCACCCACCCCACCGTCAGATGGGCGCTCGGGTGGGTGGGGGATGGGTGGACCTGCATGGGCACATCCCATGACCAAAGTTAAATGGATTGCAAATGGACTGAAACAGTAATAACAAACAGAATAAGAGTAAAAAGAATGTGTTTGCGTGTCTCTATATACAAATGCTAGAAGTCTAAAAAGTAAGATGGAAGAATTAGAGTGTTTGTTTGGCATTAAATAAAGATATAGGCATAATAGGCATCTCAGAGGCCTGGTGGAATGAGGATAACCAATGGGACACTGTAATACCAGATTGGATCAAGCTGGTGGTGGGGTGGCGCTATATGTTAGAGACAGCATTGAGTCAATCAGGATTAGAATTTTACAGAAAGTGAATTGTACTCTGGCATGCTGAGAGTTTAGACAGACTACTAAATTTGGAAACACAATAATAATGGGTGACTTCATTTACCCTAATAGTGACTGGGTGAATGTCTACTCAGGAAGTGTTGCAAGGTAAAGTGTCTAGATGCCATAAATGACTGCTTTTTAGAGCAGCTGGTCCTGGAACCTACAAGAACAGCAGCAACTTTGGCTCTGGTCCTAAGTGGAGTGCATGATCTGATATAAGAGGTAACAATGGTGGAGTTGCTTGGCAATAGTGATCATAATATAATCAAATTCAAAATACAAGAGAGAGAATGCTAAATAAAACGAGCACAGTAACATTTAGCTTTAGATAGGGAGGAAACTAGTTAAAGGGAAACTAAAAGGAGCAGTTGCGAGGATTAAA
Source organism: Sphenodon punctatus (assembly GCA_003113815.1). Lineage (NCBI taxonomy): Eukaryota > Metazoa > Chordata > Lepidosauria > Sphenodontia > Sphenodontidae > Sphenodon > Sphenodon punctatus. Next base: position 1,624,760 of record QEPC01004766.1, read on the forward strand.
TGTTTACAAGAGGCATGGAGACTACTGTTCCAGGTTGTGGTTGGCCCAACTCATTGGGGGTGGGGTGGGGCGCATACTCTGGACTTGTTATTCTACACCGACCTTGAGGCAGGGGGCCCGATGGTTGGGGGTGTTGTAGTTCAGCCTTGTCATGGTCAGACCATTACCTCCTGTGGGCATTTCTCCCAGTGCGCCTACCTGGCCATAGGGGTGAGGGACCGATTAGGATGGTCCACTCTTGGAGGCTGATGGACCCCATTGTAGCTCTGGGGGAGTTACCCGATGACCTCATTTACCACTCCATCAATGCCCTTGTGGCCTTCTGGAATAACTAACTGGCCGGGGCTATTGATTAGGTGGCTCCCAGGTGTCTGTTCCCAGCATTTCAGCACCAGAGGTCTCTGTGGTTTACGTATGACCAAGTACAAGGGGAGATGGTTGGAGCAGCAGTGGCATAGGATTTGCACTGAAGATGACCGATTGCAGCATAAGCAGATTTTGAACTGTTATGTTGTGGCTGTGCGGGCAGTAAAAAAGCAGTTCTTTGCTACCCTTATAGCATCTGTGAGGTTGCATCCAGCAGAGCTTTTCCGGGTGGTGAGGGGTTTGGTCAATCCAACCTGTCGCCACCCAGATATGCAGTTTTCCAGGGCCTGCTGTGACATGTTTATTATGTACTTTGCAGATAAAATCGCTCGCATTGAACACAACTTCAACTCCACCTCTGTAGGGACAGTGCCAGAGTTAGAGGTTAGGAATACCGTGCCTGGTCAGTGTTTATTAGGGCTGTACCGAACAGTACTTCCGGGTACTCGGACTGAGTTCTGATGTTCCGAGTATCCGGTCTGAGTACTCAGCCGAACTTCGGAACTTGGTCCGAGTACCTGGAATTCGGAACTCAGAACTCTGGACCTCGGAAATCCCCAGAAGTCGGAACTTTGGAACTCGGAACTTCAGAATTCTTTTTAAAGTACACTCTCTTTAAAATCGTAATGCCAATCAGTGTCCAGAAAAGCAGGCTAGCAAGAGCGAGACAATCACTCTAGAAGACAAACCCAAATAGTGCAACTGCATGCAGAAATAATAATTAAAAAAGCCAGCAGTACCCATCAACAGTGCACCCACTTTAAAATCATTATTCCAACCAAACAGTGCCCAAAAGCAGGCTAGCAAGACAAAGTGAGACAATCACTCAAGAAGACAAAGACAAACAGTGCAACTGCATGCAGAAATTCAAAAAAACCCAGTAGTACCCACAACATGACCCACCATCAGCAGTGCACCCATTTTGAAATCATTATGCCAACCAAGCAGTGGCCAGAAAAGCAGGTCAGCAAGAGTGAGACTATCGCTCAAGACAAAACAAGGGCAGAAAGAAACCAAAAAAAGCCAGTCCAGCAGACATAATAACAACACCCCCAAGAAAGAAATCTGATATTCACCCACCCTCACAAAAGCCTCCATTGTTCTTGCCCCGTGCCCACCTATGCAAGGCAAGTCCTCTCCCCACACACCTTATTATTATTTTAAAAAGAAAAAGTATATTATCTCCCCTGTGGCCCAGTGACCAGTCACATCTTTGCAAAATTGAACCCACAAAGTACAGTCACAGCACCCACAAAAAGCACAGCAAAAGTGATCCCTCTCTGGCCTCTAGGGTGCTGCCAACTTGCCAACAGGCAGCGGAAGCAGCAGCAACACCCAAACTTTAAGTATACTTGGCACTGGTGGGAACTCCTGGCATTACCCCTAGTATATGGACAGTCGAGGCCAGGGGAAGTGAAGCTAGGCACATCGCTCTGGGCACCATGGTGCCATTGCCAAGCAGTGCAAGCAGCAGGCAGCAGTGGCACCCACTTATTTTTTTTAAAAAGGCATGGCATTGGTGTAGCACTGGTAACTTGGACAGCCCAGGCCAGGCTAAGTGGATCAAGGCAGAGATCCTGCTGGCCTCCATGGTGCTAAGCAGCAGGCAGCAGCAGTGTGGCACCTAGTCATTAAAAAAATAATAATCATGGCATGCATGGTGGAAATAACTAACCCCCATCCCCCAGTATTGCCCCTATGGCCAGGCCAGGCCAAAGAACCATACCATGCCATACCATGAATCCCTCCCATACAGCTGATTACTCACAGATTAGCAGTGTAGCACACACCCAAATTCTCCAGAGAATGGAAACATGGCTGTTAGGGCTGTAGCGGAATTTCGCAGCGGTAGCTATTTCTGGCGGAAACAGTGTTTCCGCAATTAGTGGAATGGCATGGCAGAGGCTTTAATTCCGCGGTTTCATTCCGCGGTTCCGCGGTTCCGCTTATTTAATTCCGCAACTTAGTGGAATCGTGGAAACATGACATTTTCGCTATTTCCGCAATTCCGCAATTTGCAGAATTCCGGCGGAATTAGCAGAATATCCGCAGAAATGTCGCGGTGTGGCGGGGGCAATTCCGAAATAGCGGAACGGAATCGCGGCGCGGTAAAAGCTGCTGCCGCATCAGCCCTAATGGCTGTGTGTGCAGCCACTTTTACACCCCCCCTCCAAGGCTGCAACTTGCAAGCCAATCAAAACTTTCCATCTGGCTTGGCCAGCCAATCAAAACTTGCCATCTGGCTTACCAACACTCAACTGTCCCCTCCCATACCCCCCTCCTACCAATTCCATATATGGCACTAAGTTTCATTTCCAGAAAGCTAGCTCAACTCCAGACCAGACAAGCGCTTTCAAAATTTTCCAAAGTTTTCCGGGGAATGCCCTTGCTCCCCGGAACTTTGGAAAACACCAATTCCAAACCGAAGTTGGGAATCGCCAGTGATTTCCAAAGTTTTTTGAAGACTTCATTTCAGCACTAGTGTTTATGGTATCGATTTCAATTGGTGACACCAGCTGAGGCGGGGGATGTGCTTGGATCTGTTCAGGCCACGATGTGTGAACTGGATTCTTGGCCATCCCGGCTGGTGAAGGCCAGCAGGGAGATGATAGAGCCATTGCTGGCTGGGGTTATGAACATTTCTCTTGGGGAGGAATGGTTGCCTGAGTCACTTAAGGTGACAGTGGTCCAACCACTCCTCAGAAATCATCTTCGGATGTTGATTCCCCAGCAAATTATCAGCATGCCTTTAACCTTCCCTTTTTAGGGAAGGTTATTGAATGGGTGGTAGCTCATCAGCTGCAGGCGCATCTAGATCACATTAGTTTTTTTGATCCCTCACAGTAGGGATTCTGTCTGGGTTATGGCACTGAGACCATGCTTGTGACCTTGGTTGGCGACCTGCAAGTGGAGCTGGATAAGGGTTGTTTGACCCTGCTGGCTCTACTTGATCTCTCAGCGGCTTTTGATACAGTGAACAATGAGGTGTTGGTGACTCGCCTGTGGGACCTTTCTGGGGTGAACAAGATGGCTTTGCAATGGTTCCATTCATTCCTGGCTGATAGATCTCAACAGGTGGTCCTGGGGGAGCATACTTCTTCCCCTGGGGTCTCCCGTGTGGGGTCCCACAGGGTTCAATTCTGTCTTCCCTCTTGTTCATTGTGTTTACTGTTCTTGTTGTTGTTATTATTATCAAACATTTATATAGCACCAGCAATGTACCTGGTGCTTTACAAAGTAATTGAGTAGACACGGTCCCTGCCCTAGGGCTTACAATCTGAGAGACAGAGGTGGGGGGGAGATGAAGGAGGGGAACAGAGGGAGAGACAAAGAGGGGAACATTCACGAGGATGCGAGGTCCCAGGTGCACACATTTGGCTTGCATAAACAATACTGTTTATTGTTTACTGTAACCAAGCCAAGAACGTGTACCTGAGTTCTCGCATCCTCATAAATGTTGCATCCCTTGTCTCTCCCTCTGTTTCCCCTTCCCTGTCTCCCCTCCCCGTCTTTAGATTGTAAGCTCTCGGGCAGGGACCATGCCTATCTTATTCTTTGTAAAGCACCAGGTACATTGCTGGCGCTATATAAATGTTTATAATAATAATAATAATTAATAATATATGCAGCCACTGAGGGGGGTTGTGCATTGGTGGGGGGTGCGTTCCCATCAATATGCTGATGATACTCAGTTGTACCTCTCCTTTTCATCAGACCCAGCAGTCTTGGTGTCTTCCCTGTGTTTGGTGACTGAATGAGGACTAGCTGTTTGAGGCTGAATCCCGACAAGACATAGGTGATACTCGTTGGTGGGATCGGTGATCTGGGTGAGGGAGGGATCTCCCGTCCAAGTGTCGGTGACTCGGCTGTGGTCAGGAGAGCCAATTACATCAGGTGTGGCAGCTCCGTCCGTATGTCTCGAGTTCTGATCCTGCCACCATCATCCATGCATTTGTCACCTCAAGGCTGGATTACTGTAATGCCCTCTATGTTGGGCTGCCCATGGTGATGGTCTGGAGACTGCAGCTGGCGCAGAATGCCGTGGCCCATCTGTTTACAGAGACAGGTCGCTGGGAGCACATTCAGTCTGTGCTTTGGGCTCTACACTAGTTGCCTATTGTCTTCTGGACCTGATTCAAGGTGCTGGTTTTGACCTATAAGGCCCTAAACAGGCTGGGCCTTAGCTATTTGAGGGACCGCCTCACTTCCTGGGCCCCAAAGTGGGGGCGCCCTCTTGGAGGTCTCACACTACCAGTTGGTGGGGACCAACAGGCGGGCGTTCTTGGTGACTGCACCAGTGCTGTAGAACTTACTCCCAGTGAGTGTCTGCCTCAGCCTGAATCTTCTTGCTTTCTCTGTAATATGAAATTTCAGACATACTACTGGTAATTTGTAACCCATCGCTAAAATCTGCCACTGTGCCTGAGGACTGGAGGGTAGCAAATGTAACCCCAATATTTAAAAAGGGCTCCAGAGGTGATTCTGAAAATTGTGAGCCTGACATTAGTGCCAGGAAAACTGGTGGAAACAGTAGTTAAGAACAGATTTACTGGTCATATTGATAAACACAACATAATGGGGAAGAGTCAATATGGATTTAGCAAATGGAAGTTGTACTTCACTAATCTAGTGGAATTTTTTGAGGGTGTAAATAAGCATGTGAATAAGGGTGAGCCAGCTGGCATAGTGTATCTGGATTTTCAGTAAGCGTTTTGATAAGATCCCTCACGAGATACTCAAGGAAACTAAATAGTCATTGGATGGAGGCAACATCCTGTCATGGATCCGTAACTGGTATGGGGATAGGAAACAAAGGGTAGGACTAAATGATCAGTTTTTGCAATGGACAGAAGTAAATATTGGAGTACCCCAGAGACCTGTACTGGGAATGGTATTGTTTAATATATTCATTAATGATCTGGAAAAGGGAGTAAAGAGTGAGGTGATCAAATCTGCAGAGGATACAAAGTTATTATTTGTTTATATTTATTTAATATACATTTTTAAATTTAATTTATTTATTTATATATATAATATTTATTTATTTATTTATTTATTTAAATAAAAAATATTTTATACTAACATTTTTATCCTGCCCCCTCCTGCCTCTGGCAACTCAGGCCAGCATACAAAACCATCAACATAATAATATATAAATATAAATAACAAGAAATATAAAAACAGTACACAAAAGGCCAGAGTCTAAAAGAATAATCCCATCCCAAACCCCACTTCCATTACCCAGCTCCCCTGCAAAAATCCTGATGAAAAAGATAGTTCTTACATTGGCGGCTAAAGGAGGGAAGATCCGGGGACAAACGGACCCCTACTGGGAGAGTGTTTCACAGCTGCGGTGTGATGACTGAGAACACCCTCTCCAATGTCACCCCCGTTGTACATGAGGGACTTCAAGAGGGGTGCCCCTGGCCAACCACAGGGGCCAATCAAGAATCCGGGTGGTGGTGGTGTGAGGTGGTCCCACAGATAGGTGAGGCCCAGACCGTTTAGGGATTTATGGGTCAGAACCAACACCTTGAATTGGGCCCAGAAGACTATAGGCAGCCAGTGCAGTGAGTGAAGCACAGGTGTTATATGCTCACGGCACGCCGCCCCCCATAAGGAGGCGGGCCACCGCATTCTGCAGCAGCTGCAGTCTCCGAACCATCACCAAGGGTAGCCCCACGTAAAGCGCGTTACAATAGTCCAGTCTTGAGGTGATGAAGGCATGGACGATGGTGGCTAGGTCGGAGTCGGAAATATACGTCCGAAGTTGCCATACTAGATGTAACTGACAGAAGGCACTCCTTGCCTCAGCCACAACCTGGGCTTCCAGGCGGAGCTGTGAATTGAGGAGCGCCCCCAGACTGCGAACCCAAGGAATGAGGGAGGGATGAACTCCATCAATGATGGGGACCTCCACACCCTCAGCCCTCCCCACCAGCATCACCTCCGTCTTGTAAGGATTCAGCTTCAGATGGCTCATCCTCATCCAATCCTCCACAGCTGGCAGACATTGGGTAAGCAACGAGACTGCCGGGCCTGGGTCAGCTGAAAATGAGAGGTACAGTTGGGTGTCATCAGCATACTGATGACACTGAACCCCAAACCCAATATAGCGACTGCACCCTGAATATTGTGTACAGTTCTGGTCACCCCATCTTAAAAAAGATATAGTAGGACTAGAACGGTACAGAGAAGGGCAACAAAAATGATCAAGGGTATGGAACATAACAAATGATAAATGGTATGGCACAAAGAGAGGCTTGATAGGTTAGGGCTCTTCAGTTTGGAGAAGAGATGACTGAGAAGGGATATGATAGAAGTTTATAAAATCATGAGATGTTTGGAACGAGTAAATAGGAAGAAGTTATTCACCCTCTCAAACAGCACTAGAACTAGAGGACACTCCTTAAATCTGACTGACAGCAGACTTAAAACAAATAAAAGAAAGATTTTTTTTCACTCAACACACAATTAACTTACGAAATTTGTTGCCAGATGATGTGGTCAAGGTCAATAATATAGCTAGGTTTAAAAAAGGATTGAATAAGTTCTTGCAAGGTAAGTCCGTTAATGGCTATTAGCAAAGTAGGTTTGTGGGATGCAACCTCTGTCACAAGCTGGGAGTGAAAAACAGGGAATGACTGCCCCATTATGACCTGTTGGGTACTTCTTCCAAGCAATTGAGACTGGCCACAGTCAGAGACAGGTTGCTGGGCTTGATGCACGATTCACACTTCTTATGTCCTTATATAACCCTGCGCCTCAACATGATGCTTGAAACTCCTGAGACTCAGAGTCAAGCTCAGAGGTGATAAACCTGTCTGTGATCTGCAGAGCAGCCTGTACTCAGAAGCTGTGAGCAGGCACAGAATGGAGCTTGCTCACCACTGCCCTAAGCAGCCTTGGACTAACTTGGATCCAGCCTGGGCTGTTGGAGTGCTAAGGCAGCAGCAGCCCCCTGGATGAAAGAAGCAGGTTTGATTTCCTTTTGAGGAGTGAGTGAATGTGTGTATGTGTGCGCATGTGTGAAAGGAGGTGATGTATGTGTGGAAGAGGGGGTTGAGAATATATTATTATGTCTCCCCAAGTTCATACTCTACCAGCCTCACCAACGTTTTTAAGCACCAGTGCTGTTTGCTTGTAATATTTATTTTTATTATCACTGTTTCATAGTATGAAGCGTTCAGGGAAGGGACTAGCACAATCTCTGAACACAGCGAATACTGTTAGACACTCCTGTAATACAATTGTGATCAAAAATAATTATTGAAAAACCCTAGTCCATGATCCAATCATCTCTCGCCTTGACTAAAGTAACTTCCTCCTTACTGGTCTTCCCTGCTCTGATCTCACCCCCCCATCCCCGTTCAATGATCTGCTGGCAAAGTCTTCCATCTTTCCCCTTGCTTTTACCATGTTCAGCCCTTCCTCTCTGCCCTACATTGACTTCCTCAATGGGAACACATGTGGCACAAGCTCCTGGTCTTCTTCACCTACAAGCAGGGGCGGCTGGTGGGTTTTTAGTTTGGAGGGGCAGTAATGCCGGCGAGCTGGTGGGCGGAGCCAGGGCAACAGTAGGCGGAGCCAGGGCAATGGTAGGCGGAGCCAGGGCAACGGTAGGCGGAGCCAGGGCATAACCCAGCAGCCAGGAGTTCCCAGGCTTAACATCAGATGGAAGAAAACCCAGTCTAAAATGCACTTCAAGCTTAAAAGGGAAACAGTGGCAAAACCCTGGCACAACCCAGGAGCTCCCAGGGTTAACATTGGATGGAAGAAAACACAGTCTACATGCACATCAAGC
>QEPC01004766.1:1638205-1653674 GCA_003113815.1 Sphenodon punctatus
AGGGGGATGGAGGGTGAATGGGGCTAGGGGAGGGGAGTCTGACTGTGGAATGGGGCTCGGGTGGAGCGGAGGAGGGGTGGACTTGGAGACACGGGAATGGGGGGAGCGGGTGTACTACAAGACAATGGGGGAGGGGGTGCACTTGGAGACAATGGGGGAGGGGGGACTCAGGGAGTTTGGCTAGGAAATGGGGTTGGGAGAGGGGGATGCAGTGGGAAACAATGGAGGAGGGGTGGACTGGGAGACACATGAGGGATGGGGAGCAACAGATGTGAAATGAACCATATTTTGGGGGACAAGTGGAAATCCTCGTTATGTATTGACGATAATATGGTTGGCTTAAGATATGGTTTCAGTGGTGGTTTGCTTTTGCTTGTTGTGTGTTTGCCGTTGCACCGCTGGTTTCCCCCCCTCCTCCCCCAGGCATGTGCAAAGGCCGTGGCCATTTTCTGGGGTCCCACTGGCCATGGCTACTCTGAGTTAAAATTGGTCCCTTTCCTGTTTTACATGTAAATTGGCTGCTTTCTGTTTTCCGGGTAGGGGACCTAAGGACTTGGATGGAGGAAGGGTTTCTAAAAATATCCAATCTTTGCTGGGATGTTCCTGGTATTTTAAAATGGCCCCGTCCTTACCAGTTTGGTGGGATGTTGTGAGTAGAGACAAAATTTGTGTGTCTACTGGTTGTGACTACTCTTTTTTAAAATGGCCCTGGCCCTCCCATTTTTGTTTTACAGATACTCCCTGCTGCTGGAAAGTTGTTTGGTGGCAATGCAGGCCTGCAACGGAGAAAACTTTTGTAAAAGTCCTGTTTGCTTGGACAGACGTTTGGCTGTTGGGGATAGGGTGTAGCCACTAGGAATGCTGGTCTCTCTGGGCCAGTTTTGCTTGCAGTGTTGCCTTGCAACAGGGCAAACCATTAAAAAAAGGTCTGTTTGCTTGGACAGGCGTTTGGCTGTCAGGGATAGGTTGTAGCTACTAGGGATGCTGATCCTGAAGGGCCTGTTTTGCTTGCAGTGCTGGCCTGCAACAGGGCAAACCGTTTTTAAAAGTCCTGTTTGCTTGGACAGGCGTTTGGCTGTCGGGGATAGGATATAGCTACTAGGGATGATTATCTTGAAGGTCCAGCAGCAGGTTCAACCCACCCACTACCCCACCAGCCACCACTGTCTCTAAAAAGATTCAAAGAACTTGTTGCTAGCAGAAAAGTTGACGAAGTGCAGAGAGAGCTGCCTATTATATTGGAGATAGTGAAACTCTTAATGGGGCAATTGGATGAGTTTGTCAAGCACAGTTCGCTGCAGTTGCAGACATTTCAATACTGGAACACTTATTTTGACATGGATGAGATATTGGTAGGGGTGGGACTCCAGGCAAATTATCGGTTACCGGTTTTATCGGTATCAGATTAATCCCAAAATGGGCTATGTGTCTAAGCAGTGTCACATGGTGAACACAGGGCCAAACCAGTGTTCATATCAAGGTCAAAGCACACATTCAGACACCTGTTGACGTTATGTCTAAAGACACCCATAGTTAAACTTTATTAGAGCTGAGCGTGATGGAATCTTTGGTCAACATCTATCATCACTGCAGAAGTTGGTTACATTTTTCTTCTCATTTGACCACCAGAACGATGGGCAGCAGTTTACCTCACAGACATTCATATGCTTTCTGAAAGTGCACCTAAGGTAAACGCTGAATTCCACGCTGGTAATTTTTGTGTCAAAAGATCCTGTGGAATCAGGTTGCTGCGGATCATGCACTTGAGCAGAAAATAAATGGTTCCTCAAAAATTGGTAGAGGCGACATTGGCTTAAGTGCAAAGGCAGAAGCTGTTCTCCGATGGCAGTTGACATATCACATGGAATTTAACATGTCCAATATGTTAGAACACATGCCCAATGTGTTTTGTGATGTTACCAGTGATACAACAGCAGATTTATCAGTCAAGCACAAGGAGTGGTCCAAACGTAGAATGGAAAAAGATGAATGGGATGTCCAACAAATAATGAAATTAATTGAATCCCATGAAAACCCATTTGATATACACATGGAGGAAGGAAGGCTTCACAACATTGTCACATCCATTGTAGCATCCTCTGAAGTTAGTTCAGATTTGTTGTATATCCAACAAATTGGTGAGGAAAAGTACAACGTGTTCTGGATGCAATGCTTGCAACAACAGATAAAATCTCTCTTTGACTCATCTGCCGGACAAAGCTCAAAACATTCAAGTCACATATAGAAACACTTCAGCTTCAGATACTCGCATAAAAGACCCTAGTCCTATATTTCACCAGCTAATCAACCTGGTACACAAGCGAGGATGTGATATGAAGACGTTTTTTAGCTTTGAATTGTTAGACTATCCTCCTTCCATAGGTTATGCAGATGGCTCCTTGAAGAAACCCGTCAAGTCACAGCTGTTGAAAGCATTAGAAGAACAGTGTGATGCTGTTACTAACAAATTACCCAACACAGCCAGCAGCAAAACTGCTTGCATAGTTGATGGCATGGCTGCAGTTCTTAGAGTCAGACTGAATGATTGTAAAACATTTGGTGATTTAGTTAACTCAATTCTACAGTCAATTGTTAAATCTGTGTCAACATATGATGGGATTTGTCAAATCGACATTGTTTTTGACCAATAAAATGAAAGTTCGTCAATCAAGAAAGGCATGGCAGAGCAGGTGGTGTTCCTTCTATTGAGTTGAGAATTCCTGTACCATCTACGCTACTGCCAGTTTGGTAGAACCGCTTCATCTCATCCAACCACAACAAATCTCAGCTAACAAATTTCTTGTGTGAAGCTTATTGTAATGGGCAATGTTTCCTCCAGTCACTTGTAGTAGGTGGTAGCTTTATCGCCAGGAAACGGTGTGTTTCTATTTTGACAGAGACCATCACAGAACTTACAGATCTTGTTTTTTGTGATGAAGAGGCTGATACATGGATGTTGGCCCACATGCAATTCAGGTTCACAACATATCAAGAGCCATTGTTTGGTCCTCTGCCACTGATGTGATAGTATTGGGGCTGCATTTCCCCCCAACATTTTGGCAAATGGGTCTACTTCATTTTCAGTTTTGAGCAGGATCGGGAAGATACTAACGCTATTTACCCCTTCATGAAATGCAGAACAAAATGGGAGATGGAGTGTGTCTTATCTTACCAGCTTTGGTGTGACACAACTAGCAAGCTTGGAAGCAATAAAGCAGCTCTTAAGTTAGCCATTTCACAGCACAATAAAATGCAGTTCCTCAAATGTCTAGGTGATGACAATGTCTCAGGACAACTGGTGCAACAACCAGAGAGATTTGCAGTCAACCTTTTGAGTCCCACCAACAACTGCTCTACTTTAGATGAACTTCGGTACAGGTTATACCACCAACATCTCAGCGCGCAACTAAATCCAAGCTGTCTCCCACCAACATGCAATACTTTTCAGCAGCACGTCCTCAGAGCAAACCTGCAGGTTTGGATTTGGAAGGGTGCTCATCACAACCACCTTATTCACTGGTCAATCAATCTAGATGAGGACCAACAACTGAGAGTCACATTTATGACTGCTCATTCACGTCCACTTTACCTCTATAATGGTTGCACATGCAAGAATTGTAAACTGACTAAGTGTCAATGTTTCAGAAATAATATTAAATGCTGCTCATTTTGTGCCTGCTTAACCGAAGATTGTCATAATCCATTGTAATTTACATGGATTAGCAAAATTTGTGGTATTCATTGGTTCTCCAAAAGGAAATACTTTTTACTATGATTTTCAGTTTCAAACTTTGCTTGTACTTATAAGATTGCTAGGTATTTCAGTTCTGTGCCACTAAAATACTCCCACAGGCCTCAGCTTTTGTTCAAATTTTGTTTCAAGGCTCTATCATCATTATTTCCTGAGATATTGGCCTCAGAAGTGGGGATGGGAATGTTTTTAGCCACCATCTTGAATTAGAGAGGCCATCTTTAAATTAGATTACAAAACATGGGACTGTAACTCATATAATATAAAACCAGCTCGATCTAGCTGTAGAACTAATGGGCCAAGTGAAACCTTGTTTGAGAAGAAGCATTTGTGAATAAGCTAGGTTTTTGACATAAGGGAGATAAAGGTAAAAACTTTAAAATAAAATAAAAAAACAATAAATAAATAAATAAAATTTCTGAATACTTTGGGTTTCAAGCTTGGTTTCAGAAGAATTAGTAAGATTATAAACTGGTGGCTGGGTACCTGTTTAGAGAGTGACTTTAAGAATTGCCCCTCCGTGCTCGCCGCAACAGGAGGTTTGGTGCCAGCCCCCTTGCTGTGATATGGCCTGGGCCTAACAGAGATGCTAATCTCCTTGCTACAATGTAACCAAATCAGAAATGCTTCTCTGACACAAATGTGCCAGAACAGACATTGAATGTTATTGTAACTCACTCTTTGTTAAAATGTAACCAAAAGTATGTAACACTTTGGATGTAACTTTGGTGTAGGCCATTGTAGCTGTTGTTTAGGACTAGGTAGAATGTTAGAAATTAGGTGAGACATTGTTTTAGTACATGTATTCATTCACTGATTAAAAAGAACGGAAAGTGTTAGTAGGGAAGATGGTCAAATTGGTCAGAGGAAACAAATGATGCTGGAGAGAGAACAGAAACCTTGTGTTCCCAAAACAACTTAATAGAGAAGGTCAGAAACTGATAACAGAGTTAAACTGAACAAGCAAGAGAAGATGGCCTTATCAGACAACCAGATGCCTCTAAGAAGGGTGTGGGTGACCCAGGGCCAAAGAGTCAGGCGGATCAGACCCTATCGGTCAGGGCAAGCCCCCACACCAATGACTAAGCAGAAGGACCCCAATCATGGATAGCCATAAGTTGGAACATTCTGGAGCAAGAGGCAAACAGCCCCTTAACATGGATAAGTAATAAGGGAAACTTGTATATAAGGCCAGTCTCTGGATCAGTTCTCTGCCCTTCACGGTACTCGGTCGCTATCCCTTATCAGGGAGCCGACAAGCTCAGTGATTCGCCCTCTCTGGGACTTCTCCTTAGGAAGTCCTGCAATGTGCCTGGCAGCTAGGTTTTCTCTCTCTCAGCATCATTGGGCCCCCTTCCTGCCTTCTTCTGGAACCAGACCGTTGATGTAACCAGTCCGATCATGTAAGAATATATGCTTTTGTATGTGTTTGAAGTAGTCAGCGTAAGGTGAGGGTCCATATGTTGAGTCCAAGTGTCTCTTTAATAATTGGTATGCTAATTGTGCTGCTATTATTGAATAAATGCCTATTTGATTGAACAAAAGACTCATTACTAGAAACAGAAGAGGAGTAATTCCCCACCCTCTCAAAACAGTAGTATTTCCACTTGATCCCAGGGAATTGAAAGGGACCTGCTTCACCAGGGTGCAGAAAAGCAGCTGAACCCCTTTTATTTCTTTTCACCCTTACCTCCAAGGAAGGAGGTGACGGACAGGAGGCGGCCATATCGTCGCACTCAGCTGGAGGGAGGTGGGGCCAGACGTTGCACAGCAACGGGCGGGGGGGTGCCCGGGGCTCTTGCGAAGCGTGAGATTTCTGGGTGCCATCTTAGGTTTCCCTGCTCACTGCCTCATTCTGGCTGTGGTGGTGAATGGAGGAGGAAGCACACAACAGCAGCTGGGAGGGACTGCCTTCTCTTCTGTTTGAGCGGCGGGCACACGGGCTCTTGCGGTCAGCCGGTCCGCCCTCCACCGCCTCAAGGTTAACCTCGGCTCTTCTCTAGGGTCGAGCGGCCCCCCTTCCCCTGGTGTCTTCTCCCTAAATAGTGCAAAATGTGCACGGGGGTGCATCACCACCCCCCTCCCAGAATACCAGCAGCGTGGTCCCACACAAAAGGACTCGGGGCTTGAGGCCTACCTCGGAGGCATAGCACAACACAGGCACGGGGGGTGCAGCGCCCCCCCCCGGAGACCAGCATTTTGGTCCTGCACTGAGGGTCTAGGGCTTGAGGCCTACCTCTTGAGGCCTAATATTATAGTGCAGCAGCTGCACTGTGCGGAATTAAGCACCCACCCATATAGCCACAGGTTCCACCTTCCCACCGTGTGGGTGGGGACAAGATCACCTTGCCCAGACCCCCCCCATTGGTGCAGAGGCCAGATTGCCCTGGCCTCTGGGCTCCTTTGGGGGGCACTGGGATAGGTCACTTGACCCCCAAGATCCCTTTGTGGTGGGGTGCGAGGGTCCTTCCCTTTGTGGGTCCAGACAGTGGGCATTGAAGGGGCTAAGATGGCCCCCAAAAGAAGAAAGGTCCTGCCCAAGGACCCACCTACATGGGCTTCCCGGGCTTGTACAGTCCCACAGCCCCCACAGCACGAGCCACAGGAGGGGGCAGGAGCGATGCTCCAGGCCCTCCAGGTGCAGTTGGTGGGGTACCAGAGGTGGATCGAGGAGCTGGAGAACTCCCAAAGGTGATCCGAACCAGTTCCCCCAGGCCAGCTAAGGTGGGCGGATGGGGGCAGCAGAGTCCCTGATTACGTGGCTCCCCCCATGCTACCGCATGGGGAAGAGGGCCCCCATGGGACTGGGGGCATTGCTGGGTCCTGCCTTCTCGTTACAGGGACAATGAACCCGAGCCCAGGCAATGTTGGGAGGAATTTATGCCCAGCCAGCAGGCACAAATAGTTGCCATGAGGGAAGGAATGCAGGCCCTGGTGGATAGTCTTGAGGCAGCCCAGAGAAGGCAGCAACAGGGGCCAGGTGGAGGCGACTACCGAGGATCTGCATATGAGCCGGACACAACAGATGGTGAGCTCCATGGGGTTTGCTCATGGTAAAGGGACCCTGAGCCGGAGGGAGATGGATCATCCAGGTGGAGCCCAACTGACACACACACCCCCTTGGGGTTGTGCTCCTACCGGGGTGGGCTGCACGGTGGTCCTCCCTTTTATTGTAGTCACGCTGGGGTGGAAACCACCCCACCCTGTACGAAAGACCTAGGCTTTGTGGACACCACAGGCAGAGGGCAGCTGCTCAAGTGTGGGGCGCAGAGTCCTGCTGTGCAAACAGTACTTCCCTGTGTTGTGAGCAATGGGAGGAACCACAAGCCCTGACTGGGGGTTACGCTGACGTGCCTGCCCCATTGGGGGAGCATTTGCTGTAGGTGACATGGGGAAAAATATGGAGTGGTGAGTACATTGACATCTTCGCGCTCCTTTTCAGTGACCCTATTCCCGACCCAAATGAGAGGGAGGAGAGAAAAGACAACAAGAAATTCAAGAGGCCAAAGGCTGAGAGCAATTGGACCAATTGGACAGCGGCCTTTGCTATTTACATGGAGGTGACCCTTTATAGGTTCCCTGACCTGGGGGTCGAGATGGTGAAGTACTCGGACATTGTCCGGTGGGCATACAATACAGAGAGCCCAGGAGCTTGGCTGAGTTACAACGAGGATTCCATCATAGGGTCGCCAACAATCCTAATTTGAGATGGGATGTCCATGCTCATGATTTGTGGCTTGAGTGCATCAGCAGCTCTAGCTATGCCCCCCGATTGGACAGCGGTCATGTCCTCCCTAAGGCCGGGAGCTCTCCACAGGGTGACTGGTCACGGGGTGGGTGAGAGAAGCTCTCCCCAGGTGGCCTGATGTGTTGGGACTACAATAACAGGGGTAAATGTTTTCACTCCCCCTGTAGATTTAAGCATGTGTGCACCCAGTGTTCAGGCGCCCATGCCACTTCAAACTGCAACAAGTTCAGACCAGAAATAGGGGCCAAACTGGCCCTAAGCAAGGACCATCCGGCCAATCCAGTACCCCTTTCACAGTGGGGAAGGGCCCCAACTCTGGTAAAGCATGAGACCCTAGGGGCAGTCACTCGTGACTACCCCAACCCCGCCTCCGCCAAATATATTATGGAAGGCTTTCAGCAAGGGTTTAGGATTCCAACGTTAGGCCCCTGATATCACTTGGGCGCTAAGAACCTGAAATCAGTGAGGAGGAATGAGCAGCTAGTTCAGAATAAAATCAATAAAGAGGTCAAGGAAGGGAGGATCCAGGGCCCCTTTGACACACTTCCCATGCCCACACTGAGAATTTCCCCCCTAGGCATTGTCCCAAAAAAGACGATCGTGGAGTTTCACCTCATTTACCACCTTTCCCACCCAAGGGGCGAGTTGGTGAATGACGCTATATCCAGGGAGTTGTGCTCCATGAGGTACGCATCATTTGATGCATTGGTCGAAATGGTGCGGGCTTGCAGAGTCGGTGCCCATCTCGTGAAGTGTGATATTAAATCAGCATTCCACTTGCTGCCTGTACACCCCAATGACTTCAAACTGCTGGGAATGGAATTCCAAGGCAAGTTCTACTTTGATAAGGCGATGCCCATGGGATGTTCCATCTTGTGAGCTGCCTTTGAGAACTTCAGCTTGGTACTCGAATGGGTTGTGTCCCGGCGGGCGTGGCAGAGTCAGATCACCCATTATTTGGACAATTTCCTCTTCGCGGGTAGGGCAGGCACTGCGCAGTGTGAGCACCTGCTGTGCGCGTTCCAGGAAGTGGCCAAGGAGATAGGTGTCCCCTTGGCACCTGAAAAAACAGAAGGGCTATTAACCAAATTGGCCTATTTGGGCATAGAACTAGACACAAATCATTCCCTTTCACTGTTGCCAGCAAACAAGTTGCAGGTGTTCTGGAGCACAATTGCAGCCTTCCGGGTAGCGCCAAAGGTAATGGTCAGGCAACTGCAGTCACTAACAGGTAGCCTGATCTTCGCCTGCCGAGTCATTGCCCGAGAGAGAGCTTTTATGTCCTGCCTGTATGCACTCATAGGAAGCGACCGTCCCCCGCATCACCACATCAGGGTGATGAAGGAGATGCAGGAGGATCTGGCTATCTGGGACGTCTTTTTACAAGATTACAATGGGGTCAGTTTCTGGTGGCAACAGCTTCTGCTAGAATCCGAGCTGCAGATAAACTCTGATGCAGCAGGCGGCCATGGTTTTGGGGCCTATTTCAGGGGATGATGGTGTGTGGCTCCATGGCCGGCGGAGTGGGAGCAGGCAGGGATAACCCGGGATTTGACCTTTCTGGAATTCTTCCCCATAGTAGTGGCAGTGAGACTGTGAGGGGACAATTTTTCCAACCGGAGAGTCCTGTTTTGGTGCGATAACATGGCAGTCGTACATGTTATCAACAAGCTGTCATCTAAATCAGAGAGGGTGATGAGGCTGATCCGGGTCTTCATGCTCAGGTGCTTACTAATGAACATAATGTTTACAGTCAAGCATGTACCCGGTATTAACAATGGCATAGCCGATACCCTTTCTCAGTTCCAGATGGAACAATTTTGACTGCTTTCCCCTGAAGCCAGGGAAAAGCCAGACCCATTCCCAAGCAACATGCAACATGTTCCCAAGCAACATGTGGAACCTTGAATATTAGATCTCTTTCAGACAGTCCAGGGTTCCCTAGCCCTCAGAACCAGGAGGGCATATGAAAAGGCATTCTGCAAGTTCCAGGATTTCAAGTTCCAGAACAGCTGGCCCCTAGGTTTCCCCATCCCCAAAAGCCAACTGCTGCAGTTCGCCTCATCCCTGGAAAAGTATTGCCCATAGCCTTTGCTAGACGTGCCTCAGGTTATCCTTCCCAGGACAATGGCTTCTTCATGAGCCAGATGCGAGAAAGTTGGTCCAGGGAGACCCCGCCACCCCCGATTCAGGATAGCAGAGCCCCCATAACCCCCCAGCTGTTGACTCACCTAATTGGCATACTGCCTAGAATCTGTTCCTATAGCCACGAACGGCAGCTTTTCGCCACAGCATTCCAGGTTGCCCTATTCGGGGAATTCAGGATAGGTGAATTGGTCCAGAATTTGAGAAATGACATGTCAGCCAGGGCCCTCCAAATGCAGGACGTGGAGTGATAAGGCAGCACTCTTACTCTTCACTTATGATGGTCAAAGACTGACCAGGGAGGAAGAGGGCAGACAGAAAACTTTACCCCTCTGCCTACGCCATAATTTGTCTGCTCCAGGCCATGGGGGTGTACTTGAGTCAGCGCCCACCGGGCCCATTATTTAGGCATGAGGATGGGGCCCCCCTGACCCGATACCAGTTCGGGGTTGTGTTCGGCCTGTGCATGAAGGAGCTGGGCCTCAACCCCTTTCACTGCGGTTTGCATTCATTTAGGATCGGGGCTGCATCTACTGTGGCAGATATGGGGCTGCCCAGCCAGCAGACACAGCAAATTGGGAGATGGCGTTCCCGAGCCTTCAGGACATATGTGAGGGATACAGAGTTGTTGCAGGTTGGACAGCACACTGGGGAAAAGGTTGTCTCCTGGTCTAGGGAATCACAACCATACAACCTTGTCTTCTCTTGCAGAAGCGGCAGTTCCGCAGGCCAGGATGGTAGTGTGGATCATTGGCCACAGCATCATTCACTGGGCAGCAAAGATGGCTGCACGCAGTGGGTGGGGCACCCAGCTGGGCCTCAGTGAGCGGGCCTCAGTGATATGGTTGGGTAAGCATGGCAACTGCTCCCAGCGCTGTCCACGGCACAGCAGAAACATCCATCCCCAGGAATGATCGTTGTACATTCTGGTGAGAACCATCTGCCCAGGGCAATGGGGCTCTGGTTGTCAAAAAGGGCTAAGTCAGATCTCAAATTGGTCCAAGAGTGTTTCCTGGGAAGCACGGTGGTATGGTCTGAAATATTGCAGCGTAGGGTATGGGCCAATGCCAACCACCCGGGAAAGGTAGACAGGGCAAGGAAGAGGGCCAACAATGAGATAGGGTACTGGTTGGTAGCACGGGGAGGAAAGACTATTGCACACAATGATATTCGTCACAATAAGGATGAATTGTATAGGGCCTACGGGGTCCATCTGTCTGATGCGGGGTGTCATTTGTTCCTTGGGGTCCTAAAAACTAAGTTAGCCGAAGTGATTGGCAAGGGCAAGGAATTGGCGGCGAACCAGCCAAGCGAAGCTGGCGGTGGGATGAGCCAGGGGAATTATGAAGGGTCCACAGTGCAGAGGTACAGGCGGAAAGAAACATCTCCTTAAGAGATGGGTAAGGCCATGCATAGCTGCACAGTGCGGTCCACCGTATGGCCATCCCAGGGGCGAGAGGCGAACGGCTGGACCCACTGGGCGAACAATGTGCCAAGCAGGGGGTAACGGTGCTCTCACCCTTGTTTCACCCCTCAAAAAGGGCTAGTTGCGAACAACACACCCAGCTCGGGGAGACCCAGGACCGCGGCAGGGGGCAAGTTAACGTTGGGGAGTTAGGGTAAGGAAGGTCCCACTTGGGCTTAACTAAAGGACGCACGGGACAGTTAGACTTGTGACAAAGGATGTTCACCTGGCTAGGATAGGGACCGCCAGGTTGTTTACAAGTAGTTAAGTAATAGGACCCCGGTTTAAAGGGGGAAGCAGGAGGGGCTGCCCCTTCCCCCTTTTTATATAATTAACCAATAAAGAGTGCTGCAGTTCTATCCCACATCTGTGTCCTCGACTTCTTCCTGGGGGTGCGCCGACAATAAATGCTGTTAGGTCTTTTAAGATTTTTTCTGAGCTAAAGGTAGTGCATAATGAGTATACAGATGTTAAATTAAGTGGCATGGCAATTATAGTTTTAGTGGGTGGGATTCTGTGGTCTGCAAAAGTAGGATAAGGAGATTTTTGTAAAATATTTTTACTGCTACCTGTTAATGAGGACTATTTAATAATTACTTCTGTGGGCTTTCTCTTTGTGTAGTTATACTGTTGTTGGTGTTACTGAAGATTATTTCTGCAGTGATTTATCCTCCACTTCCTGAAGAAGCAAGTCTGCAAAATGTTGGAGAGGAGGAAGAAAAACAGTTGCTATTGACTAACTTGAGTTCACCATTTGGAAGTTACATCTTCAATAACAGGTTTGAATTGCTAGTCTCCAGACTGGTTTGTTTGCCATCTTTAAGGATCCCTAAGGATTTATACTATTAAGAGCTGTTATGAGACTCAATTGTACTAGTATAAAGATATTGGTCTGTTTTTGACATTAAGAGATTCATTTGTATTAATTTAAAGACTTTGGTTTGCCTTGGTTTTTCTGGCCATATTGTTATATTAAATTGCTAGTTTTATATTATATGAGTTACAGTCCCATGTTTTGTAATTTGTTTTTTCTGTAAACTTTGAGCCAGTTCATTGATATTTATTGATACATCTTGAAATCAGACCACATGGTAAATTGACAGCATCACTTTTCCAAGTCTATGGGACACATCCAACATGAATCAGGAAAGAAACGCTCCAGTAAAAAAAATTCACACAGCTTCTATTCCAGCTCCTAATCTAACCAGTAACAAATGGGGGCAAGAAGCTGGGATGGTCACAGCACAGAATGAGGATATTTGGTTGACATTTCTGCTGGCCAATTGGTATCACAAACCGATCTTATACCATAGTGACACGTAAGAGAATCCCTGGCATAGGCTCATTCTTTACATATGCTGTGCAGGCTTATAAAATTTGGACCCTTTATCACATCTTTCTGATATTTGGCAAAGATGATCCTGAAGGTGTGAGATTCAGCCCTGCTAAATTTCGTGTAACTGGTTGGACTAAAAAGATGTTACAGTCTGTGAGGGTTGGGACGGAACCCTCACGGGGGAAAGGAAATCCGGTGCAGGGGAACAGGACGTCCGCTCGGTGTAGGGGAGTACGGACGTCACCACACCCGTACCCGTGCCCTAGAGTGATCCCCACGAGGGAGCAACAGTGCCTGAAAAAGGTGCCCCTCAGGATCTTATAGGGTGGTTGTGGAAGGACCAGCCGTTCCCCACCTAAGTCATCATAGGGGCTAGGCGTTGCTAACTCCCAACCGGGGAGGACTGTGGGGGCGCTCAGGTTCAGGCACGCAGGGCCCAGGGCTAGAGGTAAGGAGTGGGGGAAGAGAGTGAGGAACCCGTGCACACAAGAAGGCAGGGGTGGACCCAGGCAGGACACACACGCTAGAACCCCCTTGGGCACCGTGGGGATGAGGGAGACACACACAGGACGCACACTTACGATCCGGCTCTCACTCTCTCCTTTTGGCACGCTCTCACACACTCTCCATTATCTCTCTCTTTCACTCTCAGGGTCAAACAATCCAACGTTCATTGTAGCAGCTACTCCAGGGGCCGGTCTCACAGGGCAAGCTCTGTTCACCAGCAAGGGAGCTCTGTCCTGTCCCCCCTTATCAGCAGAGTTGCAGCGTGCTTCTGCCGCAGGCGTGCTGAGCGTCGGGGCGGTGGCCGTGGGGGCGTGGCCGCAGGACGTGCCGCCGGGTGGGGCGAGGCCGGCCCTGTCTCGGCGGGCGCGAGGTGTTGCGGGGACGCCGGGGGCGTGGCCACTGGTGTTGATGTGGGTTCGTTGGGGCTGACGTGGTGGGGCCCGCTTGCTGCCGCGGGGCAGGGGTCGTGGATTTCGGCCGTTGCCGAGGATCGTGGGGTTCCCAGGGAGGGTGTAGATACGGAGGCTGGGGGCGAGCCCTCTGCTGCTGCCCGCGGTCTCGGGGCCGATCGCTTCCGTGTGTACCGGCCCCCCCATCTCCTCAGGCCCCAGGGCCTGACAGCGTCAGACATACATTTATAAATTAATTGCTTATACCACCAGGACCGTTTATCCAATCCCTTTGAAAGTTGGCATAGATAGTAAACATGGGGAGGGGTATAAACTTCAAGTTTCATCCATATTAGATGGAAGATAAAGAAGTTACAGCCACAAATGTATATGCAGATTTTTGCAAAATAACATGATTCAACTGCTTATAAAATCGAATTCTTTTATAAAAAAAATTTAAAATTTGGTACACTTAATGCCTTCCACTGGAGGTACGACTCCTCAAAGTGTCATCCAAATATAATGAAAAACAAAAACATTAGGGATGTTCAAACGCGGTTCGGATGCTCGGAGTTCGGACTGAACTCGGTCTGTTCAGATGTGTGAACCGAACGTCCAAACCGAACTCAAAAATGGCCGAACATTTCAGTCATGTTCGGGTGAGTTTGGAAGAGTTTGGGGACAGGAAAAACATGACTTTGAGCGGGAAAAACATGACTGGAAGGGGGAGGCATCTGAGGAGCAGACTTTCTGGCACCAGCGGTGGTTTCAGGTCCAAATGATATCGACACCGGAAAAAAATCTTAGAATTCGGTATCAGTATCGGCATCGCCCAAACTCCGCCGAACCAAACAACCGAACCCAATCTTGGGTTTTGAACCAAACAACCGAATGTCCAAACATCCGAACCGCATTCTGTTCACACATCCCTAAAAAACATTATACCCCAAAATATGTTTTCTATTGAAACCAATGGAAATTGAAAAGGAAAGCAAACATGAAAGCGAAATTTTGATATTTATGAAAACAAATATTGACAACTTAAATAATGAAAACAAAAAATGACATGGGTCCCTGCTGTTCACCTCTACTGGCTGGGAACTTCACTCCTCATCTGCCCGCACCTTCGCCTGCTTGCAGCTCCCCTGCTCCTCTAAACGTCTTTGCCCCTTCTCTTTTACTGCCCCTCAGGCCTGGAACTCCTCCCTGGATACATTCCTTCTGCTCTCTCCCTCCCAAACTTCAAATTCCTCCTGAAAACCTACCTCTCCCATTAGGTTTTCTCTGGCTCATCATGAGTGAAATTGCATTGTCCTCCTCCCTTGTTGAGAATCAATTCCCTGTAACTAAGTTAAGCACATGTACCTGCATCTTTTCAAACTCATGACTGTATCCTTGTCTCTCCTGACGTTTTCCCCTCTCTGGTCTCTTAGATTGTAAGCCCTTGGGGGGAGGGACGGGGGGACCGGTCTGTAACTACTGACTATACAGTGCCAGGTACATCGCTGGTGCTATATAAATAAAAAGAAGGAAAAGAGTCTTCTCTTTTAATTTCTTCAATGGCAGTAAAACTCCCGGGAAATTCAATAGCAAATGTTGTCACAGACAAAAGAATCCCTCCTCCGCGTTAGCCGCGGCGGGGGTTTGGCGCTGCCGCCCCCCCACTCCCCTGAGCGGGGAAAAGACGGGGACGCGGGGTGGGGATTTCGGCCGCACAGGCCGGCAGGGAGGCGGGGCCCCCGTTGTGATGCAACGGGGGCAGAATCAAGCACGCCCGGGAGTCTCGCGAGACCAGCGAGATCCCGGGCGCCATTTTAGATCCCCCGCTCTGGCGCCGCATTCGAGCGGCTAGAGCGGGGGGGGTAAGACGTTCAAGCACGAGCGGCCGGCGTGAACAATAGGCCGGCCTCGTGCGAAGGAAAGTAGAGCGGTGTGAGCTGTCGAGGGGAGCAGGGCAGGGCAGGCACAGCCCCCCCCCACGACTTAAAAGTGGGCATAAGCAGGCAGGGGCAAGTACAACAGCCCCCACCAAGTGGTCAGAGCCCCCCCTCCCACGTGGCCCCTGGGGGGTGAGGAAGGTCTCCAACGGGACAGGGGCCGCCCAACAGGGTCTGGTGATCCCCCCCCC
>QEPC01004766.1:1655434-1668982 GCA_003113815.1 Sphenodon punctatus
ATTTTACTCTCCCTCTAATTTCCCTTTTATGGATGATCCATGAGCCATCTTCTAAACATTCACTTAGATGTAAACAAATGAAAAGGGCACCATTTGTAGGATTCTGACACTGTCTGTGTGTAATAATTTAAAATCAGTTGGAGAAGATGGCCACATTAATTTAAATATATAGTCAACAACTGACTTTGATATATGATCTTTAAAGCTGTGATTTTCAAACCACTTATTCAAGAGTAGTCCCACTGAAGTGGTTTGAAAATCACAGGCTAAAATTCTCTTCATTTCCTACTGTAATCCACGCCTGACCATTTTTATTGTATTTGCTGCCCTATCCCTTTATCACATGTGGGCAAAGATATTCATGCTGTGTTCTTACAGATATTTCAATGAAGAATTCAATCGGCATTATTTGTTTTGGCAGAATGATGGTCTGTTTGTCTTAAACTGCAAATATTATTGCCTGTATACATACCCTCCAACATTTGACAGAGGAAAATAGGTACACTTCATGCCACCCCTAATTTGCATACATTTGCATGTGGTCATGAACATTTGTAATAACCCACTGACTACATTTGAGACTCAGCTGGAAAAAAAGGGTGTGTGTGTGAGAGGCTCTGTGAATGCATATGTTGGTATGTGCAGGATTTGATGACTCAAGTTAAAACTCAATGTATTAAAAAGTCAATTCTAGGAATAAAACAAGCAACTAAATTGCTGCTTGTGAGAAATTTCACCATACTGGGAACCAGGACTGCCTTCCCAGCTGCTCCCTGTACTGATGCGATTTCTCGATTCTCACAACACCGTGAGACACTGTCCTGATTTACCAAATTTCTGCTTATCGTTGACCGTGTACTAGGGGTGGGCGTGCCGGTAAATCCGGTATCCGGTAATTGCCCCGGGGTCCCACCTCTACCGTGTACTGTTCATTTACCACTTACTGCATTGCTGAGGGTTCCTTTTTTCTTTGGAGTTTTTTTTTACATTTCTGAGCCAATCACTGTGTGACTAGCCCACCATTTAACTGTCCCCCAGTGTTCCTTCATCTCCACTTTAGCGCCTCCAGTTAGAGTTGTTGTTTGATGCTGTTCCCTTTGCTTTGACCAATCTGCAACTGGACTGCAGATTAGTAAAGGAATCTGTGTACCAACCAATGAGAGACAAGGAAGTACAAGGGGAAATGGAGTGCAAGAAATGCAGTCTTGTGTCAGTATTACCTCTTGTGATTTGAAATGGATGGCAAAGCAGTAAATGGCAAAGTGGTAAATGGGACAATGGGAAGCAGAAAGTCTGTAAATAGAGAAACAAAATGTTGGGCGAGACTTTACTAAGTACCAAAAGGTTCTTGATTTGACCAAGATGGTACTAGGAACTGGGATTTTGGTGAGGTTTCCCATTTTGGCAAAATCTTGTTTCAGCTGTAGTCAGTTCTCATGTGGGTACGTTGACTTTGGGTCTAAAGTTTTAGTTTTAAAGGCACACAGAGGATCCCAGGTGGAAGTAGTGACAGCCCTTTTTAGCATGCTGAAGAATCATCTCTCACAAAGAACACTCACACCCTTCCTACCTTTTTTTGTTTTTATCTTGATCCCAGGCACACAGCTTCCTCCTGCTTAGGTGTTACCTTTCTTTGATATAATGGTGCTTATTCAAAGCTTGTTAAAATGTGAAGAGGCACCCCCTTCAGCAGTAAATAAATACCAATCACAACAGCCAGCACAGGAAGTCAACCAGCTCTTTTTCCAGATGGCTTAAGGAGGTATTAATGACCCTCCCTTTCTCTACTGAACCCAGTACAAACTATACACTTCTGGGGAAGGCAATACAAAATAACAAAACCCATGAGTATACTGGGCAAAAAGATACTGTTCAAGTGTTGTGTATATCTTTTATGCTGAAAAGATCTCTATCAAATGTCTTTCTTAGTAGTATAACTCCAGGGGACAGATAGAATTTGGGAGTAGGGGTGCTCAGGATGGGCAAAGCTAGGGAAGAGTCCATATCATGGATCTATGCCATGGATCCATTCCCTATCCTTCAGTGCATGCCCTCAGTTCTTCTCCCTTCCCTATAGTTCACTCTTTCAATTTCTGAGGGCAGGGAGAGGACTGAATCCAACTGGAAAGAGTAAAACAAAAAAACTACAGCCACAGGTTGGATTTAGCCCATTCACTGCAGTTTCCCCATTGTGGTGTATGACTTAAGTTACTTTTATCAAATTCATACTTGCAGTGCCATCACATGATCTGCACATTCATCTGGCTCTTATGCTGAATTGAGAATGTACCAGAGAGAGTCCAGTAAAGCTATTTCACAGAAAATCAGAGGCAATGCACTAAGGAAAATACAGTAAGGGTATAAGCTGCCTGTGGCAGGGGGGGTCTTCAGGGCCTCTCTAGGGCACTGGGATACAGTATGGGGAATTAGAAAAACCCCTGGCCATGCAACTCCCCACCAGCAGGTACCAATCCTGCATAGATAAGTTACCTAATACAGGGCTTCACAGTAGTGGAGTCCCTGTTCCTGGCATCCAGCCACCCCTCTAGCCAGGCCTACATCACTAGTAGTGCAAAGTTCATTGGTATACAGAGCCACAGCCCTTTTCAGTCCTCAAGAGTCCATGGGTCAGTATAGTCCCTGTCTCTTATACACATCTAGATGTGTATAAGAGACAGGTATAGTCCAGTGTGGCCCTAGCTAATCAGATCTCACCTGCATGGAGCTTCCTATCACTCCCCAGAGGGCAGCAGACCATCTTCCTAAAGATCTCCAGTTCTCAGTAGGTTGTCCTGCATTCCAGGAGGGAGACCATACAGAGAGCTCCTTCTCCCACAGCCACACAGTGTAGAATGCGTACAGCTCTTTAAAAAGGACTTGGGCATGCTCACTACATGCTGCTCACGGAGCATGCCTTAGGACTTAGACTCAGGAGTAGTTAAAGAGCCTAACTGAGCATGCTTCAGTACTTTAACTCTAGAAGGTCTGACAGTCCCCAGTGCCCCACTGGGCATGCTCCAGAAGTTTGTAGTTTGCAACTGAACAGGCCTTCCACAGTTACCACTCTGGCCACTTTCAAACATGCCCCCCCATGCATATTTGGGCTATTGGGGCGGGGGAAATGCGCAGCCCGAATATGCACGGAGATCGGCCGGTCTGAAAGCTCCCCCCGCCCTTTGCCGGCAGAGATGTGTGGGATGCAGAGCAGGAAACCGAGCTCTGCATCCCGTACGTCTCTGCTGGCAAAGCCGCGCTGGGGGGCCTTTCGGACTGGCCGATTCCCATGCATATTCGGGCTATGCATTCCCCTCTGCAGCCCAAATATGCATGGGGGGGGGTATGTCTGAAAGTGGGGTCTATTACATTGTCAGTAGGAAGTAGGTACCAATTACTAGTTTACGCGAGACAGAGACTCTTGAATATCTCCACATAGGAGGAGATGGCTAGACTGCCTGGCATTAAAATAGCTCCTTGGTACAGTAAACCTAAGGTCCAGTTTTGTGTCGAACCATATCTTGAATGGCTTCCTGATTACCAGCTTCGCGGAGCAACCTCACTAGCTTGTTTCCAACTTTTTGATTCAGCAGTTACCAGAGGTAGAGCAGCTGGCCTCCGGTTTGGGGAGAGGCTATGTCCTTGTGTAGCTGCTGAACGAAATTGAATCCTTAGATCACTTATGATTTTCTTGTCCATATTACCAGGATTTAAGAGAATGTTGGCTGACTCCACTTTATGTAGATAAAGTTTTTTCTCATATGAACATCAAATTCAATTTTTGCTTGCATCTAGAAATCCTGAGACTGCTAAAGCTGTAGCTCTGTAGCATTTCGTTTAAAGAAGACTATATGAATTGGCATGATGATTTTTAACTGCTAAATCTGCCCTCCTATACTTGAGATTGATTTGCTCTAAAATGGATTATCTGGTTTGTTGTTTACAATCATTGGAGCTTTACCTTTGTATCATTTATGTCTAGTGTTGAGAAGGTTCTTTGAACTGCTGTGGTGTTTTATCTTTGTCATTTTATGATTGAGATTGGTGTAGTTTGGGTTATTTGCCTGTTTATTATTGTTTGTTATATCTTGCTAATATGGCGGATAGCCTTAATAAAGTGAACACATTGCCAGTAACAGTTGATTCTAATAATGTAATTGGAGCTGCAGAGGGTTGGCATGGAGGCCCCCCTCTAGTGGTGTGGTGGTAACAAACCACACACAGGTACATGAGCCCGTTACTTTTAGAGCTAAAACACCCAGGTCTTTTAGCTTAGAGGCTCGTACAGATGTAGCTGAGGTCCCCAGTTCAAATACCCACCTGTTCCAGGGTGTAAGGGTTACATGTGGGGGCTCAACTGGGATTTGTGAGCTGGGTTGACCTGTGATGCTTGGGGTCACACTTCCTTAGCCAGAGGGAGTGTGGAGCCCCAGAGGGTTGGCACAGAGGACCCTTCTGGTGGTGTGGTGGTAACTAACCACTCACTGGTTCATGAGCCTGCTACTCAGAGCTAATAGACCTCTTTTAGGGTAGAGGTTTATGCAGATGTAGCTGAGGTCACCAGTTCAAATCCCCACCCTGATAACGATTTTCAAGGTGTCAGGGTTACATAATACCTGTAACCTAATATCCTTACAAATGTTTGCCTGGAAGGACCCCTTCAGATACCTATCTGAAAAGGTCCTGACTCAGAACATTCTACCTGCCTAGCCCGCATATGCAGAGTTCCTTCCTAATGCATTTTCCTACAGATAAGTAACAACAGAGCATAACTTGTCCTCCGCTCAGTAACTAGAAGTGTTTTCAGCACTTCAATCCCTATTGTAGCCACAATCCCAAGCCCAAAACTGATAGGGGGAGTATTACATTCAGAGGAGTTAAGAACCGTTTTTGAAAAATGGCTCAGAGTTCACATTCATTCTTTATTCATCATGATTTGCAATTACTGCAATGTCTTCCTCATAGCATATGTATTGCAAGTGCTTGATGGTGCTGGTGGTCATGATGACGATAGATGAGACAGGAGAAGGAGGCATTTGTTTAAAAAAGAAATCTGCTTAACAGCTGGCGGGAAAAGAAATCAGTAAGGCATTTCTGAATTCGTCTGGGATCAACAACTGCTATTAAGGCTGTCATTCTTTAAATGAAAGGCAAGTACATCTGGAGGAAGTCAGCCTCATCTGCAAATCATCAATGAAACTGACCAAATGAACTTGCAGGATAGTGCATTCCACAGGAGCAAGAAACCCAGTGTCTAAATGGGATAAGTGCACCGAGCTTGCCAATGGTGAAAGGCATTTACTAAAGACTCATTCATTCAGATGATACAAAGCTAATCAATTCTTATGGCCACGTTCGCTGAGAAAATGTTTTACATTAATCAATGTACCAACAATAGAAGAACTCTTGCCAACTGCAGATACTGTCCCGTGAAGGCTTTTAACAGGTAAAGGACATGCTTCCACCCCCACCCCACCCCAAGGTTACAAAATGGCTGTCTCTTGTTGCAGCCAACCCAGGAAAACATGAATGCATATCTCCCCAAGGATGTCACCTAAAGAATGATAAATATGCCACAAATAAGAAAACAAAAGTGATATATTGCCCTTGTCTCTTGTTCGAACGGCTAGAGAGGAAAAGCAAGAAAACAAGATATATGAGAAAGGAAGCTAACCAGAGCTGTCTGGAGCACTACTTAGCCAGTTCTCAAGGGAGAAGGCAACTTTGTTTATTGTTTTTATACCCAGTGATCTGTGCAGAGCCATGTTACTCTGCATTGTCTTTTCATGGCCTAATCTCAAAATGTCACTTCTGAGAGTAAGGGAAAAATGACAAGCACAAATGCCAGTGCTTTCTGAATTTTCCCATTTACTTCAATCTCTTACCACGACAGGGGTTTTTATTTTCATTCTGAGCAGATTTAGCTTCTGGGTAGAAGGCCAGTATGGTACACACCACAACGAAAAGCCTCATAAAATAGGTCCTGTCACATAAGCACAACTCCATTCAAAAGAAATGGCTGGTTACAAAACTTGTTGGAATCGCAAAAAGCAACTGATCCCATTTTCTAGCTCTAAGGTGAAACGGGTTACTGATTTAGTGCCTGCAGATACGTGCACAGGAATGCAGGCATCCATGCAGGTATCTGGAGGGTATCCATCCACATAATTGTGCAAGTAGTCATAAGATACAAAATTGGGTATCAATATCAGCTCTAATTATGGATCGAGGTCACCTTCTTTTACCTAGTTACCTGACAGAGTGGCAGCAACCAGTGCAGTAGTGGTGGTGTCAGGGCTACAGAGCCAGAAAGTGATGGCACTTGGGGGTTTAGAGCCTTTGCACATGCGGAAGCCTGGGTGCATGCATAGAGCAGAGCTGCTGTCTCCATGGAGACAGTAAGTATTGGCAGGAGCATGACAGAGCACATGCACCAGCCAGCCATTCCTAGTGGGAAGGCAGCTTTGCCATCACCATAAGAGCATCCAGATAGGTGGCACAAGTGCTTTCTCATGGTCCTGCTGATGTCTACCATCTCCCAAGAGATGATAAAACTCCCATTATACTGCACCTGCTTGGCCTGCACATGCTCCCAGTGCCCGACTCCCCAAGCACTGCCACTACCTGGCGCCCAGCCCTGATGCTTCAGTTGCTACTGACTCGCCATGCTCCTCTCAATAGACTTGAAACAGGTACCTGATTTGGTACCCTTGGGTAATATCTGCATTTTCGGGTATCATTTCAGGTTTCCAAATCAGTACCTGAGTTCCGTTCAAGTACTTGAAAAACCAAAATGTTGTATTCTGGTTTTCAAGTACCCTAAATCACCCCCCCAAATACCTCCAAATTTCCCAGAATCTGAAACAATATGATGAAAAAAATGAAATGAAAACAGTATGTTGGGATGCCAGTATTTCAAGTACCCGATCCAAAAGAACGGTTCAGGTACTGAATAGTACCTCAAATTTTTGAATACCAGAAATTCGACATGTATGTCTGGTTTTGGGGGTACTTGTTTCAGCTGTACCCCCAACGTAAGCATGGGAAAGAGAGTGGCAAGAATTAGAGCTAAATCAGGACCCAAATGGTACAGGTGAGGGTAACACACCCAGTGTGTTATCAGATGAATAAGGTACCAAGGATTCAATGGGTATAGCCATTTCTACAGGTACCCGTTTCAACTCTATCTGGATGTAGAAGTTTGTGCTTTGGTACCCTGGCTCTTTCTTTATTGTACTTCTTCACAATCCCAGGAAAGCTATTTTTACAATTTCAGCTATACGTTATACTTTACTACACACACACACACACACACACACGCAAATGTACAGCACATGTGTATGTTCGTTATACTTTACTACACACACAATAATACCAGCAAATGTACAGAACATGCGTTTAACACTAAGAGCTTTATTCATGCGAGTAATCTCATTAAAGATAAAGAGCACTCACTTGATTAAAGCGTTGCAGGATGATATAATTTTGTGCTGCTGCTCTGGTTCTGGTGACTCCTAAGCACTGGATACAGGAAGCTTCGCTAGAAGGTTCGACAACTACTTAAAGGAATGCTCCCCTTTTTGTTTGCTCAGTCTGGCTTTGAACGATTGGAATCACAGGCAATAAACTTTTAACATTGTAACATTTCACAGTTCCTCTTTGTAGACCAGCTGGTCAGGGACATAGCTACAGTTGTTTCCACTGCCCCAGAGCCTAGGCTTTCAGAGGAACCCAGTAGGGCCAGTCCTATTGGGATATTTTAAAAGTCCTGCTTTATTTCTGCAGGTACTGCCTATGCCTTCCCCAGTGAGCCAGGAGCTGGTGTTATGTCTGTCAACGGCTGTTCCCAGTCCCTGCTAAGAGAGAGTGAGAGCTTCCTGCACTGTGGAGGATCCAGTTTTAGGTTCCTCACGGTGGTGAGTGCCTGGGGTCAGGCGAGTCTCCCCAGCACAAGCTATGAGCACCTTGTCTTCACTCTTCTTTCACTCAGTTCCTCTCAGGTTCATCCTTCTGTGGTAGTCTCAATCAAATTCTCCCTCTGAGTCTCTCCCTGCCCTGGCTTCTGCCCATGCCTTGCTTCTCACCACATCCCAGTTGGTAAGAGGCCCAGTAATCTGACTTGCCACACCCTATTAAATGCTATGCCATTGCCACTGAAGCTGGGCCCAAATATGCTGCAGTGGGGAGTGTTTGCATTGATTTCCATAAGAGCTCAAACAACCCCGACAGCGAGACATTAGAAGAATGGGCACACCCTGAAGGAAAGCTTGGTCTGACCTCTTAGCCATGAAACATTCGGAGGTCACATCCTCTGATGTGCTCGGATGCTGCTCTCTGCCAACTTGGGCCACTTGCCCATGTTACCGGGGCCGGTGATTCTCTTGACAAGGAATCTCTCTGCCAGGAAACATGCGACAAGCTCCGCATGGGCGTGGGTACAGGTCATCAGTACAATCCAGCGACTTTTTTTTCCTCCGAATGTCAGGGCTGGATTTCAAGCCTTGATATTCGGAGGGGGAAAAGTCACTGGATGCTTTCAGCCCCGCACCCTTATGAGGAGCTAGGCATAAGTTTCCCAGCAGGGAGATTCCTCGCTGGGAGACTCGCCAGCCCCAGTAATGTGAGCAAGTGGCCTTAAACGTCTCCTTCTTCCTCTTTCTCACACTCATCATGCAAAAGGCAGGCCCCAGCAGAGAGGAACAGAGAGGGAGAGAACAGTAGGAGCAGAAACAACAAGGGGGCCCATTGCCAGGGGAAGGAAGCAGAGGAGACTCTGGCTATGGCGGCCTTCCCTCACTTGCTCCTGCTGCTCCTCACACCAGAGCCAGAGCCTGACATTTGTAGGAAAGAGGCGAAGATGTGAGCAGCCCTTTTTTCTACCTGTGCCTGGGATGGAGAAGGTACTAGGACTGGAATGAATAGGCACCTTTGTATTTGTGAATATAATTTGCATTTTTGGATAACCATTCAAATATTCATCCCTGAAACAGTATTAATTTATCTGTATATTGGGATATTTAATTTTGGATACTCTGACTTTCTTTGGTCATAAACTGGAAAAATTAACCTCCAAACCTGAAACAAATATTTGAATGAAGCAGGGATGAATAGCATTTTGTGGTTGCATCATTGGAGCAGAGCTGAAATGGGCAAAATCATTGAATTTGTCACCAATATTGGTTTCATCTTTAGGAAGGGGTGAAGGTTATCTGGGCATCAATGTCCACTCTACACATAGCAAAATTCTGGTCACACTTCTGACTAGAAGAGCTCATCTGTGCTATTCCCATTGGTCTTTGATAGCCCTTTTCATTTTCAACGTTTGATTTCCAAATGAATAATTCCAAAAACGAAAGCTGCTGTCCAAGTCAGTCACTTAAAACAACTAAATCCTCTGTTAGCAAATACTAGGGGTATAAGGCTTAGATGGACAAACTGTCCCCACACATTTTATTTTTACAGTAATGTGGTATTGGGAATGCAATGACTTGTGGCTTTGAGGTCTGAAAATGAAAGTGCTTTGCACAGGACCCAGGGGTTTCTAGTAACAGGCTTTCCACTAAAATATTAACAGCAAAATTTCCATAAGTAATATTCTGGAACAAGTGGCATAGTAAGAATTTAGAATTAATGTGAATGAGCGAGTAGCGATATTGTGCATGGCCGATCCCAGAGTGGGTTCATGGCACTTGTGCGTGCATGTGTGTGTGTGTGAGTGAGAGAGAGGGAGGGAGAGAGAAACAGTGGTGCTTCTCACCCCTCTGAGAGTTGTTAAAAGCTGTAAGAATGTAAAGCAGGGTGTGCAGAATAAGCCAAAGAACACTAGTACCAGACCAGTGTTACAAATGGAGGGACTAGTAGGCAAAATGTGCCCTGCTTGATACTTGCCTGATGCTCAAAATAGGCTTCACTAAATGTCAACCCTCCCAAGCAACTTCACTATACAACTTTTAGAGGAAGCACCAGGGGAACTCCAAATGCATCCCACTGGCATTCAGACACATATTGTTGCATATGTGGTGGGTGGTGTAGCCATTCTTTTTAAGGACTCCTGGTCCATTAGTGGGTATCCGGTGCAGTCTATGTCAGATACCGAGGGACTCCATCTCGTGATTGATTTGGCAGGAAATAGATTGGGGGTGCTGCTAATATACCGTGCACCTACCTGTATGGCAGCATCCCTACACTGGTGGAGCTGGTGTTGCAGGTGTTACAGCGGTCCCCAAAGACATTTGTCTTGGGGGACTTCAATAGTCATGCCAACACCAGTCTTGGAGGGGCAGAGTGTGAGTTCATGGCCACCATGGCAGCCATAGACCTGTCTCAAGTAGTCATTGACACAACACACAATGGTGGGCATACCCTGGACCTGACCTTTTGCAGTCGCCCTGAGGTGGGGGAGGTGTCAGCAGTGTTCTTGTCATGGACAGATCATTACCTCCTATGGGCCAGGCTCCCAGTGCATGTCTGCCCCCGGCGAGGTGAGGAACCAGTTTCGTCCCTAAAGACTAATGGAACCAGAGAGGTTCCAGAATGCTTTTGGGGAGTTACCCTCTGATCTTGATGACCACCTGCTCGATGACCTCATTGCATTTTGGAACACCTTGCTGACTGGAGTGACAGTGGCGCCGTTTGCATGCTGAAGCCGACAGATTGCAACATTAGGCATTTTTACACACATGTTAAAGTTCCTGATTTTTCAATCTTATGGGTTTACAAGTCCATAAGTAAGTTCTGGATTCATTTTTCACACACACACATCCCTGAGGCAGTTCCTGGATGCATTCTTCACACAAACACTGCCCTGAGGCAGCCTAAAGTAGCTGTAGCTGTAGATGTGACAGGCTGCCATGGAAACCAAGTGACCACAGCTGCCTGGAGCAAAGCAGTTTACCAGGAGAACCTTTTACACACAAAGGTTCTGGGAGAAGTTCGATGCAGAAGTTCAAAGATCCGGATGATAAAGATCTGGGTAAGAGATTTAGACACACAGAAAGTTCAGGATGTAACAGCAAACATCCAGGAGAAATGTGTATGTAAAAACACCCATAGAACTAGTTTAAAAGCCTATGCTATGGCTATGCTGGCCACATAGCATCTGCGAAGTCCCGTCCAGCAGAGCTTTCCCCAGTTGTGAGGGGGCTGGTCAATCCGGTTTCCCTCCGCCTGAACTGGAATCTTCCAGTGCCCGCTGTGACGGGTTTGTTGATTACTTTGCAGAAAAAATGGCTCAGATTCACCATGACTTCTACACCGCGCTTAATACAATAGGAAAACCAGAGGTTATGTAAACCCCATCCTGTCAGATTTTGTGGGATCAATTTCAATGGGTGTTGCCCACTGATGCAGAGGATGTCCTTGGGGTGGTCAGAGCCACCTCTTGTGTACTGGATCTGCGCCTGTCCTAGCTGGTTAAGGCCAACTTGGAGACATTTAGGCCATTGCTGGCAGAGGTGGTCAATGCCTCCCTTCAGGAGGGCAGAGTGCCGAGCTGCCTCAAGGAGGCGGTGATGCAGCCTCTGCTCAAGAAACCATTACTTGACATTGACTCCCTCGCCAGTTATCGACCTGTCTCTAATCTTCCCTTTTTAGGGAAAGTTATTGAACAGGTTGTGGCTCGGCAACTGCAGGAGCATCTGGACCGCATCAGCTTTCTTGATCCCTCACAGTCCGGCTTTCACCCAGGTTCTGGCACTGAGACTGTGCTTGTGGCTTTGGTTGACGACCTTTCCTGTGAATTGGACCGGGGTTGATCGACCCTTCTGATTCTGTTAGACCTGTCAGCTGCCTTTGATACCATTGACCATGAGATGTTGGTGACTCACCTGCAGGACCGAGTTAGGGTGGACTGGACGGGAGAACTCAGTGAGCGGTGCTGAGGGACTGCTCATCATCTCCCCTGGACCTTGTGTGTGGATTCCTGCAAGGTTCTATTCTGTCCCCTCTCTTGTTCCACGTGTATATGCAGCCGCTTGGCAAGGCTGTGAGAGGGTTTGATGTTCTGTGTCATCAATATGCTGGTGACACCCAATTTTGTCTCTCCTTTTCCTCTGACCCAGATCCAGCAGTCTCGGTGCTTACTGGTGTTTGGCGGCTGTGGGGGACTGGATGGGGGTGAGCCGTCTGAGGCTGAATCCTGACAAGACAGAGGTGATGCTAGTGGAGAGGGTGGTGGGGGTGGTGTCCCCCATCACTGATGGAGTTCACTCTCCACTGGTTCCTCAGGTTCAGTCTGGGAGTGCTCTTCGACTCTCAGCTCCACTTGGATGTCCAGGTGGGGACTGTGGCAAGGAGTACATTTTGCCAGGTACATCTGGTGCGGCAGCTTCAGCTATTTGTCTTGGACTCTGACCTGGCTACTATCGTCCATGCTTTCATCACCTCAAGACTGGACTACTGGAACACGCTCTGTGTGCGGCTACCCATGGTGACGGTTTAGAGGCTGCAGCTGGTGCAGAATGCGGTGGCTCGTCTCCTTACGGGGACAAGGTGGTGGGAGCACATCACCCCCGTGCGCCGCACGCTGCACTGGCTGCCTATAGTGTACCGAGCCAGATTCAAGGTATTGGTTTTGGCCTATAAGGCCCTACAGGTCTTGGCCCTTCATACCTCAGGGACCTGATCTCCTTCCAGAGGCTGGTTCCATTCCCTACATTGTGATCTACTGGAGACTAGCAGTAGATTGCAGCCTACTTCTCGGCCACCGCTGTCATAAGGGCTGTCAATTAGGAGGACATCAAGTCCACTGTGAATTCCCCTTTGTGAGGAATCCCAAACCACACAACAACAACAAACAAAAACAAAATAGATAAAAGAAAGACAGGCAAGAAAGTGGACAGAGAAGCTGGAGTACATAAGGAGGCTGCATTTATGTGTACTTATGAGTCTCAAGCAAGGATTTTGGAGCAGACCCAATGAAGGTAAGTTTGTGGCCCTTTTGCATGGCTGTATATATTGTTCATTGCAGTCTGGATTTTGTCAATTTACAGCTGGTTCAATGCTCTGCATTGTACAAAATGCAATTGTACTTATTTGTGAGATTCTTCTTAGTTTTGAATACTCCTATGAATAAGATGATTTCACTCTACATGAGTTCCATTTTCTGGTTTGTACTTACAGAACAAAACCACCTATACAAAATCAAATGGAAGCATGGAGTACAGCAATGGGTGCAGAAAATACTGTGTAAGTACAAATGCAACAAGACTTTGTTTTATGTTTGGCAGAAGGAGACACAAAAGCAACATTACAGCACATGTCACACAGAACTGACAACACTACAGATAGGACTTAAGGAGGGAATAAATGACTCTGATTATCAAAATTATAGCAATGGTGAAAGGAAAATAATTAAGAGGACACAGCAGCACTACAAAAGCATGAAATAAATATTTGTATGTGCAGAAAAAAGCAAACATTGGTGACAATGGACCATCAGCTGACAATGGACAATTGCTGGGTAAGTTTAATTATGTCATGGGGTACAGCCACACAAGACATTAGCCCAGTTTGGGCAGCCTTATCTCATTTTGGGCAACATTACCATTAGGGATG
>QEPC01004766.1:1671779-1701618 GCA_003113815.1 Sphenodon punctatus
ACTGGAACGATGCTGGTGTCGGACTCGTGCTGAATCTGACCGACTTCTCCGTAGGGCCCATTTGTGGTCCTATGTTGAGGGTGTGAGGACGGCAAAGAAAGAATTCTTTGCCACCCTCATAACATCTGCAAAGTCACGTCCAGTGGAGCTGTTCCGGGTGGTGCGGGGGCTGGTCAGTCCGGCCTCCCTCCACCTGGATGGGGACTTGTCCCAGGCCCACTGTGAGGAGTTTGCTATCTACTTTGCATACAAGATCGCTCAGATACAGAGCAACTTCAACGCTGGATTAGAAACAGTGGAGATGGAGCATGAGGTGATGGAGGCCCCATTTAGTCCATCTTTCTGGGCTGAGTTTCAGGAAGTGAGGCCAGCCGATGCTGTGGACATCCTGGGGTCTGTCAGAGCCACCAGTTGTGAATTAGATCCTTGCCCATCCTGGTTGGTGAAAGCCTTCAGGGAGACACTGGGGACGGTGCTGGCAGGGGTAATCAATGCATCCCTTTGGCAGGGGAGATTGCCCCCGGTCTCAAGGAGGCTGTCATGTGCCCCCTGCTGAAGAAACCATCCTTGGATGTGGACACACTTGCGAGCTACCAACCTGTCTCTAACCTTCCCTTTTTAGGGAAGGTTATTGAACGGGCTGTGTCACTGCAACTCCAGGCTCATCTTGACAGCATCAGTTTCCTTGACCCGTTTCAATCTGGGTTCCCCCCCGGCTATGGTACAGAGACGGCACTGGTGGCCTTGGTAGACGATCTCCACCGGGAGATGGACGCAGGATGTTCAACACTTCTGGTCCTGCTAGATCTCTTGGCTGCTTTTGACACAGTGGACCATGAACTGCTGTTGAGACGATTGCGAGCCCTGGGAGATCTGGATGGAACTGTCCTCAGATGGTTCTGATCATTCCTCTTGGGGAGAAGCCAGTGGGTTGTCCTGGGGGCTGAGTCTTCAAGCTCTCGGCCCTGGATTGTGGCATTCCGCAAGGTTCAGTTCTGTCTCCATTACTATTTAATGTATACATGCAGTCCTTGGGGGAGATTGTGAGAGGGTTTGGTGTGTGTTGCCACTAAAAAGCTGATGACACCCAGCTTTACCTCTCTTTTTCAAGCGACCCAGGTCCTGCCATCTCAGTAGTATCCCAGTGTCCGGAGGCCATGGCAGATTGGTTACAGCAGAGCAGATTGAAGCTCAATCCTGATATGATGGAGGTGATGGTGGTGGGTAGGGTGGGGGAGGTGCTGGCTTCCCTCATAGAGGGGGTCCACCCTCCCATAGCCCATCAGGTTCAGAATCTGGGGGTGTTATTGGACTCGGGTCTCTGTCTGGATCTGTTATGATATGGCCTGGGCCTAACAGAGATGCTACTTTCCTTGCTACAATGTAACCAAATCAGAAGTGCTTCGTCTGACACAAATGTGCCAGAACAGACATTAAATGTTACTGTAACTCACTCCTTGTT
The DNA here is from genome assembly GCA_003113815.1 of Sphenodon punctatus. Taxonomy (NCBI): domain Eukaryota; kingdom Metazoa; phylum Chordata; class Lepidosauria; order Sphenodontia; family Sphenodontidae; genus Sphenodon; species Sphenodon punctatus. Next base: position 1,673,242 of record QEPC01004766.1, read on the forward strand.
GAAATGTAACCAAAAGTATACACTGGATTTATAAGTATGTAACACTTTGAATGTAACTTTTGTGTAGACCATTGTAGCTGTTATTTAGGATTATGAAGACTGTTAGAAATTAGGTGAGACATTATTTAGTACATGTGTTAACTCATTGATTTAAAGAACAGAAAGTGTTAGTAGGGAAGATGGTCAAATTGGTCAGAGGAAACGAATGATGTCTGAGAGAAAGAGCAGAAACCCATTGTTCCCAAACAAACTGAATAGTTTATAACTCACAGGAACATTGAGGGACAAAAGGAAGGTCAGAAACTGATAACACAGTTAAACTGTACGAGCAAGAGAAAGATGGCCTTATCAGACAACCAGATGTCTCTAAGAAGTATGTCGGTAACCCAGGGCCAAAGAGTCAGGACCCCCCCCTCCAGAGGGAGGGGTGGACCAGACCCTATCAGTCAGGGGAAACTCCCCCACACCAATGACTAAGCAGAAAGACCCCAATGATGGATAGCCATAAGGGGAACATTCTGGAGTAAGAGGCAAATAGTCCCTTAACATGGATAAGTAATAAGGGAAACTTGTATATAAGGCCAGCCTCTGGGTCAGTTCTCTGCCTTTCACGGTCCTCGGTCACTAGCCCTTATCAGGGCGCTGACGAGCTCGGTGATTCGCCCTCTCTGGGACTTCTCCCTAGGAAGTCCTGCAATGTGCCACAGCTAGTCTCTCTCTCTCTCAGCATCGTTGGGCCCCCCTACCTGCCTTCCTTCTGGAACCAGACCGTTGACCTCTGATCAGGTAAGAATATATGCTTTTGTATGTATTTGAAGTAGTCAGAGTAGGTGAGGGATTATATGTTACGTGTAAGTGCTTCCTTAATAATTGGTATGCTAAATTGTGTTGCTATTATTGAATAAATGCCTATTTGATTTAACAAAAGAGTCATTACTAGAAATAGAAAGAGGAGTAATTCCCCACCCTCTCAAACCCAGTAGTATTTCCACTTGATCCTGGAAATTGAAAGGGACCTGCTTCACCAGGGTGCAGAAAAGCAGCTGAACCCCTCCCGGACAGGGACCTGCTTCACCAGGGTGCAGAAAAGCAGCTGAACACCTCCCAGACAGGGACCTGCTTCACCAGGCTGCACCAGGGTTCAGAAAAGCAGCTGAACCCCTTTCATTTCTTTTCAGTGGTGGAGAATGCTCAGGGGGGTATTGAGTCCACTGCACAGTAAGGAAGACTGAGGTCTTATGCCAAGGGGCGCACAGGGAGCATATGTCCTGTGTTTTAGACGAAGTCTTGATATCTTGGAAATCACTTGGTGAACCAGCAGTACAGAAGGCAAGGACTGGGGGACTTAAGCAAAGTACCCAGGCATAAAGACCTGTACGGGGATCATTTCAACTGCTCCCAAGAAAGACAGTGTATTGCCACACGTTGCACTGTTTCTTCCTGGTGATTGGCCCTCATCAGCTGGACACAGTGCAACATATTTGTTGAAACCAGACACCTGTTTGCTGTCTTGGTGAAAGTGCAATTTAGGCTAAATCCTTCTCAGTGGAAATACTAAATTCGTTTGCCCCAAGGAAAAGCACTTGCACTAAACGTTATGCCCTGGTTCCAGCTGGATTCGTGGGGAGGGGTCCCCGTGGGAGATTGGGGAAAGGTAAAAATCCTACCCAAGCTGCTAGAGTACATTCATGATTCAGAAAAATGCACATGCACAAATCAGGTTTTAAACTCCCCAGTTACTGAAGAACAGATTTTTTCATGTGTGGGATAAATATGTTTCCATGTACAGTGTCAAAAAGAAGCAAAGAAATTCTGTCATGCTTTGGTTGCTCTATGGTGTTGGACCTGGCTAATTGCTTCTTTGCAATTCCCCTACACCCAGACCTTTGGGCTAGGTTTGCATTCACCTACCGCAACCAGCAATCACATGGTTAACAAATGCAATTAGAATATCAGTAATGGTCTACACAGGATTTTTGGCACATTGTTCAGACTTCAGCTAGTATCTTTAAAGAGCCAGACCTGAATGTTTTACCAATTTTTCAACACATTTTGCAAATTTTCCTCACCAAGCAAAGAGTAAAAGACACTGTGTTTGCTAGACTCTCAAGCCCCCAGACAATTAGTTAAAAACATATGAGCTCAAACATAAGCTTCTGACCAATTGCATCAGAAAAGCCCAATTAAAGCATATTTAATTAAAAATCAAGATGAGAACAGATAGGGTGTCGTTACCCCCCAAAGCCAAGAACTGTGCTAGTATTGATTGGAATGTTGATTGTTTCACTAAAGGATTGTATGGAAAGTTGTTTTCCACTGCCAAGCTCTTCTTAGGTGATAGTGACTGAGCAGTGGAACAAATCAGTAGCAAGGCAAAGTATGTAGATGAGAGGGTCAGAGAAGGGTAAGGAAAATAAAGTGTTAATACTGTCTCATACAGTAATACACAGGGAGCCCCAAATAGGGAAAGTGATAGAAAACAGTATTTGGGGCAGGAAAGTGAAATAGGAGACGGAATATGGGATGTAGACAGCAGATAACTGTAAAAGAAGGATTTAAAAAAGGATTATGTAATAGATGACTCCCTGAGTGAACCAATGAAACAGTTGGAGAGTGTGATTAGGCAAGGAATTGGCCTGGAAGGGTGGGGAGCACAATAACTGTCTCCCTGTGCTAGCAATCAAGCAGACATCAGAATAATCAAAGGACTATTTTAACACTGATAAATTACCCAAAACTACAAAAGAAAATCAGTACCTTTTAGTGTTGAAAATCATACTGCTGGCACCAAAGTTTTGTTCTCTGTTGTCATTTTCAGATTTGTTCTCTGTTGTCATTTTCAAATTTAAAGTTCCAAAAGTAATTAGTAGCGATTAAGGTCCAAACTTGGTGGCAAAGGTTTTGAAAAGTTTGTGTAAAGCCATAAAAATCCAGCACAGGGGTGCAGATCACAAAAATCCACAGACGGTTTAAAAGCCACCTCTAACTAGGATCCCAGACATTCTGCTTATCTGTTAACCTTGATAGTTTCAAATTACAGTGCTTTTGAAATTTTTACAGGCAAGCAAGGGAGAACACCAGAGTTGTTTCAATGGGCATTTTCCCAGGGGGAAATCATACAGACCCTGCAATGGTCCACATTACAGGATGCTGAATTAATGTTTAATTAAATTGCAGTTTTTCAAAAGCAGCACATTAAAATCAACTAAGTTATTACTGCTGAATTTAAGCAGTAAAAAGGCACAAAAAAGCCATGAACAAAAATTGGGAATTTACATGCAATAATAGACTGGTCCGTGGGCACCTTTGTCATGCTGAGGCAGTCTTTAATAAGTGGGCTGGACCTTTTGCCATTATTGGCAAGGCTGATCCAATTAAAACAGTATAAAGGTGCAGTTACTTCTCAGCATGAGCAGAAGCCCACACCCAGATCAGAATTTGCCAAATTGTCTGTGATACAAATGGCAAAAAGGCAATATTCTTCCTTGGTTTATTCTTTGAATGGAACATTAAGGCAACAAGGGGGGAGGGGGGATCGTTACTTAACCTATTGTGTTTTATTTACTTAAACATGTAGGACATGCACCCTTCCTTTATCTTGTGTGTGATGTACCTAATGTGGCCCCTGCCATCAACAATGCCTATGGCTCCTAAGCACCTGAAAATCCCATAGGCGCCAGTTCATCCCAAGCCTTGCCATACCCACATGACTTCCACACCCTGCCTTTGATGCCAACCGAATCTCAGCCCCATCTTCCTTTTGCCAAACAACTCCCAAGCCCAGCATCCTGTGCCAGATGACTCCCTGAGTGACAACACCCCATTGCTGCAACCCACTACCATGCAGAATACTTGTCCAGACAGCAACACAGACCTGTCTTAATGAATTGAGGCTCCTACTTTGCAGACCAGCAACGTGTTTTGTTGATAAGCACTGTTTCTGTACTTTTGCAAAGCCCCTGATCCTGTTTTGGGCTGCAAATGAAATTTGAACACACTAAGCTGTCGTGTTCTGCCTGGCCAATGCCATCTATCAGTCAGTCTCTCTGCTACACCATTAAACTGCTATGTTAATAAACTTCCAGTGATGGATAATCTACAGCTTTGCTCGGTAGGCTGTTCCATTGCCTGACTGCCCGTACAAGTCAGGAATTTTGCCTAATATTCAGCCTAAATATTTGTAGGGAGAGTAGCATCTACATGATTACACTGGTAGCTTAACAGAGTGGCGCTGGCTAATATTAATTATTACTTTGAAAAAGCCTTTAAAAGGGTTTATTGAGTGTCTGCTACCTGTGGTCAGAGGCTCGCGGCATTATTTCCCTGTTCATTCTTTTCAGATTACAAAATATATAAATAGAGGAAACTGTAATCAAAAACTCATGTTTTATTTATTTGTAGCTGAGTATGTAATGCCTGGCTTACCTGTGACCTGTCATTATTCAGTACTGTGTGTCAAAATGAGTATTCGTTATGAATATTGTGGAAAAGTGGTTCCAAGCAGTCTTAGCTCCCTTATGTAATCCCACATAAAATATATGTGTTTATGATGGTGATTGCTTCTAAACAGCACTTCTTATCATTTAGAGAATTGCTAATAGTCAGATATAAAAACTAACTGCCAAGGAATCTTTTCAACCGATTCTCTGTTCAGCCACTTTAGGGGATGGAGTTATTTTTACTGGTTGTTTAGGTGGGCTGAGGGGGTTGTACTATTTTAATATAGTATGAGAGGTAAAAGAAACATTCTACAAGATGCTGTGGATAATTTAAATACATGGCTAAGCTTTTTAAATGCTCGTAAATGAAAGTAGGCTGTAAACAAGAGGAGTACACGTTAAGTAAGAGGATGTGGAGAAAGCTACAAAGAAAGCAATTGTTGAACAGAAACCTCTCGTAATCAACATTGGGTGGATTTCACAAAGCTTTCAGGCAAAACTGAATTGGTTTTTCCTTCAGTGTCCTTACAAAATAATATTCCCAGCTTTTGTTATTCTACTAAATATTCATGCTCTTGAAGCAATTTTAAAAATGTTTCCAGCTTTCTTATATATATCTTGGCAGAGATGTAGATGGGATTTAGCAAGTCATTTTCAGAGTTACCTGGATTTAAGATTTTATTAGTCTTTTCATATATATATTTTTTTATGGCACCTAGGTTGTTTGTAAAAAGGTTGTTGGTATTTTTCTTCTTAAGAAGTGCCACTACACTCCTAATTGTACCATAGTTTCAAAAGGTTTGGCTTCCTTTAAAAAAAATCGGCTGCTTTTGTATAACAAAGTATTTCTCAAGACTCGTACTGAAGCAACTGAGACATAAATAGATAGGTAACTGCACACTTGCTATAGAGGCAATTTTGTGGCATTTAGTGAATTAGTATTTTCTCAGGCTAAAAAGTGATCACTATAATTATGCATCGGAGAGTAGCACACCTGTTGGTATTAATGTCAGCCAGCGTTCCCATGGAAACAAGACACAAAAGTTCAATATGTTCTGTCTCCAGAAAGGCATTTAAAACTGTGTATGCATCAAAAATCATCAGGGCCATCTTTATATGAGCTTTCTAAATTTTGGATTTAAAATGGAACATGTCTCATTTGAAGGAAAGCAAGTGAGTGATTCAGGGGGTAAAAAAATTCTTTGGGAACTACCGTATGAGGCAGGTGCCACAGAATTTCAGTTTTCTGATGCATTTGTTTGTTGCGTTTCAATTATAGTTTATTTTTATGCATAAGCTTTTTATCATTGTCTTAAACTCAGAGATAATGAGAATGATATAAGAAAGGAACACTACCTTTGTTTGCTAATTTCATTATGCACAATACAGTACACATAAGCACAGACAAGCAATGTTTGCATAAAATAGTTAGTTTCCCGATTTAGTAAATCATTCAGTTATGTCCATTTAACTGACCTGTGCTATGAACTACTACAGAATGGTAGGGGTCTGTAAGACTGGATGTCAGGCCCCAACCTTGAACCCCCTTTCTCTGGGGTTCTGGAGAGGTGACTGCCCCATCAGTACCACCGCTTCAATTTCCTTGGCCTCAGCCACTTTCCTCATGTCTCCGCCCTGTCCTGTTCTGACTATGCCAAATCCTTTGCCTAGCTTGTCTGTGCCCCGCCTGCCAGCTTCCTGATTGGCTACCAGCAGACAGAAAAGGCATGTTGGGAACAACTGGAAGCTGGTGGAACAACTATTAATCTTACCTTGTTCTTGCCTTGCTCATTCTGGAGTCTTCCCTCTTTACCTTGTCTTTGTTTTGATCTTTCTTCATGCCCACTCTTGCTCTTGATCTGTCCTGGTTCTTTGTCCTGATTCCCTTCTGACTCCATTCCTGGGTGCCCTTCTAGGGGTCCCCCATCTCCTTCTTGCCTTTGTTCCCCTTCAGTCTGAATTTTGTTCTTTCTCTTAACTTCTCCCGACTTCCTTTCGACTGTGGTCTCACCCTTTCTGCCCTCCTTGTTCCCCTCCTTGCTTGGGTTTTCCCCTTCCACCTGGTCTGGGTCCTTGTCTCTTTTCCCCCTGTCCTAATCCTAGCCCCTTCCCCTTTCTCTCATATGCCAGATTCCTCACTGCCCTCAGTCCTGCTCCCTGGTCTCTTGTATCCCTTGCCTCATTCCTAGCCCCAGTCCTTGTGTTTTGCTGCCAGTATTTTGCTTATCTCTTTGGTCCCTTGCGCTCCGTTCCTCTTTTGCCTCCGTGTCCCACTGTCAGTACCTTGTTTCTTACTTGTCCCTGCTTATCTTCTGCCTCATCCCTTTTATGTGATCCCTTGTTACTCTGCTTCTGTCCCTATGCTCCTACTACAGCTCTTGGACCCTCTTGCTCCTCTGTCTCTAGTCCCTACTTTACCGCCCACTACTGTAACCTTTTGCTCCTTTGAGCTTACTCTCTGTGTATCTGGTACTACTCCTTTCTGGCAACCTTTGAAGCACTGCTGGTCTAGCCCCTCTTTCCCTAATATGCCTCCTTTCTGTTTCTTGTTCTAGTTCTTGCCTACTAACTTCCTCCCTTCTGGTTACTTTTCCTATTGGTTGTTTCTCCCTAGTGGTACCCTTTGAGGATGCTTGTCTAGCCCCTGTTCCCCCAATACCTCCCTTCCATTCCTTGTTCTAGTCCTTGCCTCCTTCCTTCCTGTTACCCTTGCTACACTGCTTCTTAGCTCCAGCCTGTTGCTATGCTTTCCCTTTCAAGATCCTAGTCGCCCTGCTTCTAGTTACCCAGCTGGAACCCTCTTCCCTGTTCACCCTTGTAACACTAACCCCAGGTCTTTCATCCCATTGTTAGCGCTCAGGCACAGCCTACCAGGCCCCACCTTGCCCCATCACACCACTCATGAAAACTCTGCCCTGATGACCCCACTCCCATTACTCCCTTTCCCCAGTAGTGACCCCTGTTTGTTTCTGCCTCCCACTACCCTGGCTCTTGCAAATTGTAAGACTAGCCCTTCAGATATATACATTCAGGCTAACTCTACTGATTTCACTGGATGGTTATAGAATCACACCAAGGTTTCTGAAAGCAAAATATGGCTGTACATGAGTAATCTAATCTTATTCACTGTAGTAATCCTGCTGCCTTCAGTATACCATTGTACCACTGATAGGAATGGAACTTCGCTCATGATAAAGAACTACTCCAGTTAAAATAAGCAAGCAGGATTGGCCTCTAAACATAATATTTGACACTCTTTAGCCTTAGGAGTCATAGGACATAATCCCAATAGATGCTTATTAATAAATGTAATTAACCAAGAGACTATTTTTAAAAAGAGTGGACAGCTCTACTGGCCCTAACATGCATTTTTCCAGTTGCAGCTTCAGACGCCTCATATGAGCCAACTCCATAGTTAAAAGTCACAGCTCTGCTTAACTACACACAGTGGGCCTCATAAATCGCAACAGTCAAGGGGTAATTCAAGTTACCTGCCTGGCTCAGTAAATGAAACAGATTCTCTACTGCTCCCATGTCACCATTATACAAAACAAAAAATCCTGGCACAAGGATGTCAATCAACCGTTGAGTTGGATGGAGAATGGACAAAGTGCTGCAACGCTCTGACGAGCCCAGCCTGACAGTTGGCCCCATAGCCAAACAATCTGATTTATTTATTTATTTATTTGTATTTATTGGCCGCCCCCTCATGCCTACGGCATCCCGGGGCGGCTCACAACAGATTTTTGATGGCACCAGATTAGAACTAGCCCCAGAATAAAAAAAGATGCAGCCAGCTCCTTTGTAGTTTCCTTCTCCGGAGTACACAACAGATGTGTCAGATCAGCTTGAGATCAGAATCAGGCTCAGTAGTTTTCAATCCCCACAAGAGATGCTAAACACCAAAGCGGGGAGGATTCTGTTCAGAGCAAGTGTGGCATTATGAGATCGCAGTCTATGGAAATATTTTGTTTAATCCTTTGCCTAAATGCATCAGAAGCCCACAGGCATACTCGGATCCAGAATCAAATTAGTTGTCTGCTAACACTCATCTCAACTGCTTGCTTGGTGATACAAATAAAATGCACTGTGCATTTGTGAGGCAGAAAAACTCATCCCTTTAGAAGTCTAAATCCTCATGAAAGATGTCCTTCTTCACAACCTCCATGAAAAATCATGCCTATTTCAAAGCACGCAAGCAAAGCTGAACCAACTGTTGTAATCAACAGATTTTTAAATGCTGCTTCATATTAGCAACAGAAGAGCAACATGAACAAAATCTGTGCAGTCTTTAAAGTTTCCCTACATATATTTCTCTTAAGCAGATTGTAGTACGGTACAACAAAATGTCAAGGGTATAGGATAGCGGAACAGAACAGGCTTTCAGGAACTGGTCTTAATTTATACAAAAACTCAAATTGTATAGGAAACTGAAGAAAATGTGTCTTTCACTCAACTATGAGAATTATCTTAGAGGTAATGGTTGGTTAGCCACACAACCATTAACATGCCTTGCCATTTAGTAATGAATCCTGCAAAATATTGTCATCCAATTCAGCAAAGCATTAAAGAATGCAAAGAATCCTATGAATTCAAAGACTACTCACTGGTTAACATTTAAGCACAGAGAATTAGGACAGAATGCTCAGCACATTGCAGAATCAGACCATACACAGCATCCATCTCTATGGAATCCAGATGCTGAAATGTATTTTCCTAAAATAACAAAGCTGCTAAAGACATAATTCACAGTTTAAAAGGAAATCCTTTGCAGAAGATGTCAATGAGCTGCTCAGATTGGTACGCCTTTGCAGTTTCATAGTGAATGCACAAGGATACATGGTTTGTATAAGAGTGCTTATTGCATTGCTGTATAGCACTATTAATGCATATTGATGTGCACGCCCTTGCCACTGTAACACAAACCTACTAAACTGAGCTTCTAGAACCTTAAAAAAATGCTCATACCATATTTCTAGGCAACATTGCAATCAATAATGAATGAAGTGCAAACACGCAGATTATACTTACTTTTTGAAGAGACGCTCTGGAGCCTGAACTTTGAGTGGTCATTGTCAAGACTGTGGTGATGCCCAAGGCAACTCTGGCTGGAGCAGCATCCATGTTGATCCAAAAAGAGACCCAGGACAAAATGACGATCAGTAGGCTAGGAATGTACATCTGGATTAGGTAATATCCCATCTGACGCTCCAAATGGAACTTGACTTCAATACATGTAAATTTTCCTGGAACATGAAATTGCTTTTATAAATCATTTTTGGGAATCTTATCTTATTTTATGAATACAAAGGAACTGCTGCAGGCACATGGATTCTGTAACATTCTTTAAAAACCTAGGGTCCTTTCAGGTTTGGGTTTTGCTTCAGGTGACATTGTACTTTGGTAGAGGTGACTTAGAGCTGCAAACAGGGCAGGCACCCAAAGATTCAGGCATCCCCAATGGATCTGGGGACCTCAAATCAAACCAGCTTCATTTGGCACCATCAATGCCTGAACAGGACAGCGGGCTGCTCGAACACGCCATCTGGCCTTTGAAAGTGACAACCTGTAAGTCCAGCTCCGCAGTGCTCTCAGATGGTGCTTGTCAGTTTCACAAGCGGCTTCCCAGTCACAGTGACTATCAGAGCTCTGTGTGGGGAAAGCCCCCATCTGCCTTTGAAACTGACAAGCCCCATCTGGAACACCATGGAGCCAGGTTCTGCAGTGTTCCCAGCTGGGGCTTTTCAGTTTCTCTGGACAATGCTCACATTTTTGGGCATTGGGAACTCAATTGGTCCTTGGGTAGCCCATTGGTTGCCCGATGGGGGTGCCTGAAAACGCAGGTATTACTCTGCAGTGTAAATACAGAATTACACTGTAATTCTAGTACAGGATATAGCTAGAGGTGTGCACCAGGGGCCCATGTCATTTTTGTTTTTCATTTTTGTTATTTAAATATCAAATTGTCATTTTCGTTTTTGTTTTTGTTTTCCATTGGTTTCAATGTAAAACACATTTCCGGCTGTAACTTTTTTGTTTTTCACTATATTTTGGCTGACACTTGGGGGTGAATATACCTCCAATGGAAGGCATTATGTGTACCAAATTCCAAAAATATTGATTAAAAGAATCCAATTTTAGAACCGGTTGAATTATTTTCTTTTGCAAAAATCTTTATATACATTCTTAGCTGTAACTTCTTTGTCTCACATTTACTTTAGATAAAACTTAGCAAGTTTATACCCCTTCCCATATTTACTATCTATGCCAACTTTCAGAAGGATTGGATAAAGGGTCCTGGTTGTATAAGCAATTAACATATAACTGTATGTCTGACTGTAACATCTTTGTAGTCCAACCAGTGTACATGAAATTTGGAAGGGCTATATATCACATTTTCACAATCATCTCTACAAAATATCAGAAAGTTGTGAAAAAGGTTTCCAATTTTATATGCCTGCACAGCATATGCAGAGAAGGAGCCTATGCCAGGGATTCTCTTATGTGTCACTGTGGTATAAGATCAGTTTGTGATGCCAATTGGCCAGAAGAAACGTCAACCAACAAAATATCCTCATTCTGTGCTGTGACTATCCCAACATCTCTCCCCCACTTGTTACTGGAAAGTCAGAAGCATCTGTTTAGGAAAGAGCCAACAGGGATTCTCTTATGTCCTCTGTCACAGTGCTGTAGGATGTGATTGTGATGATAATTGGCCAGCCTGGATGTGTAAACTATGTCTCCTAATTGCTGGGATGCTATCCCCAAAGTCCCAGTTATGTCCCTTCTATGCCTGCCTGAGGACCGCCCCTTATACCTGCCTTGAAGCCACTACCGATTGGTCCTGTAAAGCTGGAAACATGTAGTATGTAGCAGTGAATGTCTGTCAGTCTGTTGGGTTGATCCCAATCCTCCCTCCTATATCCCCTCTCCCCCTGTCATGCCAGCTGCCTGCCTCTGACTGGCACTGCATGTGCTGCTATTTATCTGAATAATGGTCTTCATGGGGACAACATCAATTATTTATAAAATTGGGTCCCTTTATCAAATTGTCTTGTAGTTTGGTAGAGATGACAGGGAAGGTATGTGATACATTCCTGCCAAATATCTTGTACACACGATGGAATATATAAATGTTACAGCTGGAAATTTATTTTCAAGTTAATGTCTTATACCATCAGGACCCGTTATCCAATCTTTCTGATAATTGGCAGGAGTGTTAAACTTGTGGAAGGACATAACATTCTCAGGTTTCATGCAAATTGAATGGAAGATGAAGTTGTATCTGTGAATGTGTATGGAGCTTTTCTTAAAATCACAACTTCCAATTGCTTCTAAAATTAGTTCCCTTTATCTAACCTTTTTGCTTCTAAAATTAGTTCCCTTTATCTAACCTTTCTGAAACTTGGTACACATAGTGCCCTCCATTGGGGGTACAATCACCCTATGTCTCATAAGAATTGAACAAGAAACAAAAAAGTTATAGCCAGACATACATTTTTCAGTTTTTCCCCTTTATTTCAAAAATAAAATGTCATTTTCATTTCTATTTTTGTTATTATTATTTGTCATTTTCATTATTGCAATAACAATAAGGAAAATGACAATTTTCTTTATCGTTATTGTAATAACAAAAATGACATGCACACCCCTAGATATACCTCTAGAGTTGACCACAGGGCCATCGAAAACATTTATTATTATTATTATTATTATTATTATTAGCAAGCATTTATATAGTATCAGCAATGTACATGGCACTTTACAAATTAATTGAATAGACATGATCCCTGCCCTAGGGCTTACAATCTGAGAGATGAGGAGTGGGGAGGGGAGACGAAGGAAGAAGAACAGAGGGAGAGACAAAGAGTGTAACATTCATGAAGATGCGAGGTTCCAGGTGCACGTGCGTGGCTTGGAAACATGGGAAATGGAGCCATGCCAATTATTTATCGATTATGTGCCAGCTGAGGAAATGGACAAAACCATTTTTTCCATTTTGAGAAAACACATTTGTTTGTCTTTTATAATAAAGTTCCTTGGGGCTTTAAACTAGTTGTGGGATGGTACATGGTGGGATGGTATTTATAAATTATAAATTTTATGTAGTTGATTTTTATTATTGAATTATTTTGTATCTTGGACTTTGTTGTGAGCCATCCCGAGCTGCTATTTGAGCAGGAGGGAGCAGGATATAAACGTTTCAAAATAAAAATAAATAAATAATAAATAAATACATATACTAGTATTTTCTCTTTTTCTTCAGGCCCCATGGTGACAATTTCATTAGTGGAAAATTGTGGCCTTTTTTTCAGTTGCATTTTTTGCTTTGTAAAAAATTTGCGCCTGACTGAAAAAGCCTATTCCCATTTAGGGGTTGCCTATCTATTTTACCAGAGGAACAATTAAATGCAACGGTTTCATCCAAAGCCAACTGAAACCAATGGTAGCTTTACTTTGATTACAGAGGGCTCTGAATCAGTGTCTAAACATCTGCCATTAGGCCATTCTTGGCCCTCTGCCTGCACTGGTCCAAGACTCCCCACACCCTCCCAATCACAACACTGTGAACATATTTCATTGTGACTTTAGCAAAAGAACCAATTGCCCTTCTTCCTCTCCCAGCTCATATGCATGTTTGAAGACTATTGGTTGGAAAGCTTGTTGGGAGATTTCAGACAGAGGGTGCTTTCTGACGAGACAAGACAGGAGGAAATACGCAGCCTTTGGTGCCATAGGATTCTCTAAGAGGTAAGTGACACGCAGCTTCTATCTTGTGGGAAGGGCAGAAGTGCAGGTCTTTGGTGGCAAACATGCACGTCCAGCAGAGTAGGTTTTCACCACTCTGTTGGATGCATATGTTTGCCAGCAAAGACCCGCACTTCCACCCTTCCCACGAGACAGAAGCTGCGTGTCATTTGACTCCCAGATTTCCCTGCGGAGCTAAAGGCTGCACATTTCATCTCATCGGAAAGCAGACAGACAGACAGACAAATGCTGTAGAACAAGGAAGTTTCCTCTTTTTAAATCACTTATATATTTTAAGGGATTTTCTGGAAGCAAGAACTGTATTTTCAACCTCCAGTGTTCATCAATGATTAAACTGCCTTGACAGTCAGGACATTTTAAAAATAATTATAAAATGTAGATTCTTTTTGTTTCTGAGCTATTAATGAGATCAGGGACCTGAGTTCACTGTGTTTTCCCCATAAAACGGGTCCCTGATTAAGATACACCACAGTCACATTTCCAGTGACTAAAGAGGAACAAGCCCCACTTCCTCAGCCAATAAGCTCCTCCCTTCCACAAATAAGCTCTACCCTTTCACACATTTACATGTTCATGCACATGCGCGTACACACACGCACGTGCACACACATGCACACACGCATACACACACACACGCACACAAACGCGCACACACACACGCGCATATGCACGCGCACATATGCACACACACACACTCACACGCGCGCACACGCACACCCATATGCACACCCACCCACTCCCTCCAAACATTCCAAGGGCATAAATAGGGGCAGATGCTCAACTGAGTTTCTTTTCATTCCATCATCTCCCCACTTGTTCTTCTCAAGTGCTTTTCCTGGGAGGCAACTAGGAAAGAGATGCCTGAGGCTTTGATACTGGCCTTTTTGTCTGTCTGCTATGAAAGCGGGACTTTGACACTCTGAAAGAGGGAGAGGGAGATTCAGCACCCAAAGAGTGACGACTGACTCTCCTAAACAGGGACTGTTGGGAGGTATGACATTGTGAAACTTTTCTCCACAACCATGATGGATGGCTAGAAACTTATTTTCATACATAAGTTAAATATGAATTTTGTGTAATTTAACTATGGGGGTTAAACCATGAGGGAGGGGGAGGGTTAAAACTGAGGCACCTAAAACTGAGACACTTTTGATAAAATAACTAACCCTGACAATCCCATGAGAGTCTATATCAAAGAGCAGGGAAACAACTTCTATTATCTATAATTAAGCTGTGCCCTTAGTAAAGTGGTTATTAAGGGGTTAAGTGAATGACTCTGAATATTATGGTCTGGTGCCATGCTTCCCCCTTTTCCTGCACCACCATTTTGGTTTGTGTTCTGTTTCAAGCAATAAAGCATCATGTTCCTTATCCTGCAGTAACAGTATTGAGTGTGTTCTTTTACCAAAAAGGGGGCATCTATACAAAAGTAACTGGTACTGGTTACTAGCATTATCTTATGCAGAAATATGTCATGGGCCTGGAAGAAGAAGGGAAAATAATAAAGCAACATCACTCCCATACCACAGCTATAAATAACACAGGAACTTTTATCCCATCACATTCTGGGACACAGAAATTACATGCATTTTTAGAAGTCATGTTTTTAGGGGGAAATTAAAGCATTAGTTTTGGGCCACAGTCCTCAAATCACATGCTCTGGAGTAGTCCACCTGAGGTCTGGCATTAATTGAATTGAGGATTATGGCCTTTGTTTTCATGGAAGCTGCTGTAACTTCAGTTTTGGTGAATGTACTTATGCCTCGAGTTGCCAGACCTCTCCTGTTATGGGATTTTGCTGATGGAACAACATAACTGATACAGCTAGAGTGGCTCTCAAGACAACATAATTAAATAGCAACTCAGGATGGAAAGGCTTTAAAATAGAAACCCAGCAAGTACCAAAGCAATAACTCATAATAATCTCCAAATGATTATTTATCCAAACTTTATAAACTCCAAACAGCTGAGTCTAAATCCCAGCAGTGCTCTTTGGGCTTGTACAAAATCCATGGCTCTTTAAAAGGGAAAAGATGGAACAAATATTCCATTTTCCGACATTTTTACTCTTATATGCCTTCCCACTATCCCCAAACAAGCAATTACCACTGCTTTCAAGTGCCATCTCTAGTACATGAGCCTCATTACAATACTGCTTCCGGGTACTCAGAGAGATAACTGCTAATAGAAAGATTATAAGAATGCTCACCAGTGTTGTAATATTTTGTGCAATAACCAAGTTCCTTATCTTCTTTCAAAATAAACTGTGGCAGGGTTAAACCTTCCGCTACTTGCACTGGACCATCACTCAGCCATTCAAATATCAGGTCATTCATTGTGTATCCAACTAGAGTAAACAAACCACCGTTCATTAAAATGGAAATGCGATAGAGCTTTCTGAAGCAGATGGAGACAAATTTTCTCGATTTAGAATGGGAAAACTTCAGTGACAGGCAAGTCCCAATTAATCAATGGGCAGAACTATTTAACTATGTAATAGCAGTGATTTATATGAATTCATACCCCTGCGTTGGGGAAACATTCAATTCCAGTCTCATACGTACTCAAAAATCAATCTTACTTTAGTTTCTAAAAAAAAAAATGCATTTCAATGGCCTCTCAAAGGAATTAATGTCCATAACAAAAGTGATGTAGCTTTGTATCTTCATATTTATATTTTGTACTGCTTTTGTCAATTTGGTTATAGTTTTTTCTCCACCACAATGAGTATTTCTAATTGCACAATATTAATATGTGCAAAACTGATTTAACTGCTTTTCTACACTATTGAAACTTAGCATAGAGTAAGGGAGTAATACTTATTACAAAGAGCAAAACAGATACCAAAGGGGAAGGGGACAAAGAAATGTGGAAGAGGTTTTAAGAGGAAAAGAGATGACTTTCTCTGTCCGTTTCTCTTTCTCTTGTGATGGTGATGAAAGAGACACGGTAGTTAAAATGATACCTTTCATTGGACCAACTTCTGTTGGTGAGACTATGGGTGAAAACAGACATCCTCATGGGACATCTGTCCCACCTGTGGGAGGGGAGGGCTTCCCTTGGCTGGGTATGCACCAGCCACAGGAACAAACATTCCCGTGGCCTCCCGTGGCTGGGGGGGGGGGAGCAATGTGTGGCCGTTCAGCTGTGTTCCGGATGTCACCCCAACCCCCGCCATGATAAGCAGTCATGGCTGTCAATTACAGGCAGCCATGGCAATCCCTCACACAAGGACGAGCGAGGGCCGGGAACAGACATTCCCTTCCGGCTCGCCCACTCTGCCCTGGCCAGGTAGGAGCCGGGCGCAGACTGGGCTCACATTTCCCGCCCGGATCCTACCTGGCTGGGGTAGGAACCTGGCCCACATCTGGTGGGCCGTAAACAGACGGCCCGCCATGACACTCACCCACCTGGGCCAGTGCCAATGTATGTTAACGTATTCAAGCTTCCGGGCCACACAGACCCTTCCTCAGACATATAGGGTATTTTCAGACGTGACGAGATCACAGTGAATACCCACCTGTGGTCACTGTGCCCTGCACGTCTGTTCGGCGGCCGCCAGATGTTCGCCACACTGAATACTCACATGGGGTCAATTTCAACCACGCTTCCCGGGCTCCACGTGGGAAAATCCGCAGAAACGTGGTGAAAGTGATTCCAGGCGGGCATCAATAAAAAGTAACGTCTGGTCGGCTATCACGACTCGGAATCCCTGGCAGGATTCCGGGCCGTGGTGAACTTGGCCAGACACTGCGGCGGCATTGGCCTCGCCGCCCACCCGTCTCCCCAGAGGGCGGGCAGCGTGGCAGCGTGGAGGGGGTGGGGCCGTGCGGCCGCACGTTGCGCCGCGTGGCCCCGCCCCCTCCCTGATTCCCCACCGGGATCGCTGACACATCTGTTTGCCGTGCCTGGGTGATCCCGGTGGGGAATCTCTGGGTTTTTTTCGGGACGGGGCAAAGCCGTCCAGTCACGTCTGAAAACACCCAATGTGTAGCAAGTCAGAACTATATAAAATGAGGAAATGCAGGACAGGTTTATATGAGGAGGCATGGCAGCAACTTGGATGGGCATGGACAGGAGAAATATATAATATATAATAATAATTACCATTACTACTACTATTAATAATAATTAATAGTTAATACATATACAGTAGCTTATATATTTCTGACTTGCTATTCTATGGTCCAATAAAAGGTATTATTTGAACTACTTCATCTCCATCTCCTACATTTTGGACCAACTTGACAACCACAATCTTTTTCTCTTGTGATACATGGAGACAAAATAGTTCTGATAAGAGTTTTCATTGAATCTTCTTCTGTACACAAGACCTTTTCTCAGACATGTAATAAAGTCAGAACTATAGACTGAGTAAATGCAGGGCAGGTACACATATGAAAGCAATCACTTGGGAGGGAGCTGTTAGGAAAGAAGTCATTAGCATTCCAAATATATGAACACTGTGTGTGAAGAGAAATCAGTAATCAAATGATAAGCAAAATAAATGCAAGCAGGGTATATACATGTTAGCAACCACTTAGAGGGGACCATGGGAACAGAAGTTGTAAAGGAATTTAGCATTTCAGAACATTTACATACAATATAGGGAATGCAGGTGATATGGATGTAAACAGCAGACCATCTGTTATATGTCTCTGTAGTGACTCACAAAGCTCAAATCTTTATTCAGTCCTTTATTTTTGGTAACCAATAGAATTGTGTTTTTTAGTTCCCAGGCCTGTCTTTTCAAAATGTTGTAAAGTTTTCTTTCAGGACAATTGAGAGATCAGACAATGAGTGGTCTTTCTGACTGTTTACATGCCTGAGAAAAAGCATTGGGTGATACCAGCAGAAGTTGGTCTAATAAAAGTTATCATGTGAACTAGAGCTGAGATGAACTGCTCAATTGCTGCTCAAAAGAAATTTTGCTATATCGGGAACCGGGATCAATTTCCCCATTGTTTCCCAATACAATGCGATTTCTCAATTCTCGCAATACTGCAAGATACCATCCTGATTTACCAACTTTCCGTTTCCCTGTGTACCATTCATTTACCACTTACTGCATTGCCAAGGGTACTGTTTTACTTCTGGGTTTCTTGTTTCCACATTTTTAAACTAATCACTGTGCTAATAGCCCACCCCCTATTCCCCTTCTCCCCAAAGCTCTTTAACCTCCACTCGAGTGTCTCCAATCAGAATTGTTTTTCTATGTTGTTACCTTTGCTTCATCCAATCTGCAGCTGGATTGCAGATTAGTAAAGGAATCTGCAATTTCTGCATAGCAGCCAAAAAGTGACAAGGAAGTACAAGGAAAAATGGAGTCCATGAAATGCAGTATTGTATGGGTATTACCTCTCGGGGTTTGAAAAGGATGGCAAAGTGGTAATCAAGATTCTGGTAAGCAGAAAGTTTGTAAATCAAATGATTGTTTTGAGACATCAAACCAATGTTGGTTGAATGTTGGTTGCAAATCAAATGTTGGTTGAGACATTACCAACTATCGATAGGTTTTCAATTCAACCAAGACAGTATCAGGAAACAGAATTTCAATGGGATTTCCCGTTTTGGTGAAATCTCGTTTCAGCCCTAATCTGAACACTTTGCCTTCATCTCTTTTATTTGGGACCAGCATGGTAATCATATAGCTATGAAACAGTATCTGTATTTCACACTGTGTAGATGGCCGTATTTCTTCTGAAGTTCCTTTGAAAGGCATGATTTGTGAGCTGGTAAAATGTCTTTTATTTTTTTATTTTTTTAAAAAGAAATTCCTCACTACGTCAAAATCTGGTTACTCACAGCTCTCTAATTGCATTGTACATGTCTGCACGTCCATGGGAAAGTTCTTCAAGTCCATGGGACAGGATAAGGTTAAAGTTAGCCTAAATATATATAAAAAAAGACATGAAACTATTGGTTAATATTCTTTCTACATTTTATCAAAAGCAAAACAAACAAGAAAAGCTACCAAAACCACTGTACATAGGCAGGTTTTTGAGCCCCAAAGTTTTATTCCTCCACCCCATCCAGTTGGCTTCTTCTTGATGCCAGAGATACTGTTAGAAATGCAGCCTCCAAAATAAGAGTACAATCAGGAGCAAGATGGATCCTCATTTACTACAATGGCTCACTGGAACTGAACCAGTGGGGTCGGCAGAAAGATAGAAGGTAATGTGAATCCATTAGTGTGCCATATCTATAGTTCTTATGTAGGTATACTTCATATACAGCAGAACATCTGGCCCATGGATCTAATCCCTACCCTCAAACACTGAAAGAGAGAGCTTAGGGGGAAAGGCATTGAGATGGGGGCAGACACTCAAGGACAGACAATTGCTCCATGATCTGTACACACTCCCTTTCTTCCTCCATCCCAAACTCACCCCTTACACCTCTCCAATTCCTATCTGACCTGCAGAGCTTATACTAATTTTCAAAGTGGCCCACCATGGGAGGGAAAAGGGTCTCCACTCCTGTTATATAGCCATGAATCCAAACAATGTAGCTTCTTATGAGTATTCATTGTGAATCATCCACACTGGGATTTTAGCACAATTAGGACAAAATCCTGCCCCTCTTCTTAGGGCTTGTACAAAATCATAGCAAGAGACATTCCCTTTACTATGAAGCTTACAATCTATGTACATCCAACTAAAAGAAGACTACTAAGAAGAAAAACATATGATTATGTCTGATGGCTGTTGTGAACGGTGTGGGTTTAATAAACGGTACAGGACAGGACTTCTCTCTTTAAAAGCTACCTACAACTGAAATGGGTAACAAATTTTGTACCCATGGGTGATACTCAAAATTTTGTGTAGCCTATACGGTACCTGGTTAGCACCCAAATACCAGAACAGGTACCAGTCAACCCAAAATACTTCTGACTTACTATTTTAGTGTCTTTCTGACATGGAACAATCAATAGATGAAGGTAAATGGGCATAAAAATAGTAAATTGGTCATTGGTGAAATGGCACAAAATGTAACAACGGTAATTTGGTAACATAAAACCAGTAATTCATCAGGTGCTAAATAGGTGCTTGGTACCTGATCTGCCCCACACAATTCAGGTACCACAAGTTTCATGGGTATATGGATACCAGTTTCAGCTCTAATTATTACCAATCAAGAGCAGTGTAAAATTAATTTGATGTGTAAATATGTAGTTTGAAATGCACATGTACTAGTTATGTAAAAGACATCCAATCATGGAATGGGCCTAAAAGAACATAGACGTAACCAGCCCAGTGTAAGTTTCAAATATTTTCAATTGAATGTTCATGAACAATCTGCAAGTCAAGAGTTTACCACAGAAGAAATCAAACAAAAATTTCAAAGAAAAATATAGTATGTTCAGTATTTCCCACCCCTGCCCCCTACAGAAAAATGAGGATCATAAACAAGAATTCATTAAAATGACTCCCCCCATACTCCCTTGCCCAGTTCAATTATGCTAAAACCTTCTCTAAGGCCTGAGTTACTGGAGAATTTTCCATTGATTTCAATGTACATTGGTCAGGCCTATAGTTCAATCAGCCTATATTGCTGTGATCGGCAAGACAGAAAACAAATAGCTTAGGGTGGAAGACAGTCATCATTGAAGTCAATGGCTCGGCTTTCATAGATTTTAGTGAGCAAGGACTTGTAAAAGATGAACTTAGTCACCAAAACAACGTCTAGTTTTAGGAACATAATCCTAACAGTTTAGAGCAATGGTTTCCAAAATTCTTGCATACACTCACAACCCTATTTTGAGACTTAAATATAAACCCAGGACATCAGATAGAATATATATCAAATAACTATCAGGATCACAATTCCATTTGCACATACAAATATGCTACGATTACTCTTGAGGTCATGATCCATTATTTGGGAATCTCCTGGCAAAGAGATTCATTTATTCAAGCAGCTGTTCACCTGTCATATGTTCATGGAAGCCAAACACAATCTATTTCAGTACTTGCCTAATAATAGTACTATAATCCCACTCCCATCAGTGTTGTTTTGTATGTGTCCTACACATAGGGTCTTTATATATAATATACTACCATGCAGATTCACCCAGTGGACACATGTGGTAGCGCCAATGTAAAAGTAGGGATGGGTGGGTGCACGCACTCCCGTGACCCAGGCACCCCCACCCACCTCCACGCCAGTGCAACCTGGAAAATCCTGGGTTGTACCGTGCAGGGGCATGAGTGGCCGGTGGGTGAATGGGTGTGCACACCGAGAGCATACTTATCCGCCACTATCTGAGCCCTCCCTAACCCACCAGAAGTGCATGTGCGCGCCACTGAGCACACATGGCCCCAACCTCTTGCCCATTTAAAAAATGGCGAACATCATAAAGAACCTTATTCTTCTAATATTAATCAGATTCCCTGAAAGACAAGTTCCTATTTAACATGATGGTGTGTGGGTAGTTTCAGACTGCCACCAACTGTTGAATACAGGTTATCTGGAGGCATCATCTTTCCATCCACTGTATATATTATCATAGTAACATCCCCAATGCATATCCTTTATCATGATCAAACCCAAAGCTTAATATTTCCATCAGGTGTTTTCCACCTAATCCAAACCCACCCTCATTTCATCAGGGAGCTATAGGCTCCTCCTTCAGAATGTACCCTTTGAAAAATAGTCTAAAGTATGAGGGATTTCATCACTTCATCCCTTCCTCAAGATGTACTATCAATTGCCGTTCACATATTGTCCAAACTCCCCTTTCTGATCTTTTATGCCTTTTTTAATGTTCACTGACATTTTCCAGATTGCTCTCAAACAAAATCTTAGAAGGAGATATAGATGGATAGACAGGCATACAGATTTGCAGTCTCCAAAAGGTTAAATCGGAATAAGCATTTATCTGGGGGCACAGAGTTGTTAGATACTATCTACTCCTAACTTAACATTCCACCTGCAAGGAAGCTAATGGCACAAAAAATAAATAAAATCCAGAATCATTTCCCAGACAAGCTGTGCCTTTAAGGGATTTGTCTGGCTGTTCTCAACATAATACCATATCTCCAAAAGTTTAAAGCCCATATCATACACTTTTCAAAAAAAGGATTCTTTCATATTTATACTTTACTATTTCTCCTCATTTTCCTACACGATGTCCAGAAAAACACAAGAAATTCAGATACAAGACATCAGAAAATGTTCTGAACAGTTAACAGTTGATTAAGTGATTCATTACTGTATGCACAGTACTTCAATAGTGACTCATTAGAGTATGCACAGTACTTCAATAGTGACTCATTAGAGTATGCACAGTACTTCAATAGTGACTCATTAGAGTATGCACAGTACTTCAATAGTGATTCAATAGACTGTATGCACAGTACTTCAATAGTGATTCAATAGACTGTATGCACAGTACTTCAATAGTGATTCAATAGACTGTATGCACAGTACTTCAATAGTGATTCAGTAGACTGTATGCACAGTACTTCAATAGTGATTCAATAGACTGCATGCACAGTACTTCAATAGTGATTCAATAGACTGCATGCACAGTACTTCAATAGTGATTCAATAGACTGTATGCACAGTACTTCAATAGTGATTCAATAGACTGTATGCACAGTACTTCAATAGTGATTCAATAGACTGTATGCACAGTACTTCAATAGTGATTCAATAGACTGTATGCACAGTACTTCAATAGTGATTCAATAGACTGTATGCACAGTACTTCAATAGTGATTCAATAGACTGTATGCACAGTACTTCAATAGTGATTCAATAGACTGTATGCACAGTACTTCAATAGTGATTCAATAGACTGTATGCACAGTACTTCAATAGTGATTCAATAGACTGTATGCACAGTACTTCAATAGTGATTCAATAGACTGTATGCACAGTACTTCAATAGTGATTCAATAGACTGTATGCACAGTACTTCAATAGTGATTCAATAGACTGTATGCACAGTACTTCAATAGTGATTCAATAGACTGTATGCACAGTACTTCAATAGTGATTCAATAGACTGTATGCACAGTACTTCAATAGTGATTCAATAGACTGTATGCACAGTACTTCAATAGTGATTCAATAGACTCTATGCACAGTACTTCAATAGTGATTCAATAGACTGTATGCACAGTACTTCAATAGTGATTCAATAGACTATGCACAGTACTTCAATAGTGATTCAATAGACTGTATGCACAGTACTTCAATAGTGATTCAATAGACTATGCACAGTACTTCAATAGTGATTCAATAGACTGTTTGCACAGTAATTCAATAGTGATTCAATAGACTATGCACAGTACTTCAATAGTGATTTATTAGACTGTATGCACAGTACATGGTGCCAGCAAAACACTTCCTTACTCTCCTGACAATATTACAGCATATTAGGCTTCAACTAGGACATAATGTATTGCTAATCTACAACAAACATTAAACAATAGTCTAGATCACTTCATTTTTTGCAGCTAACTTTCATTACCCTGCTATACTGCGACTCATAACAAAAATCCTATCTGATAGATAAATTTCATGCAAGCACAAAATATTGATCCCAGCAGAAAAAAAGTGTGTGTGTGGGGGGTGTGTGTGTGTGTGCTCTCTGTGACTCTCACAATATTGTACTGGCTATGTGTCTAAGAAAAAAGAATAGCAGAACTGTAATTTCTTGGAAGCTCTCTGCTGGTGGGTGGGAGAAGCAATAAGCAGTGAAAGAGGGACTGGAAAAAACCCAGGAGAGGCAAATGAATGAACTGGAAGCTGACATAAGACAAAGGAGCGAGAAGTCCATCAGTGATGTCCTTTGAACTTAGCTTTCCTTTCCATTCCAGCCCCTTTTTTTCCATTTTCTCTCACCTAACGGATGAGGGACTGGCGAGGAGCCAGGTTTGCCAATTCTGGTTGGACAATTACTGGAGGCTCCTGCACATGTTGTAATCTGATTAAAGCAGTAGTCCACATGCATTTTGCCACAACTTGGAACAGCAGCACTGGGATGTACATCCACCCTGCTTCATAATATAGAAATCTCTGCCCTTTGACTCAAATTGAATTTGGTTAATTTTAAATTTAACCAAGTAAAATCAAACACCATCAGCCCAAGTTAAATCAAACACCATCAAATGTCCAAGCTAAATACCCTCACATGCCAGTATTGTCAGATGTGCGTACACACACACACACACACACACACACACACACACACACACACACACACACCTGAAGGTGACCACTATCTGGCTGCTATACCACAGTCAGATATGGAATTGTGGTGGCAGCAATGCTTCTTGACTGCCATCACAGTCTATACGTTGGGAAACTCTGCTTTAGGGATTGAGCAAACCCATTGAGGACTGTTTGACAAAATAAAAAATAAAGACCAGTAGAAAATATATACTAAAACCACTGCTCTGTAGAGTCTCCAGAGATGCATCCTCATCCCTCCCTCCCTCAGAATCTCTTCCCGGTAACTAAATTAAGCACATGCACCTGCATTTTCTCAAGCTCAAGAATGTATCCTTGTCTCTCCCGATGTTCACCTCTCCCCCGTGTCTCTCTTAGATTGTAAACCCTTTCAGGTAGGAACTTGTCTATAACTACTGATTCTACAAGTGCCGGGTACACCGATGGTGCTATATAAATAATAAATAATAATAATAATAATGTATGAAACTAACAAGAAGCTGCTCACATGATAAACCTGATTCACCACTTAATGACCATTTTGAGAATCCCTGTGATATTTATCCCCAAGGCTATTTGCACCAGTGACCTGAATATTTCTGCTATTATTAGTTCCATTTGCCTCTTTGATCTAGCTGAGGTTCTGCAGCTTCATTTTCCATCTACAGAGATAGGAAGCGAAAGGGAGTCTTATGAGACCCCACTATCGTTGCAAAGTGTACTGTGAAACTTAGATTTGATGTTCCTGAAGAGTTGCAGAACATTCTCTCTAATTTACCTCAGGTTTTGCATGGTTTCATTTCGGGTCATCTCAGATTGCTTAACAGCACGATGACTGGAATAGAATGGTGTGAAATGGTGGAAATTTATTTTGCATGCCATTTCGCATTGTAATGAGATACACTGCAATGAGTCACTCTCTGTTGATATGCTATGCTAGAGAACATAATGAGTTCCAGCTATCACTCAAGCAATTGTATGAAATTAAACTCAAGTATGATTGCCTTTAAACGTTAAAATAATGTAACCCATCTGTTTCCTCTCGCAGAGCAATATGTCGTCTCTGTCGCTTCTTATGTTTCTTTATCCCTGCAATATTTCACTGTGCACAATATGAGTTTGTACTACACACCTCTATATTTGGTCTGTTACATTTCCTTCCTCATATGAACAACAGAGAAAAACAACTTGAGAACTAGCCAATGGCCCATCTAACAGCTAACCCAACATTTTGCCTCCAACAGAGGCCAGGTAAGGTTAATTTAGATAAGTGTATAAGAACTTTTATCCAGAAGCGTGGGGAAAGAGGCCCTACAGCTTCAGTCTTTCCCTATCCCTCAAAATCCCCAGTGCATTCACAACGGTCCATGATGTCCAATAGTCCCCAACGCAGCCCCTGCAAACTCACCACATGTCTCCACACAGCCACAACATCCCCCTCTGACCAAAACATTGGGTGGTAAACAGACAGACGAACAGCAGCTCTGCTTTTGCCCACACCAGCCCAATTCTCCCCCACCCCCCGAGCTAACCTGTCTATTTGAAGAGCAACTGCCAGATGTGCAAACTGGGGACAGCCCCACAGGCGGCGCTCTGGAAGATTCCCAGAGCTCATTGAGCGAGCTTGCCAAACCCGCAACAACAGGCAAACTCGGAACATCTGTCTATCTAAAACAGACCCGTGAGCCCCAGCCAAGCACGGTCCTGCCCTAATCATAGATACCAGCATACCAAATGGCCAGAGGACTCCCTGAGTGTGCAGCAATCTTGGATCCCCACCTCAGCCCCCCACCCCAGCCCTTAAAAGGAACACGGGGAAAGTCCAAACATGTATGGGCCCCGCACCCATGCACTGCAGGGAGGCCAGCATTCGAGAGCGTCCCATGAGATAATGGAGGAGCAGCAGCAGGGTCCATGAGCAATGGAGGACAGGAACCAGTCCATCCAGGTAGGGTCACAGCCCCCATGGGGGGACATGTCCAGCAGCCAAAGGGATACCACTAATGAGTATCCTTCCTGTACTGTTTCTACAGGCAAGTACCAGCACCCCAAGTACCGCAGCAACATCATGTACCCAATCTGCACACAGAAGGATTACAGAAGGGCCTTCCCTGCTCTGAGGAAGAGACCATGGCACTCAGAGAACTGTAGGGCCTACAGTTCTCTGAGTGCCATGGGGACACAAAGGTCCAAGGTCAGCTTGAGAAAATTCATTGGAATTGAGCAGTATTCCAGGGTAACTCAAGCAGATGGCACAGATGGGGTACAATAGGTCTATGACCCAGTGCCAGCAGCGGCCAAAGGACTTGCAGCATGGATACAAAGAAATCCATGATGGCAACTACAGGTCCGGCCATGGAAGGACACCCAACCCCCATTGACTCCAGGCCTTGGATGGCACTCTGTGACTGCTTTAACCCTCCAGACGCAACACCTCTGTGTCGGACCTCACCCCTGTTCATTCCGCAGTCCCGGGAGGGTCAATGGGGTTGGGAATCCAGCTGCTCCCAGGTGACTGTGCTCCCATGCAGCTGGGTACCACAGTTGCCCTGTCCATGCCAAGGAACCAGTCCAGCAGGTATGTTTGCCTTCTACAGCTGGACCTGCAGTTGCCATTACATATCAATTTGTATCCATGATGCAATTCCTTAGTCTGTTGCCAGCATTGGGTCATAGATCTGTTGTAACCCATCTGTGTTACCCACTCCAAAATACCCTGAATACCACTGCATTCCTATAGGTTTTCTCGAGCTGAACCTGGACTGATGTGGTGTTTGATTTGACCCTGCCTGGACTGATGATGTTTGATTTCTTCAGCTGACCCTGGGCTGATGGTGTTTGATTTTGCTTGGCTAAATTTAAAATCAACCAAATTAAGTTTGAGTCAAAGGGCAGGGATTTCTATATTAGGGGGCAGGGTGGATGTACAAGCCAAGGCCAATCCACCTGCCTCTGGCCTCCTGCAAAGCCCAGCTGCTCCCTGAAGCAGGGAGCAGCTGGGAGCAGCTGACCAGGGAGATGTATGAGGAGGATGGGAGCAGCATCTTCATTCTCCACCTGCCCTCCCCTGAGTCAGAGTCCCAGGATCTCCCATCCGGGCCCGAGGGGAATCAGGTGGAGGGGACAGAGAGGATGCAGAAGAGAGCAGCGAGTACCCCTTTCAGCTGGGGTGGGGCCCAGCACAGAGGTGTCAGGGTCAAAGGGTTGAAGCAGCCAGGGTGCACTATCCAAGGCCATGACAGTTGTCCAATACCGTGTGCACAGGAGAGCACCAGAGACCCTCTGGAATGGTAACAGGACACATTTGTTCCATGTGCAAGTGATGAGTGTGGCCACTGGGTGAGAGGGCACTATGGGGTGTGGGGCTGGAAGAGGCTGCCAAGTCAACCAGCCAGGGATGGAGGGAGGGGTACCAGTGGGCACCTGGGCCCCGGCTGCCATAGGTGGGTGGGGGCCACACATTGGGGCGCAGAACCTGCATCACTTAACATTCCATCTCCCTGTCCCCTTCTGCAGGTCTGCCACCGCTGAGGCCACAGCCTGGGCCATCTGGGAGCACCCAGAGGAACCGAGTGTGGCGGGTGATCCAGGCGGCATGGTGCCCAGTGGTATCGAGTCATCTTTGCTAGAAGACTCTAATGTAGTTAGCAGTTTGCCTGAGTCACTAAGACCACATGAGAATTCTGGGATCAGTTCCTCCAGACTGTATGTAAACTCTCTGTTATTATTATTATTATTATTAACAAACATTTATATAGCGCCAGCAGTGTACCTAGCACTTTACAAAGTAATAAAATAGACACGGTCCCTGCCCCTAGGACTTACAATCTGAGAGACAGGAGCTGGGGGAGAGTCATAGCAAGGGGAACAGAGGGAGAGACAAGGGGTCTAACATTCATGAAGATGCGAGGTCTCAAGTGCACGTACTTGGCTTGGTTACGATGAGAATGACAGCAGGCAGGTCCATGTGGCAAGGATAAGGGTAAAC
>QEPC01004766.1:1702294-1727320 GCA_003113815.1 Sphenodon punctatus
TGAGGAAGGAGAGGAAGGATGAGGGGGGAAGATAAGGAGTTCAGTTTTAGCCATGTTGAGTTTGAGTTGACATTGAGACATCCAGGTAGAGATGTCAGAGAGACAGTTGATGAGACGAGCTTTGAACAGAGGGAGAGAGAGAGGGAGTAAACCCATTTGTAAAATGAAGTAGCACCTTGCATTATATTGTCTTGCACAGTAGGAGGACATGATCTTGCTCAAAAGCAAAAGGGAAAATGTGAATATGAAGCACAGTCAATATAAGCAAGATTCAAAATCATGACCTCCTCTTCCCTACCCTATGGAACGTCCTTGTGGGCATATCCACAGACATATATTGTACATGTTTTTATACTTATAGAGAGCGCAGGGAAAGATACAGTTACAAAATCTGAGGATAGTAACTCTAAGTTTATCCTCCTCTTTTACATGAAAGATGGGAGCAATGTGTTCTCCTTCCATGTCCCCCATGAGCATGCCTAATATTTACACCTATCAGCACGAAGTGACCCCTCTGTCCTAAACAAGACATCAGCATGCAACAGGAAGTAGGCAGTCACTCTTCAAAGTATGATGCAGGGATTGGAGGTTAGCTTGTTTAGAATCAGATTCATGGCTACACCTTTTTACATTTTATCACATTATACTATAGAGCCAGAAACAATATTTTTGCGGTAGTTATTAGTATGGGTCACTGATAATTCATTTCGGACATAACCATTGTCCATTAGGGGCTCGTGAGATGTGCCTTGACCTGTGTCCAATCCGCAGCATATACGTATCCAATTTAGCACTTATTTCCATAAATAAACAACTTCCAACCTTTTAAAAATCTTTTCAGCCAAGTCAACTCTACATGTACAAATTACACAGAAGTCATGCCAAAATGGTCTCCATTTGTATTGCATATAACATTTTAATTTTTGACTGAAACAACAGAACAGAATTGTTTTGTTTTGCTTTGGTTTGGGGGTTTTTTTTTTTTTTTTTTTTTTTCAAGATATGGGTGGAAGCTTGGGTTTCATAAGGTAGCTGTTAGTTTCACTTTCACTGCCTGCCAATGTGAGAAAAGGAGCAATCCTGGTGTCATTAAAAAGCTCATTTTTCTTCAAGCAAAATTATCTAGGAGGGAAGGTTTGACAATAGCTGAACTGCTTACATAACACTCATGTTGACCTGAAACATCCATGAACCAAATTGGAAGTCTGTATGGCTTCATTGTGCAACCCAACACAAGCCTGATACTGGCACAGAGCAGCCAAATGTGATCTGATCATGATAGAATGCATCTTAGTGAACCAAAATGACTTGCTCTGCTTCGTCCCCATGAAAACTCAAGGGCCCCTAGACCATGAATACAGTCATGTCACTCCCTCCCATCCACAGAGCTGCTTCTATGCCTAACTTCAACGGAGCTGCACAAGTGCTGTAGTCTCTCTCCTTAGCCTCCTGTCTGAGTAGTTGCACCACAGCCTCCTCCTCTGACAGGCCTCTGGGTACTACAGCAGCACCCTTTTCTCTGCTTGAGGCACACGGCACACTGCTGAAAGCCTGCAGCCTGACCCAGCCTATTCTGAACCTGGCAGTTTATCTTGCAAATTATACTTGACTGAAGTTTCCAGCATGAACCTGGGATGACTGCTCAGGTCCTTCTGAGTTCAGATTAATCTGCAGACCTCTAAACCAAATAGTGCAAAATCAGGGAAGCAGTAGATATGATAAACCCAGTTCTGATTTGCTAGCTACTCAGTACAGATCTGGATACTGTGGTCTGGGGTGCTGGGATGGAGCATTGACATGCAAAAATGTGTGGGGAGAGTCTCAGGTATTGAGGAATAGAGTGCAGGGAGGAATGGGAGGGAACGTAATGAAAACATAATAAAATGAGTCAAAAAGTAGAAGAAAGGGAACAGAGATGGGTGGGCACCGTCTTTGTGGGCACTTGATGGCATAAGAACATCAAATCTGGCCATATTGGAGATGTCTGCAATTGCAAATGAGTAAAGGGGCAGTGCTAAGTATAGGAAGTAAATCACAGTTACTGAGTTCTCTCTTTCAAAGCAGCAAGCTTTTTCAACATGGTTAAAAAAATGAAGTGTGCTCATTCTATTCAGGTACTCTGCTTCAGTTAGTGGTTCCACACTATTGTATTCTGCTTTCATTAATTCAGGAAGTTACTTCAAGTCTGGGTGGAGAGCTTTACATTTTTAAAAAGCCATTCCCAAGAACAAAGAATTTGATAGTTTTGCTGGAGGATAACTGAATCATGTTTCATGTGCTAGCTAAAAAAAATAAAAACACCTACAATTTCCCACCGGGAAAGAAGAACTGATGTTACCTTCCAAGAGAGAGTGCAACCCTGGCAGTGCCATCAGGATAAGAGCAGGCATAACCAACTCCACTGTGTAATATCCACAAGAACAGTTTGTGATGTTCACAGCTTTTCACATAGCAAACAGTGACTTTAGTGATGATAATGGCCTCTGTCCTCCCTCCCATTGCTAATCTCTCCCATGACAAAGCAGTGCTACTAGGGAAGTCAAAATCCTCTTAAATCCTAACATTAGATTACAGAATAATATTAAAGCCATCAAATTTAAGCACAAAGATACCAAGCCTGCATACAGTATTGCAGATACTTTGAATGTTCTCTGCAGTACTTTTAACCATAGCATGTTCAGTTAGGCTGGGCAACACATCTGAAGCACCAAGGGTCAAAACTGTGGCTGGTGTAAATCGACATAGCTCCACTGATGTCAACAGAGGGTGTTAAGAAGTGTGATGGTGGCCTACTTTGGCCGGCGAGCTATCGTCACATTAGCTTTTGCGCTGCCAGATGTCGCCCGGGATTGCTCCCGGGTGTGTTAGCGGCGAGCCTGGGCTCTGATCCCAGAGACCTCAGAGTCACAGTTCAGGCTACCATCAACCAAATCAGGCTACAGTGGGCTATAATGGGCCATAACATTTATTAATTATTATTTTTAAAAAATTATTATTATTATTAGCAAGCATTTATATAGTGCCAGCAATGTACCTATAAAGCTCTTCACAACCTTGCTCCCCCCTTCCTCTCTGCACTAATTTCCCTCCATATGCCAGTCTGTGAACTCTGCTCCTCCTCTGTCCCCTCTGCAGGTGGAATATAAATAATTATATTATTTATATAATATTTTCAATATTTTACTAGTCAGTACTTTGTTTAAATATAAAAAATATACAAAATAGACACGTTTTAAAAATGTGACTTCCTCCTGTAGACTGTCACGCAGACAGACCAATCAAATTCAAGTTTGAATTGAAAATGTCAAAAACGCACATCAGATAGTACCATCAAAGAAATGAAGTACCAAATGATGTAACGAACTAAGTAAATGAAGAATATTAAGTGAATGAAGTGCCAAATACTAAGGTACCCATTTGCCAAAATGACCCACACCCAAAGCAGCAGAAACTAAAATTTCTCAACGGAATTGATTACAGAGTCCCACTTCCAAATTAGAGGTGAAAAGGGTACCTGCCAAAGGGGGAAACCCATCAAAACTGCATATATATATATATATATATATATATATATATATATATATATATATATATATATATATATATATTAAAAAAAAATTGATATCTGTGTATGTTTATATATGTTATGCACACACACATCATTTCTTAAAGAAGGAAATAAAGTTGGGAGTTGGGACTAGATGATCCTTGAACCCCCTTCCAATCCCATGTTTCTATTATTCTGAATCAACATTGCTGAAACAGGGAGTAGGGTTTATTATTGGCAGATATTATTTGCATTTCTGGGTCGGCCTTTGAGTACCCAAATAATGTCTGTGACCAAAGCTGGTACTGTAGTGGAGTGGGAATTACAAGGTTTGAGTAACAGCTCTCTGGCAGAGGACCTGGAAAAATATCATCGACTGCAACATGGTGAAACCCTTTGGGTGTTTTCAGATAGATGTGGGGCTGCCTACCCTCAGAGGTGCTCTGGGGGTGCCCCCTATATCTGCCTACTCCCAGCTTCGCCTGGATCCAGATCAGATGGACCTGGCCATCCACCTGCACAGCACCCTACCATCACCATAGAGGTGCGGGCTAGAGCATCCAGAACACTATGGTGTTGCCTGGGGTAATAGCCGGCTGGAAGCAGAGCAACAGCATGGTTCCGCACTTCAGATAGACCGCTGCTCTGCATCAGGCCGATGCCCCAAGTTTGGCTGGCCTGCTCTGCTGGCAGTGCTCTGGGATGTTCTGGAGCTCTGCTGGCAGGGCTGCCCCGGAGCAGGCACAGCCTGCTTCCATCTGCACATCTAGCAGGGTGCCTAGATGGGCCTAGACGGGCCACTCGGGGTGAAGTGGGCTAGTACAGCCAGCATCAGGGCAGCCCATCTGTGTAAAAGCACCCTTTGAGTCCACCCCATAAGCTGCAGAGAAGGATAAAAACTCAAGATGGGGTATCCAGGCATTCAGAGCAGAGAGCCAAGGGACCACCACTAATGTGATGGATCACATTTGGAGGGACACACCAGCAAATACAGCAAAGCAGAGGGGTGAGGATGAGGGCTTCCACTCGACATCTCTTGAGGCCAGTGTCAATGCCACGAGAGCTTCCAATCTCTACGTCATAGCTGTCTCCACTGACGTCAAGGCTGTTCCCGCCTCTTTCTGAGGGAATTTCTTCCTCAGAAAATGTTGGAGGCACTCCAGCAAAACAGATTCAGTCTGCTGTCGGGACTCTTCTAGGGCTTTCCAGAAGTCCTATGGGAAGACGTTTCTTGAGCTTTTTGCCGCAAAATGAGAGGTGTGCAGGGCCTACCCCCAGCCTAGAGCAGTAGCCAGTCCATGAGTCAGGGAAACCCCAAAGTTCACAGAAACAGAGTAAGGGGACTTCTCCCATGTCTCATTGAGCAGTGCTGATGTAGTAGATGGATGGATGGTATCTGTTACACAGATCTACTATAGACTCATTACGCAGACCTGAGGACAAGCTTGTTCAAGTGGGGAGGTATGTAGTGGAGCTCAAAGTAACACCATTACCTTCCAGATCAGGCAGGTTGTGAAAAATCACCACCTTCAATTCTGAAGACAAAGGAATTGTGAAATATGTCCTGGACTTGAGAATTCTAGCAAAACTTCAGCAATGTTCCCAACATGATGGGATTTCCCATTGTTTTGGTAACAGCTGATTTTGATTTAGCACTAGATCTGACATGATACGTTGATGATACCAGCTGCTCTCACCCATGAAGTGTGAGAAGCTAATCAAGTCCAGATGGAGAACAAGCAAGAACTGTTCTGCTGTTTCTCTGCACTTGGAGCCAACTATTCCTTTCT
Organism: Sphenodon punctatus; assembly: GCA_003113815.1. Taxonomy (NCBI): domain Eukaryota; kingdom Metazoa; phylum Chordata; class Lepidosauria; order Sphenodontia; family Sphenodontidae; genus Sphenodon; species Sphenodon punctatus. The sequence goes on from QEPC01004766.1 coordinate 1,707,632, forward strand.
TTTCCCCCCAGTTCCCCAAATAACTGGGTTTTGGGGAAGGGTTTGGGCTAAAGGGTTTAATGTTGTGGAGAGAACAGTCTATCCAACTGAAACCCGGTGAACCAAGGGACACAGTTCCACATCTTAAATACACAATACCGACATATATTAAATTTCTGTTCCAATGTCTCTCAAGAGGCTTCAGACTTTATAGTGCTCCCACTGAAGTCACTAGTCCTAACAAAGGGATACAGTGTTTCATCTATAGCAAATTGTAATTTTCATATTACAACGCCATGTAGCTATGTGTAAATCACACTATATTGGAGTTAAATACAATTAGGTTTCATTGGGTATATTTCACATAGAACAAATAACAGATTGAAACCAATTTAAAATAAAAATCAACAACATGCAAGCTTATAAAGATGTGAGGTGTTAGCTGTCTGGTCCTGGAATAATCTTTGCACAGATGGACCCATCAGAACGTCTTGTAGGAATAGAGCCTCATAGTTTTGTAGTTTTTAAGTTGATTTTATTGTTATGAGTATGTGTGATGTACGCCACCCCAAGCTGCCACTGTGCAGGAGGGAGCAGGTTAAAAATATTCATATAAATAAATAAATAATAATAATACTGCTGTAAAGCTTCTCTTCTTTTCCTAAGATAATGTTTTTTGACTGGCAAGTTGTTCTTCTACATATGAGCTATTGCTCTTTCCAGCTGCATCTGCCCCACCCACAGCATTGCCATCTCCACCAGCTTGATCAGATTTTTGCTCATCAGCTTCCAGAACTGCAGTCTGTCCCTGGCCGAACTCTACGCTACAAAAGGTTCTCTCTATAGTCAGTGGACTAGCTCATATGGCCAGTCAGGCCTTGGTGTCCTGGTCTCAACTCATGTAGTAATATTTTCTTGTTTGTATTTATTTTTTGTGTCATGTTTTTTTTAATAGAAATTTAGCACTCCGGGTCATAGACTGTGTCTTCTTCACATCCTGTAGCATATTTGAGACATCACTTTTGGTAAATAATACATTACTAGTAATGTCAGAGAGATCTCATGGAATCCCTAAACACAGGGCAATTTGAAAGCAGTGCTATATCTGCTTACCACTCACTCACTTCTGACTGGCCAGTTAGTTAAGAACATCAGAAGTGCCATAAAGGGTCAAACTAGGGATGAATGTGCAGCCAATTTTTTCCTTCACGAGTTCAGGCACCAGGATTAATTTCCTGGTAATTGCATGAGCCCGTGGTGAATTCTCAGCAAGAAAATTTTAAAATAAATAAACACTGGGCATGCGCAAATGGCCACCGGGCCGTTTTTTGTGTTCACAAAATGGCCACCACCCTTAACCACAATGACAGCAATAGTATCACTGTTTTGGTTAAGGGATGTGTCCATTTTGCACGTTTAAAACAGTCCAGCGGCCATTTGTGCATGCACAGTGACTTAAACAAAATAAAATCTTGCCAAGCATTCAGAGGGAAATTGCAGGCATGATCATCCCAAGGTTCTCAGTTCGTCCCAAGACAAACCGAGAACCGGGTTTTTGTTGAGTATACTTTATTGCGTGAAATTTCATTTCAGCCCTAGTTCAGACTGAAGGTCCATCCAGCCCAACACCCTTTCTGCAACTGTGGTCATTCTCAATCACATCAGAGAAGTACACAGCAGGTCATAATGGAGTGATCCATTCCCAGCTCTTCACTCGCAGCTCCTGACAATCAGAGGTTACATCACCCAACCTACTTGGCTAATACAACCTACTTGGTTAAGAGCCATGAATGGAACGGTCCTCCAAGAACATATCCAATCCTTTTTTAAACCCAGCTATGCTACTGACCTTGATCAGCTCCTCTGGCAACAAATTCCACAAGTTAATTGCACTGAGTGAAAAAAAATACTTTTGTTTTAAATCTGTTGTCAGTTAGTTTTGTGGAGTGACCCCTAGTTCTAGTACTATTTGAGAGGGTAAATAACTCCCTATTTGGTTGTGACTTTTCCAAGGCCACCCAGTGAGTTCATTGGCTAGGGCGAGATTCAAACACTGCTCTCCCAGGCCCACATCCAGCACCTTATCCATGACACTACACTGGCTCTCCAGTTTTTCTCTCTTCCAATTTTTTTCCCCCAAACTTTTCTTTTTTTCAGTTTCTTCCCTTTTGCCTTTATGCTGTGGAAATACTGCTAAGTGTTGGAGAGATAAGCCCTGGTCTATGCCCAGCAAATCTTTTTGGGTATGTTATGGAAAGTAAGCTTAAGGCATAGAGTCTACTTAGTTTCGAAAGCAATTTTTAGCACTGTAGTATTTTTGGACAACGCATTTCCTGCTACAGGTAGGCAAGTGCTATGCTTGCTGAAATAAAGACTTCATGCTGAATGACACCATGTTCTTTCCTCTTGAGTCCTTGCACTGCAGCATTGGGGTGAAGCAGTCGCTGGGGTCACCTTGTTTTGCCCACAAGAGATATGAGGGCAGGGAACCCAACATGAATAATCAGCTTATTTAACTATATGTTTTAAAACATACTTGTGGATAGAGCCTCCATTGGTACAAACTCTGGGTGATAACAGAAGTGATAGCACCACTGCAGAAACCAGGCCTGGATTGGGAAGGGAATCCGCAGTGAACACAGTCAGGATCGGGTCTGGCCATGGAACATTCACGTGGCCGGACCGCCGGGGAGGGTGGGGAGCTACGCAACATGGGACCAGCCCTGCCCCCATGCTGTGCCCAGTGCCATGGAGGCCAAAGACGGCTGCCATAGTGACCAGCCAGGGTGAACTCAATAAGGCCCAAGAAATGGCAGGCCATAACAAAGCCCTTCATAACACTGCTAAGATTAGCCCTTTTCTCTCTGTCTCCTCTGCCAAAACCCTTGTTCACGCTCTGGTCATCTCACACCTCGATTACTGTAACCTCCTTCTCACTGGCCTCCCCTGCTCTCACCTTTCTCCCCTTATCTCCATCCAAAACTCTGCTGCCAGGGTCATTCACCTCACCCGTCACTTTGACCACGTGCAGCCTCTCCTCTCCTCTCTTCACTGGCTCCCCCTTCCTGAATGAATCCTGCACAAGATCTTAGTCTTCAATATTTTACTAGTCAGTACTTTGTTTAAATATAAAAAATATACAAAATAGACACGTTTTAAAAATGTGACTTCCTCCTGTAGACTGTCACGCAGACAGACCAATCAAATTCAAGTTTGAATTGAAAATGTCAAAAACGCACATCAGATAGTACCATCAAAGAAATGAAGTACCAAATGATGTAATGAACTAAGTAAATGAAGAATATTAAGTGAATGAACTGCCAAATACTAAGGTACCTATTTGCCAAAATGACCCACAACAAAAGCAGAAACTAAAATTTCTCAACGGAATCGATTACAGAGTCCCACTTCCAAATTAGAGGTGAAAAGGGTACCTGCCAAAAGGGTAAACCCATCAAAACTGCAGTACCTGACCCATCTCAGCTGGATCACACATCAAACAGTACCCATTTAGCGCCCGATGAGTTACCCAAATTATCAAAATAGCATTACGGTTGCTGCATTTCTGGTTTTCCATTACCAATTTTCCATTCAGCACCATTTACCAAAACAGATAAGTGGCTAGGTACATTCAGAAAGACACAAAAACAGTTACACAGTAAGTTTAAGAGAGTGTTGATATGGAAATTTGGTAACTTTATAGTGACAAGATCTGGTATTTCAGGTAATCGGGTACCTGTTTCACTAATCAGGTTTTTACTGGGCACCCAATGGCTACCCAAACGTTCGAGTATTTCATGCAGATACAAAATTAGCTACTCTTTTCAGCTGTAATTGAAACCAGCTTCACATAAATGAATATGAGTAGATCAAATTGGTTGGATTTGGTATTCACAACATCTACAATATATTTCACAAAGCCACTACATTCTAACACACAGTATAACTACTGAAAAGTAGAGCTGAAATGAGTATTTGTGCAAATGAGTAAACCCTTCAAATTTGCACTAGCCAAACCGATAACCGCTATCTGTTTGCATTTTATCAGATACCCATTTTGGCTATTTTGGTTATAATGTACACAAATACAAAATCCACTATTTATTTCAGGTCTACTGAAACCCCTTGTAATATGTAACCAAAGACATAAATTAAGCTTGTATTAATTGGGTTACTGCATTATTCATTTGAACTGTACTATCACTGACCAACTATAATTACCTGGTCTTGAGCAGGGGAGTGGTGCAGGGGACACCTGATAACATGCTGAGGCATATTTGTATTACCTAGACAAAAAACCTTCGGTTTAAGAAACTTGTTAAGGCGGCATTACAAATTATACTCAAACGTTAGCATGACAGTAAATTGTATGTTAAGGCAATTTTATTAAATATCAGACCAATCTATACATATTTCTTTTCTTATTCATTAATAAAAAAATATGACAACTGAAATTAAGCTGCATATGTGTGGTATGGTGACTGAATACTTATACGTGATGAGGAATGTATACAGCTTAATTTCAGTTAAGTCGTAAATTTTTAATTAATGAATAAGAAAAGAAAAATGTATGAATTGGTCTGATATTTAATAAAGTTGCTTTAACATATAATTTACTGTCGTGTTAACGTTTGAGTATAATTTGTAATGCCACCTTAAGTTTCTTAAACCGAAGGGTTTTTTGTCTAGGTAATTTGCCCTTATTTTGATACTTAATAGTTTTGTTAATGCATAAGCTGGCCCCAGACACAAGAACACTGCAGGTTCACACAGGCTCTCACCCATCCCCCCACATGGAGCAACCTGTTTTTTCACAGGTTTCTCTGTGCAGGGGTGATGGGTGGAGGTGCGTGTTACACAGGAGTGCACAAGCAACTGCTTTAATACGAGATGCACTGACCTATGTCACTGCATGGGTGCGTCTCATGTAAAAGAGGATACACACTCATTCGCACACGTGCTCTCACCTCTCACACACACTCATTCTAACTGATCACACACACACTCATCCATAAACGCTACACACACATGCTCCCAGCTTACACATTCATTCAACTTGACAAGTCACACACACTAGACCAGGGGCGTAGCTAGGGTGCAATGGACCCCTGGCCAAGAAGTCAAGATGGGTTCCCCACTTTGTGTCCCACCGATGGGTCTAGGGGCGCCACTCGGCTTGGCAGACCTGAGGGCGATGCTATCAAACACACAGGACAGCCAAAATGCAGCCAGCATATTAAGCGCATTATGCCATGAAAGGAGACATATATATATAATCAGTTCAATTGTGCCCCCATAATCAATTTTTTATTTTTATTTTATTATTTTAAGACTTCTATCCTGCCCCTCCAGTCCACAGGGCAACTCGGGGTGGTGAACAACAACTCAAAACATTAAAACAATTCACAATTAAAAACTCCATATACATAAACACCCCCTCGAACCACCCACCCTTCCCCACCCCTCGCCAAAAGCCAGGTCTTACACAAACGTCGAAATAACAGGAGGGTGGGGGCCAACCGAACCTCCTCCAGGAGTGAGTTCCACAGCACGGAGGCAGCCACTGAAAAAGATCTCACATCAGTGGCCACCCATCTTGTCCAGGGAACCTCCAAAAAGGCCCACCCGGACAATCTCAGGGGTCGTACAGGCACATGGGGAGTAAGGCGATTCCGCAGATAAGCAGGGCCCAGGCTGTGAAGGGCTTTAAAGGTCAGAACCAGCACCTTGAACCTGGCCTGGTGCTTTATAGGCAGCCAGTGCAGAGCCTGGAACACAGGTGTCATGTGCTCCCTGCAGCCCGCCCTGGTAAGGAGACAGGCCGTGGCGTTCTGCACCAGCTGCAGCCTCTGGACCAGCTTCTCAGGCAACTCCATGTAGAGCGCGTTGCAGTAATCCAGCCTCAAGGTGATGAAGGCATTGATGACAGTGGGGACAATTCATGTTCCCCCCACCCCCCATAACCAGTTCATTTGTGCCCCCACCCCCCATATAATCAATTCATGCTGCCCCCCACCCATAGCCATTTCATTTGCATCCCCGGGGCAGCATGGATTGATTATATGGGGGCGCAAATGAACTGGTTATGGGGTGGGGGGTTAAAGACAGTATTCCTGTCAGCAATAACTTCATTAAAAAGAGTTAGTGAAATAGCAACCATAATATTCTCAGAACCATATTTGCAGATTTTCCAAGATAGAATAGATACTGCTTTACATCCTAAATTCCTACCTAAGATACTATAGTATAAGTAAGACAGTTGAGAGAATGTGGCCATTTTTACACAGGCCTCTCCCACCCATGAACATGCAGATTTCTGCATATTCGTGGGTGAGGGAGCCCTATGTGAATGACGCAGCACCTGCAGTGAGTGGGGGTGCATGTGTGTGCCCACCTAACACACATCCCCACTCACCCCCATCTCGTCCCCATGCACGGAGCAACTGGGGTGAGTAGGGATGAGTGGTACAGCCATGTGCATCCCCTGCCCATACACTGGTGCGCCCACGACCCACCACCCGGCAGAGCCGTGTAAAAACAGCCTGTGAGGAGCCACTCGAAGAAGAACAGAAGGTTGCTGCCTTGTAAAGAAGGTTCTTCAAGATGGCTCCACATTCTCACAACATCCACCCTTCCAGCCCCGCATGGAATTTTCTTTTATTCCTAGAAAGGGTTGGAAGGAACTGTTGTTCTGAGGTGTGTGTGTGTTTTTTTAGACTAGAGGAGCTCGAGAACATCACGTGGTCTATTATTTGAATAGCGTGAGCACACACAACCCATCTCAAAGAACCTTCTTTGCAAGGCAACAACCTTGTAATCACTCATATGGGGAGAAGTTGTTTGTAAATAAACATCTTTATTTCCCAGTCTGATTGGTGTCCACGTGTCCCCTGCTGTTACTGCAGCACTACTAGCAGGCAGAGGCAGGTGAAGGATGGGAAACCCACCACCACCACCTTCAGCCCACGCCCCTAGACTCCCCTTCATTGTTTGTAATCACAGAACGCATGTGTTACTGGAGGAAAGCTAGAATGGCCACCAACCAGACGTTTTTGCTCTACTGACTCCCATTGAACAGCATAGGTGCTGTTCATTGAGAGTTTGCTACTACCTTAACTATAGGGCCACAAACGTGGTCCTATAATGCCCCAGTATAGCACCTGGAAACCACTATGCTAATATCTGCATTCAAGCTCTATGGCATAAAATTTCTACAAAGTCTCTGTAGCAGAAGTGGAAGACGATATTCTTTTACTTAACCCAAAGTATGACTTGTGTTTACTGTATTTCAGATTAACTTTCACTGGAATTTCTGAATTTTACAAATAGGATATGACAGCCTGAAATATTACTTTTCCAGCATAGACAAATGTCAAGAAAATTATCCATCTGTATTCAGAACAGCACCCAGCTGCATTGCCGCCTCTGGTTAGAACTGAAATTAGTAGTGAATTTATTACCCATGAGCAATATCTGAATTTTCAGACAGGCCTTCGAATATCCGACCCTATACCTGCAGTGGAAACAAGTACTGGCTTACCTGTTTTGGATTTAAAATGGAGGATAACTCTCTGTGTGTGCCCACTAATTTTATAAGCCAGCTTTCAGAAAGAGGTTTGGGCAAGCAGAGAACCTAAGACCCTTGACATAGCTGTCACAAGCAGAGCAGCTGAGCCACACCAGAAGAACCCTTTCAAAGCACTAACGGTAGACTCTTCATATGACCAGTACACCACTCACGCTCATAACACCCTCTGTCTATCTACTTTGGTCATGAGGATGGGCACTGTGTATTGGTCATATAAAGAATTTACAGTTAGTGCCTTGAAAGGGCCCATATGGTGTGGCTCAGCTGCTCTGCTTTGGGACAGCTGTGTCAAGGGTTCTAAGTTCTATATTACCCAAGCTCCTTTCTAACAGCTGGCTTATAAAATTAGTGAACACACACACACACACACACAGTTTCCCCCCATTTTTAATCCAAAACAGGTACTCGTCAAAGACTATGCAAAGTAGCGCATGTTGCTCGACCCATAAGTGAATATTCAACAGCTATACCTGTTTTGAAGGGTACACATATCAGCTCTATGTCTGAAGTCACTCAAACAAAGAGAAGAAATCAGTTCTTTTTTTTATATTAAACAAGAGGAATTTGTAAGTGACACCACGTATATTGTACAGTATATCACTCTATTAGTTCCAATTTCACCCATGTATACGGTTATTTTATTTTGCACTGCTAAAGTAGGCCGATTGAAGATCTCAATCTAGTAAACATTTATATTCCCTGTTGCTTAGCCCATCAAATATTGTGCTATTCTTATTATAGAACTTCCACAGGAATTAAGCAAATGGAGCATGCATACTTTTGCCCACTACAGTTTTCAGTGCACATAAAAAATTGTGATCCCAGAAGCTTAATAATGGCTAGTAAAAATAACCACTCTCTGAGATAGCCTACCCTTCTATAGCCCTTGCATGAATGGTGTGGAGAAAATAAATAAGGAGCTAGAATTATGGGCACTTGGTGAAATTATTTAGAACTAGGTTTACAACAAATCAAAAAGGAGTACTTTTTCCCCACACCAAACTATTAACAGGTGGAACTCATTGCCGTGGGATGCTCTCATGGCCAATAGAACTGCTGGATTTCTGAAAAAAAATAACTTCTATTCATGGAGGAGAGGTTCATCAATGTTTGTTAGTCAAGTTAATCAGGGAAGGCAAATGGGAGTAAATTGCCCAAAACAGTCACTGGTTTTGTGCACTTCGGGTGAAAACAGACATGATGCTAACCACACTTTAACCACACTTGGTGGTCATTTATGCATGTTGCAGGGCTGTATTGGTGCCCTATACAGCCCTGCAACATGCATAAATGACCACCAAGTGTGGTTAAAGGGTGGTTAGCGTCATGTCTGTTTTCACCCTTCTTCTGAAGCATCCAGTGCCAAGCAGTGCTGGAGACATGATACTGTGCTAGATGGGCCATTGGTCTGACCCAGTATGGAGGTTCATATGTGCACATGAATGACTCCTATTACATTCCTTCAAGTAGAAACAGCTCACTGAACAATTAGTCAGATATCTAGTGGAAAGGAAACCTTGAATTGCAGGGAAGGAAGGAATTCAGAAATCATGATTAAGTTCTGCAAGAACAGCAAGAACATTAATTTAGTGTTTTACATTTTCAAAGTCCCTTACAAGTGCTAAGCAATTAATCAACTAAGAGTGCACACCAACCTGCATGTTAAATGGACACTGTAGATTACAGTATTTGCCACAACTTATCCTTATGCATAGCTTTTTGTATCTCTTTATCATTCTGATTCTTCACTTATGTCCTACTTAATCAGATCACAGGAAATTATGTTGTGTCAAACAGCATATTTAACTCAGTCTAAGCCCAGCCAGCATGACATACATTGCACTGCACTTTGTATTATTAACAAAACAAAAAAGGATTTCACCAATTTTTAAAAGCAAGTGAAGACTTTAGGTAAAAACACATGTGACTGTGCTGCCACAACAACCCAACCCAGATTAGGACAGGAAGCCATGGCAGACATGGCTTGGACCAGGTCAGGCTGCAGAACAAACGTGCCCATGGCCTGGGCCGGGGGGAGGTGGGAGATGCACCCAGTGCCCTTCCACCACACCATGGCTATGGTGGGCCCTGATCCTGGGCATGTTTGCCAGCAGCAACAGACATGATAGCCCACTGTGGCCCCCTTGGGCGGGCCTTGGCCTGGGATGTGTGCCTGCGATCAGACCCGTGGGACATCCTGGGCTAGCCACTGACACAGCTTAGGACAATCTGGCAGAGGTCCGGACCAAAATGTCACAAAGCGGTCGACAGCCATTCACTGTCATGTCTGTTTTCACCCGTTGATACAAACCACAAGCTATATCGCAGGTCAAGTTACTCCATGGCATGGATGTCTTTATTTAAGATGCGCCTCTGACATTTAAAATAACATTTCCTCTCTACTTTTAAAATTCAACACACAAAGGACGGGCAGGTCTATTTTCTGAGTAATTCCAGTTTATGCTAATGGGAATTACTGATGCATATCAATAGGATACTGGGCCCTTTAAGTTTCCAGCAAGGCTAGCAGGTACTGCTGTGCCACTTATTTTCTACTTTGTGAAGAGTAGAAGCTTCCACAAGGAGAAGTAGGCAGATTTCCATTCTACCCTGGTGAGCTTAAGTCTCATTAGAGGGTACACAAGGGACAACAAAAATTAAATACGTAAATTCCATTCTATGAGCTCAGACATATCAAAAAAGCCAAGGGGGGAAACGGGCTAGGAAGCAAATTAAAAAAAGAAAAGAAAAAACCACACGCTTACCTGATACTGTACAGCACTTTCCCAGTTTTAGAAATTCTCAGCAGCTTGTTGTCTGTTGTAACATCATGGAAGTTTGCACCTTTTTCATTGGCAAAAAACAAATCTGGCTTCCAAATAGAGTCCAACATGGATGGGTCCAAATCCAAAGAGTCATCTGGGTATTCGCTGTAGGCCAGGCGTGAATCATTCCACTGCTGTCTCAAAAAAATGTTCACTCTGTAGTCCTACAGAAATGCCATGCATAAAAGTCACTTAATACTCCGTGTAGGCCTCCCTCACAATGCGTTTAGGCTCAATCAATTCACTGTCAATAGCACAACAATTCTCCATTTCTATTTCTCCATTCTTTGCATGGGGGAGCTATCATTTGAAATTAAGACAGTAGGCTCATCAAACTATGTGCTAGGTCCATTTTCTAAATCAAAACAAGAGGCCCATTTCATGTCAACTCCAACCACAATGGGTGAAAACAAACGAGGGAGTGGAAAGTCGGATCCCCTGCCCACTCCGGGGAGTGCCACCACTGTCGCCACTCTTTGGGCCATAGGGAAGGACAGTCCACATGAGCAGTTCCTTCACTGCAGGGAATCTAGACAAGGAGCCACCGTCACAAGCCCTCCACACCACGGGTCAGCCGAGGAGCTATCCACATGGAGCAGGACTACTGGACCCTTGCTGCGCAGCAGGATCAGGCCCCTGGGAGGAGCTGCTGCAAAACAGCTGATGGGAGGGCCCCAAGGAGCGTGCTCCCAACTGCTGACAAACAGCTGATTGGGAGGAGGGGCTTGAGGAGTGGAGGAGCCCCCTTTCCCCCCATTCGCTGTTTGGTGGTTGGGGTAAGTGTGCCCCTCCAGGCCCCCCGATCAGCTGTTTGCCAGCTGGAGTGAGTACACTCCTCCAGGCCCGATCCTTAGGCCTGATCCATGGACCCTCACTTTGTGTCAAGGCTGCACAGGTTAACCAGACAGGAGGCGGCCCCATGGCCCCACATTAGCTTGGGTGAGGCAACAGTAGCCTGTGCTGCATCACCGGCCTTCTCTGGACCACCCATTCGGCCAAGCACCTGCCCCAAGGCGGAAGTGGATGAACATCTGGCAGCCATCTAACTGGCAGGCAGGTGACTTGAAGGCTACCATGGGCTACTGTCTCATTTGTTTCCACCCAATATTAACTACAACTCTCTCTGGAACACCGCAGATTATCATCCAGAAGTTTACTAACACCAAAGTAGCAGTAAGGGAGTGATCCTCCATGTGAACAGCAAAAGTGCTAGCACTTAGTCCCACTGACATGAATGTGACTCGAGCCTGTGCTCTCTGCTTGGAGGATCACACTGATCATGATGCCAACTTAAATCACTCACCATTGTAATGCTACAATGGATAGTTATTACCACCTCCAATGGAGCTTAATATATGATACAAGGAATTATCTCTACATGTCTTATTTGCTGTTCAGATCTTTTTAACCAGCTGTATGCTTTTCCCCAAATGTACTCAGATTCTTCACTCCTTTATTCCAATCTCTTCTGCTCAATTTTATGCAAATTGTATTCTCTGCCCAGTAGTCTGTTAGCTACAACTGGGAAGATTGCAACTACTGCTAAGTGGTTCATTTAGAGCTAACGTCAATAACATGTCAGGAAATAGCCATTAAGAGGTAGTGTTAAAGGAATATAAGGTCCTGATCCAAGACTCACCCTGGTTCAGTGAGCTTTAAATCAGGAACACACACTGCAAATGCATTGCTGTTTCAACTTTGGAATGATTCATTATATTTTCATTTCCCACAGATAAGGGTCTGGTGCCCTAGGGGTGTGTTTGATCTTGCTGTATTCAATGACATCGATACAGCTACACTTAACAGGCCCGAGAACGCTCAGAACTCCACATACTGTTCCTCTGGAATAACTTAGTTTTGCACATACATAAGAATATTATAAATGGTTATATTACCTCAAGGAAGAACTTTGTTAGTGGAAATGAATCAAAATAACTCCACCTGCTGTGAAATGCTTTGCTGTTTAGATTTGTTCTGCAGCAGCTAGATTCTATTGAAATGGCAACATTTGACTCAGAGTATTTTTAAACAAGCAAGGCTTGGGGTGTGTGTGTGTGTATGTGTGTGTGTGTGAGATCGTGGCTGCTGAGTGGCACGGCTGTGGACCAGTCATGCACATGGAGTGAGTAGGGTGAGTAATGGGCAGCTTCCAGGACGGCCACTGCAGCCATGCAGGCAGCCTCCACACATTCCTATTACCACAGACTGGACCCTCAAACAACTCACATGGGCAACTGTTTCCCCTCCCCCACCCAGCAACAAGCCCCGCCCTCTGCCATGACACACAGCTATGGACACCATGGAAACATGAAGCCACAGCAGCCAGTAACCCCTTCTTGCCCATGACCCAAGGAGCTGCTGCAGCTGCCAGCAGTCCTGGGCAACAATGGAGGCACATATTGGGTGGGACACGCAGTAAGCTGCTGTCCAAGCTGTTGTCTTCCATGATGTTGGCTCTTCTCTCATGCATTGCAGGGGGGGGGGGGGGTTGGGTTTGTTGTGCTTTGAGCCAACGTGGTTTTGTATTTTGTACACCTGACCTTTAAGAGCTCCCGTGCAGGGCTGTGGGCAGGACCAGTGAAGCGGCCAGGCCACGGACCTGCCTGCTGGCATGGGTGACCTCCCCGGTTCATATGGGGTGGGGATGCATGGGCGCCCATAGGCATACACCTTTTTTTAGCTTGCCCTGCATGACGCACTCCAGATTTCTCGGCAGTGTGCCATGATTGGCCATGAGCGGGTGGTGCGTGGCTTATGGGAGCGCCCATCTCCTTGCACCAACTTCAGATGGGAGTTTGGATGAGTAGCTACTGGGTGGCCATGCGTGGTAGCATCTCGTTTAAAAATGCCCTTGGAAAATGTACAAATTGACATTTGTTTAGGTAGACCAATGAACTGCACAGTCTTGAGAATTTATTATCAGGTTAATATTCTCACTGATTGGAGATACAATGAGCTATGTGTCAAATATGCAAACTCTCATGAATAAGTCCTTTCAAGCTTAAGGGTTTCCTGCTGTTCATTCTCTAGCCTCCAAAGCATCACTGTCAGACAGAGAGTAAAAAGGAACCATGGGTAAAGGATTGAGCTTAAGAACACTGTAAGAGGTACACAAGCCTTATATAGTTTTCACAACCAACTGCATTTTTAATGGCATGGAGTTAAATATGATTTATGAGTAAGCAAATATTTAGAGTTCCAAATTACCATAAAACCTTGCCTCCCGTAAAAACATAGGCCACACTCTTAAATGCACTCACTTGTGAATGTGACCCATTAATATCAGTGGGCTTACTCACAAGTAGGGCTGTAGCGGAATGTCGCAGCGGTAGCTAATTCCGCCGGAAACAGCGTTTCCGCAATTAGTGGTACAGCATGGCAGAGGCTTTCATTCCGCTAGTTTCATTCCACTACTTCCGCAGTTCTGCTAATTTCATTCCGCTATTTCCACAGGCTTCGCAAAATAGTGGAAACATGACATTTTTGCTACTTCTGCCATTCTGCCAGCACCACAAAATACGGAACAGCGGTTTTCCGACAGTTTCCGCAATTTTTCCGCAATTCCGCAATTTGCAGAATGCCGGCGGAATTAGTGGAATGTCCGCAGAAAATCCGTGGTGTGGCGCGGGCAATTCCGATATGGCGGAATGGAATCGTGGCGCGGTAACAGCTCCTGCCGCATCAGCCCTACAAGCAAGCATGTTTAGGATTGCAGTTTATATAGACCCTAGAGATGGCCCTTCCTCTTTTACTTTGGATTTAACCTTCACTTCATATAGAAGTATTCAAATCATTTAGATTCAGTAGAGATAGCACACAATATAGGACAGTTTCAGCTACAAAAGGTGTTAAAATGTTCCACCAAAATTAATAATTTAAAGGCGAGAAGGGTTTCCACTAGAAATGATGTTAATGTATCCAATTTTGTGAGTTGATTTTTATTCCTCTGTAATGGGACAGGCACTGAAGATTAATGAAAGCAGGAGAAAAAATTTTTCGGGATACTGCTACAATAGATCTTCTAAATAACTGAATTCTTCATATTTCCTTGAAACAACTAAAAGATGCATGCATTCAGCAGCTGCAGTACACACTAATTTAAATTACAAGGAATGAACAGTGAAGTCTTTTTTAGTAGAAGAGCTTGCATGTGATGATACACATTATGCCAAAGCTGGATTTGAACACAAACAGCCTTAAATGATATTTTTTCCAAAATACAGCTTTGAAATGCTTTTCAATAAATATAATATTCATACTTATCATTTTGATATATTTGGAAATGCCTTCTCCCTCCACACATGGATTGTGAGAAGCTGCATAGCATTATTAGAGCATCTACTTATCTCTAATTATTTTTTGCTTCCAGCCTTGAGGAAAAATTAAAATGGACAGAGTAGAGAAACACAAAGTATAAAAAAGCAGTTTTCCTTCACTGTTGCCTTTTTGTATGAGAGCTAGGAGGTGGGAATTATTTGGGGGTGTACACTGGATAAAGCTAGTTGGGAAGTTAGATTTCCATCCTGTGAAAAATTTCAAACATTTTTCATTAGGATGAAATATCAACATTTCTGCCAAAACAAACAAACAAACAAACAAACAAAAAAATAAACACACACCTTGAAATTTCATTTTGACTGCTTTTATACCAAAATGATTTTTTGTTTGTTTTTGGTTTGGATGTACTTCATATTCAAGCTCAGTAGAACAACATTTATTAGCCAGCACTGTATGCATGCATACACATTCAAAGCAAAAAGATCAACCAAAGAATGATGAAAAATTTTGGTTTATTCTTTTCTGATGGAAATTTTCATAGGGAATTTTGAAAAGAGGAAAATTTTGATGAAAAATTTGCAACAGAAACAGCATTTTCCATGGACAAATTTGCCAAACATTTTCCAGTCAGTCTTGATTGACATTGGCCATTTTTAGAGGGACCCACCTGAGGGGGAGGGGGGTGCATCACCACACACTTCCGGTGAGTGGGGAAGGGGGCTTCAAACAGCAGGGTTGGGTGTGTGGTCAGTGCGTCCCCGCACCCACACACTGCCCCTTCATGCCCCCGCACAGAGTAATGGGGAAGAAACCTGGTTGCTCTTTGCAGGGGCATGGGTGGGTGGTGCGTGGGTCATGGGAGCACGCCTCCATCCATGCTGCTTTCAGATGGGCACCTGGGTCTGTGGGAGATGGGCGGATCTGGGTGGGCGCATCCCATCTGAAAATGGCCATTAAGTACAATACAATATCTTCAGTACAGTTTGTAACTGGCTGAGACTATGGCTGTTTTCACATGGACGCCTCCCCCCCGCTCGGTGTTCGGGCAGGTGTGCAGTGGGGGAGCAGCCCGTGTAAACGGCTGCCGGTAGGTGGGGGGATGGGTGTTCAGCGGGTGTTCTCCCATGTAAACACCATGGGCGGCGGGTGTTTGTGCATGCGTGCTCCTGCTGCACACCGACCCACACCCACCTCCACCCATGGAGCTCTCCACCAGAACAGAGGATATTCCATGCATGGAGATGGGTGTCAGTAGGTGTAGGTGGGTGGATGTCCGTGTAAGCGGGCACACACCCACCTACACCTGTCGCACCAACACACCCATCCCCCCACCCCGGTCCTTGTAAAAATGGCCTATGTATGTACATTTTTATATGTTGTTGATACTGAGATTATTATTTTGGGAAGATAGCATTTAAAAATGTATGAGTTATTTCTAAATATCTGGCGCAAGTGGTGTTAATCAGTGTAGCTTCTTTCAAGGTCAGCCTGCCCATTGAAAAGTATCAAAACCCCATCCAGGACAACAACCTTCTAGAGGTCACATGAGAGGTCACAATTGATCCTACCCCAGCACTTCAAACCCCAAACTGGAATCATAGATGCTAGAACAGAACTCCCCAGACCCTTACCCCTTTCAGGCTCTTTCAACAGTGGATGTAGCCATGTCAGAAAGGGGAGAGTGGAAAGGAGTTTCTTACTGGAGGAAGTCAAATCAATACACTCAATAAGGGGGCGTGGTCATGTCCAAAAGGACCAGGACAGCCCCTTCACTATTTCCCTTTCCAACATGGCAACACTTTCCAAGCTGTGACAACATGATGCCTGGAAAAGGGTGTGGTCACATCAGAGAGGGGCAGAATGAAAAGATTTTCCCGCCTAAAGTAAAATTCCGTTGGCACCCTTGACTGGGACTTGTGATATGGGGACAGGCATCCACCAGTCATGTTGCAACTGATGTAGGTGGGGGCGATCCCAAACCCCTGTGTACATGGGATATGCCTGCACAGTGTGCATGCACATGGCTTGCACACAGCTTACACACGGACTAACACAGCTGCACATGCATTCCACGTGAGAGTTGTGCGCAAGATGCATGTGTGTGGTTTGCGTGGGGCTTGGGATCAATCCCACTGATGTCATCACAGTTCGCACCAGCTAAGAATATGGCTTTCTCCATTCTAAATTAGGCTGGTAGTTAGAATAGTGTGACCAACTCTTACGGTTTTGTCCCTGACATTCTCATAGGCCAAAATGGGAGTGTCGGGGTCAAAACCATAAGAGGTGGCAACCCTAATCAGAGGGACCAAATATTGAGCATTAGAAGTGCTATCTATATCAGGTATAGATTTAACAATAGTCTATTGTAAGGTTCTAATGCATCAAGGCACTTAAAGCACATGTGTAGCTTAGAGAATGTAAATTCTCCCATTGGGATTTTAATGCAGGTTGAATAAGGGCTTGAATTTGACCTGCTACTTTTTCTGGGGCCAGTCCATGCCGCTATCCTGAAACCATGTACTCCAAGAAGTCAGTGAGATAAAATTACTGGAAAAGTAAATATTTAAAAGAGGGGGGAATGCCACAGAAAATGTAAAATAGATATGCTCCCACAAATTTGCATATATGCTTTCCCCCTATTTAAAATATTTCCCCCTGGCCTGTCATGTTCCAGCATCTCAAACCCCAGCTCCAGATTCTCCTCAACTAGGGCTGGGCTTGTGACCCAGCTCCTCACAATTCATCTGTAGGGATGTGCACCAGAGCCCCATGTCATTTTTCGTTATCGTTATTGTTGTCGTTATCAAAAACTGTCATTTTGTCGTTATCGTTATAACGACAATGTCATTTTCGTTATTGTCATTATCGATACCGATACCAATTTCAAATTAAGATTTTATTTTCGTTATTGTTATCGATATTGTTTGGTCTCATGATCTCGCGAGACCAAAAACTGGAAACGGTATTTCGATTGCATGTGTTCTCATGTGCTGTTGTGTGGTGTCTGTCTGGCTTGTGTGAAGTGAAGTGAAGTGAATTGGTTGTGAGCTTGTGTGTGTGTGTGTGTTGTAGCTCTGCGTGTGTGTGTGTTTGGTTTGGTTTGTGCGTTAGGGATGTGTGAACGCGGTTCGGATGTTTGGAGTTTGGGCCGGCCTGTTTGGATGACCAAAGCGAATGTCCGAACCGAACGTTCGAACGGCTGAACAGTTCGGAAAAGTTCAGATGAGTTCAGATGAGTTCAGGAGCGGGGAAAACGTGACTTTGGGTGGGAAAAACATGTCTGGAAGGGGGAGGCAGCTGAGGAGCAGACTTCCTGGCACCAGGGGTGGAGACCACGGGTGGTATCAGGGCCAAATGATACTGATACAGAAAAAAAAATATTCAATTTCGGTATCAGTATCGCTAGCGCTATTTTCAGATGTTCGGCCGAGTTTGGCCAAAGCGAACTCTGCCGAGCCGAACAACTGAACCCGAACTTGGGTTTCGAACCAAACAACCAATCATCCAATCATACGAACCGAGTTCTGTTTGCACATCCCTACTGTGCGTGAGGATGGAAGGTGAAGAAAGTAGTGGTGCTGGTGGGAGAAAAAGAAAAATGAAGACAGGGAAGGTCTGCTGCTGCTCGTGCTTGCTGCAGCTGTGAACCCACTCCTGTCCACACTCTCTAATGTCTCTTGCAGCAGCAAAGCCCTATGCCAGGTCCTCAGGTGGAAATTCATGCCATTGTTGCTGAGATTCCCCTTCTTATTCCCATGGCTCACTACCTTCCCACAGTGAAGGCAGGCCACCCGGCTGCTGTCACCTGGGATCAGTTCCTTGAAGTGATCCCACACAGGCCCCCTGGGGCGCCCTCCTGAACCTCTCATGCCACCGCTTGGGGCTGCTGTCTTTGTCCCCAATGTGGCTACAAGGGGATCGGCATCAACAGGAGTCTCCTCCGCTGCCTTCTCACTCCTCTCATTGCCGCCCAGCTCCATGACACCACCCATGCTGAAGCTGCTGCTGCTGCTTCCACCTTGCAGCATGAGAGGAGAGGATGCCCTGCTGCTATTTGCTGAAGCTGGGCTGCTGCTGCCAAAGTGGGGAAGGTTGCCCTCAAATACATCCTCCCCCAAATCCTCAAAATCCCTGGGGGTAGGGAGGTGTCAGAGGGAGGAGCCTGCCCAGGAGAGGTGGTTGTCCCTGCTAGGGGTGGGACTTGGGGCAAAAAAACGGATACCGGTTTTACCGGTTACCGGTTTGAAAAAAATCAGTTTACTGGATTAAATCCGGTAAACTGGTACCGTTTCCCCCCCATTGATTTCAATGGGGAACTGTCCCCATTGAAATCAATGGGGGGAAAAACCAATACCTCCCCCCTCCCCCTCCCAGGCTGCACGGGTGGAAGGGGGGACACCCCCTGCCCACCCTGGATTTTTTTTTTTTTTTACCCGAAGTCCTTGCGGGCTCTGGGCCGCTGCCACACCGGCAGCAGCGACCCGGAGCCCACACCAGCAGGTACTAGGGCAATCCCTGGGGTGGGGGGTGGTTTAACAGGAAGAGGATTGGAGCTGAAAGACCAAGGCAAAGTGTGGGTACATGGAGCCTAAGTTGTAAGCGAGCACAGTATGCGAAGCCATACAACATCTTTACTGCTTACATTATTAATTATTATTATTATTATTATTAACAAACATTTATATAGCACCAGCAGTGTACCTGGCACTTTACAAAGTAATAAAATAGACACGGTCCTTGCCCCTAGGGTTTACAATCTGAGAGACAGGAGCTGGGGAAGAGACATAGGAAGGGGAACAGAGGGAGAGACAAGGGGTCTAACATTCATGAAGATACGAGGTCTCAAGTGCACGTACTTGGCTTGGTTACAATGAGAATGACAGCAGGCAGGTCCATGTGGCAAGGATAAGGGTAAACAGATCGTAGGTATAGGAAATAGTGGCTCAGCAGGATAAAGAGTCAGACAGAGCAGAGCGAAAGAGGTGAGTTTTAAGGAGAGATTTGAAGGTATGAAGGGAG
>QEPC01004766.1:1727420-1740554 GCA_003113815.1 Sphenodon punctatus
CTTACATGGTGTGGAAGTTAAGGCGGGAGCCTTAACACACAATTTCTAGGTTTGTTAAAGTTTGCTTGGTATGAATCTGCCTTAACTAAGTTTGTAAAACCATAGGTTTTTTCTTTATCTAATTTGTGTGTTTTTAAAAAAGTAGATTGTAATTAGTGATTTGAAAGAAGTTGCTGAGACTGAGAGATTGTAGTAAAATGTTTATTTTTGTTACTTTCCACCCAGAGCACCACTCCGGCTCCCTCCACCAAGATGTGTCCAGGTAGGGCACTGGGGGAATACTTTCCAGTTTCTTTCTGGTTCCTAATATGGTGTGTGGGGAAGGGGCTTGTCTTGCATTGGTGGGCTGAGCACACACACAATGGAGACTTTCTTTTGTGGGGGCGGGGGGAGATGTCTGGAAACTTTCTTGTGTGTCTGCTGCTCGGAGGGCAAGGAGGTCCATGTGCTCTACAGCTCACTCACCCACCTCAGGGCCCCTGAGGTCCCCCAGAGTGACCTTGCATGAGAGCATTGGGGGTGGAGGGGCATACATGCAACAATGCTGGGTTGGTGATTGTGTCTGGGAATGGGTGTTTGGCGCAACTGATTCCTTTTGGGTGCCATGGACTACTGCCAGGGCCATGTCCTGTCTGTGGCATAGGGAAGACTAAGCTTGTGCGGCATACTTACTGGGGGGTATAGTGCATGCTGCATACTGGTGGAGAGGGAATAATTGCATTTCTCAAACCAGTCCATGAGGGGAGAGGGGTTTTTTTTGTTTAGTTTTTTTAATTATCCTACTCAACTATAACGAACACCTATACTACAACTATCTAACTACCTATCTAATTCTAACTACTGCTACCTTAACTAAAGTAATACTAAGAACTACCTACCTAACCTAACACAAAGTCAGAGGAGACAGGGCAAGGAGGAAACCTCATTGTCCCTGCAATCATCAATTCGTCTGGCTGCAAGTCTGAGACAAATTGGTAGAGGTAGGGGAGGAGGCACTGACATCCACCACAGCAGGAGCAGCAGAACCTCACCAGGGTCCCCAGCAGGGGCGGGGGCAGGTATCCCTTGGGGAACCTGGGATAGGGGAGAATCCTGGGTGGCAGTGCTGGTAGTGGTGGGAGGTCTGGCTGTTGGGGCACCCACATGCCAGCAACCTGAGCGGCATCCAACCACCGGGCTAACCCCCTCCATCAGGGCCCAGCAGAACGCGATGTTGACCTGCCGTGTCTGACTTATGTAGGCACAGTAGGCCGTGTTCTCGACCTGATGACATCCCAGGTCACGATGCTGCTCCGTTAAGGAGTCACATACCTGGGACAGTTGGTCCAGAGCTGCATGCCCATACTTGATGGCACAAGTAGGCCATGCAGCTCTGGGGGCAGGGGCAACTCCTCCTCAGCCTGCGCAGGGCCTGCCTCCTCCACCTCTGCTGCTGAGGAGGAGGATCGCCTCCTCCTTCTGTCAGGTGAAGCTTGCCCCCCTCTCTGGCCCTGCTGCCTGCCCCCTGCCCACACTCTCCCCTTTCCAGCACTATCCCATGGGACCTGGAAAGGTGGCTGAGGAGGGTGGAGATGCTGCTCTGTCTCCCATGCCACATTTCGCTGTTGCACTGGGAGCACAGAACAGCAGTGTGGGCCATTCCCTGGGGCTGGGAGAAGTGCCTGCTGGTGCCGCCGCTGAAGCCTGACAGGTCCAGGCCCTACCGCCACCTCCTCCACCACCTGGACCTGCGCCTCAGAGTCGGAAGACTCTTCCACTGCCCTGGCCTGCTCCTCTGACATGCTGCCTGTTAACTAAACCCTAACTATATAACACCCTACTCCTATGACTATATATGATGATGTTATAATTTATATTCCTAAACTATAACTATATGATATCCTAACTATATGTCTGGGCTGCATGTGTTGTTGTGCACCATGATTGGCTAGGAAATTAAGGGGGGGAAAGGAGGATGGGGTAGTGGATGTGTTGTTGTGCACATTCTGCACACCCTGATTGGCTAGGCTATTAAGGCTGCAGCTGCTGCACATGGCAACATGTGCTGAGGCGCCAATTTGGCGCTGAAAATTTCCGAGTTTCTGAAGTTCTGCTGTTCCAAAGTTTCCAAAGTTCCCAAAGTTTCGGGGGATTGCCAACTACTGGTGCTTCACTGGCGAAGCCCCAAAGCTTTGCCAGCAACGCCGAAGTGCTTCCAGGTACCAAGCCCGGAACTTCAGAACTTCAAAATTCGGCCCAAGTTCCTGGAAGTGCTATTCAGTTCAGCTCTAATAAAAACAGACAAGACAGTGTTCTGCATACTTTGGTCTGTGAGCCACCAGCACGTCTGTTGAGAGACCGTCAGATGTTAGCACGGGATTGTCCCGGAACATTTTGGAGGCAAGCCTGGGCTCTGACCCCGGACTATGTCCAGGTCAGAGGCCGGGCTAGCCTCAACCCTGTCGGGGCAAAGTGGGTCACAGTGGGCTATCACATGTAGTGTGACCTGCCATGACCCAGCCCCAATTGGGTCCTCCATTGCAGCCCATCATGGTGGGGGGCAGGGGTGGTCAGCGTCATGTTCCTGTGTCTCCCTGCCCTCCTCGGTGGCCCAGCCATGGGAATACTTGTTGAGCGGCCCAACCTGATCCAGACCATGTCCATTGTGGCTTCCCAACCCGACCTGGGGCAGGTCGCTGCAGCGACATGGTTGCTTCTGTTTCCACCTAATGTGAAGTTTAAAAAATCCCTGCTTGTTAGCTACAGTGAACAACTGAATTGTCTGGGATTGCTGCCCAACCTGATTTAGATTAGTGACCTATGTTCTTTAACTACAGCTATTTTATGTTAAGATTTGCTACTGAGTACCAAATATATAAATGCATCCAAGAATAAATATAAACTCACCTGGGTTACCCTAGTGATTAATTTGATCCCTAGACTCTGAGAAAAGCTCAGTTAACCCAATGAAAAGGCTTTCATTGACTTCAACAGTTTGGGTCAGATCCTGTTTTTGAAAGCACACAGCGTTGATCGAATCCTGCTTCTATTGAAGTTAGCAGGATAACCCCTCCTTAACTTCTGTTGGGGCATGACTGAGCCGTGATTGAGGGTTTTGAAGAACCAATCCACAAAATATAGGATTAATAAACTGCTGTTTCCCATCAATTTTCCATCATCAGTACAGGGCCACTGAATAGTATTGATGCGAATACAAAACCATTTACTGTTTTAAGGATTAAAAAGATCCAACCCAACAGGTCCACTCAAGCACAAATTCCAATAACATAGTCAATCTGGTTGACTTCAGTGGAACTGGTACTTATTGGGTGGATTTCAGTCATGTGCAGAGAGCCAGCACGAGGTCCCTTAAGAACAAATTAAGTCTTCAAAAAAGGTTTGCGTAGCCCTAAGTGATGGACAATCCTTGTGGTGGTCCTTTGCACAGATGTTATTTTACCTAAGGAACAGTTCAGTTTAGGAGAAACTGCCACTGAACTTAATGATAATTTTGCCTGAGTAAATCCTGCAAGTTTGACTTACAAGTCTTTTCTCTGACTACACTTTGCTCCCACTAAGATAATCTTTGAGCAGAATTTGTTCCCAAATGGTTGACAACATCCACCTTCCCAAAAATGCTCTGAAAACATCCTCCTTAGTCCTTAAAATGTATTTACTTTCAGCTAAGCATCTCAGTCCTCCGAGACACGAGCATCTCTTTCTGACTTTCAATCCAACCTACCTACTTAAGTGTAACCTACTTACTTACTATAATTTTATTTGAGAATAAATCTTCTAGTCTTATGTCAAAACCATCAAGAGCATTTTGTGGGAGCAAAATGAGTTCCAGAAGTCAAATGAAACTCATTATTTTATATTATCACAAGGGATGCAAAACTTTTCATCACATAATTAGATTTACTGTAGAAAGCAAAGCAGATGAACAGCAATTGATGTCTGCCTCTAGGAACATTTAAAAATATTTCAAAATTAGTTGTCAAAGAGGTGATAGCATTAAGAAACTAAATAACAACCACTGTGAACAGAACCTAATTTAAGAGAGCTCTTTCAAACGTCAGCAGATAATATGAATAAAGCAAAACAAGGAAGCCAACAGTCTGTTTTCATCTACTTGAATGTTTAGCATTTTTTATATAGCAGAATGTGTTAATGAACATTTAGAAGGTGCACATTAACATATTTGATAGACAGTAAAATGCAATGAGGGGATTTAATCAAAGCAATGAAAGAGTCTAATTAATGCAATCAGCATTAGGTCGTGCAAATATTGTCATTGAATGCCATCTTGTAAAGCCAGTGACATGCAGGATTTTTGCTACTTGATGCTTTGCCTACCTCTCTACATACTAAGATCAATAGAAGGTGGTATGACAATGCAAAATCCTAAGGCTATGTTCAGAAAACTTTCTTAGAATTCTTAAAGATTAGGATATCTTAACAAACCTTTAAGGATACTATATATGAAATCTGCTAATTATAAATTATATAGAGATTTGAATTCTGTTGCCATCCATTTGAATCATGGCTTGTGTGCCTGTTGAAGGTGGGTTTAAAATTTGAATGTTACATACTGTAACCTATTCAGGGACCCATGTTCACTGTGTTTTCTCCATTGGTGGCAATGGGGTAAATGCAGTGAACACAGGTCCCTGTTTATAATCTAGCTTGAACTCACCCTGCTGTATCTTTTATTTTTGACCTCCTCTTCTAGTAATTACATAAGGATATAATTTGGCCTGCCAACAATTTGGTCAATCTTAAATGAGAAGGTAGTCACTAAACATAATTTACACTGACACTTAAATCAGGAGTGGATTAGCTAGCCAAGCTACACATCTGCTCTTCCTGCAGAATACAAAATATTTAAGAGCAAGATACATAACCGTGTCGGTGGTTCCTTAACTGAACTGCCATATCTCTCTTTCTACATGATATACATAAACTAGGAGTTTAACCCTCCCTGAACAATACTAAGCTCATTCTTTCTCCTGTAGCTTCAAAAGGTGCTTAAGGCACTTGGTTTCTTGCAGGATTGGGCCAACAAAATATATGCACAAAATAATGTCTCTACTGCTGTATAATCTCTGAAAACCAGTGCACAGCTTCTTTTCCAAAATGGTCTATATGAGTTTGATTGGATTTTGATGTGGAGAAAAGTACATCCTCATTCCAGAGGGCTCCAAGTACACCCACTTTTTAACTGCAGTGGGGAGAGTGTGTGAAAACAGTGTAAAAAAAATTAAGATCAGAATATTGTAGCTGCCCCTATTTATATTGTGTTAAAATTAATTCCTAGATCCAAATATCCTACAATTTTTTACTGTTCAAAATATTAATGTGGATTCAAGCATTATGTTCCCTGGAAAAAAAACATATTCCTCAATGTATATTTCTAAGAATTCTTTAGGTTAACATTACTGAGGTGTGAAACTCAGCTGAGATTCATAAGGATATGTCGCTGAACCTTTTCTTTGGTATCTATCGTTCTGGATTTACATCTGCTAAGTTTTGCTTTGAGTTTTAGGTTAGAAGGAAATAAGAAGAAATGCAACCTGGTATGTGCATGAATTTTTCCTGGTTTCCACCCCAAAATGATAAATAGGCTTAAACTAGCTTAAAACAGAAAAAGGATTATGTATATTTTAGTGTCTCATGAAACCTAAAGCCAGATGAGTTGTTTGTGGATTCATTTTGTTATAGACGTTTCACCCAACTTTAATAGCAGTAGATATTGCTCGAATATGTAACATTCTATTGAAATTTTATCACACAAAAGGTAAGATGGCTCCATTATAAATTTGTCTAACAGAAACCCTGATTTTCAAAGGGATAGAGTTATTTAAAGTCATAACCCCGGATTTCACTAGTGATTGTTTAAGTTTAAAGCTGCGCTTCTTACAAAACCAAAGACCACAAGTGGCTGCTCCTAAATAATTGTGTTATCATGTGTACTGATTATTTTATTTTGATGCAGTATGGATATGTTTAGTTTCCTAGCTGTTCATACTAAGTAAAAGACCCCCATGTCTAGTATAGCTCAATACTATATCGCACATCCCCCTCCTTCACAAGATGGCTTCAATGGTCTGTCCCACTCACCATTGTAGTTTCTGCTATTGAACCAAAGCTGTTGATAAATATGTTGCAGGTAACATTTACAGGAGGACCTGCAAGTTGAACAATAAATAGAAAAATTGACAGGTTGTGTTTATGACATACATTAAGTATTGTTGTTTTCTTGCCAGTGGCATTGACGCACTTACCATTGTGGTTTCTGTGACTGATCCAAAACTGTTGATAAAAATATTGCAAGTAACGTTTACTGGAAGACCTGTGGAATGCAATAAAAATGTTGCAATATACACTGAAGCAAAAGCACTGATCCATCAGCATCGGTACAAAGTGGTGTAGGTGTGAATGAAATTGGGTAGAAAGTGAGAGTTCACAAAGAAAAGCATTAACATTATGGATGCAGCATCACTACAACTGCTTTAATGAGACTTATAAATTATCTTTGATACTTCAATTTAAGGATCTGTGTTAAGTGTTAGACAAAAATGACTGGACATATTAGCTCTTTGTTTGTCCACCAACCATGTACAACCCAAGACGTGGCATTCCAATCTTCCTATATTTCCACAGATCTAGGATGGAGACATCACATAAAGAGGTTCAGTCATTGGTCTTTCTACTTACTTCCAAGGGCCATGAAGTGTGTTAGACACTTTGGAGGCAAATAAGGAGTGTTCCCAGTCTGCCTGAGGAGTTTATAATCGAAGGAAGCAATCATCATCTATGAAAGTGAATGGGAGCTGAGCCAATGGCCCTTTTCACATGGGCGTGGTGGGTGGATATAGACACTGCCGTGTGGGCAGCATGTGGGTGCCCCCACGCATCCCCAACCTCCATTTTCCCTGGTTGTTCCATGCATGGGGATGAGGGGTGGAGGGTGAGTGGGGATGCATGTTTTGTAGGAGCACACATGCACCCCCACTCACCGGCCGTGGGATTTACACAAGACGGTACCATTTATGCCCACACAGGTCCGCTGCGTGGGCATGAGTGGTACAGTCTCATGTAAAAAGGGCCAATGACATCAGTGAGGACAGGATTGTACTCTAAGGGTGGAATTCAGTCAATGGCTAATCTCCCCTTCATTTCAATGGAACTGGATTGTGTCCTAAAATTCTAATCCTGCAATTTACAATGTAAATTTAGGAGTCTTTTTGCCTGCGCATTGTAAACTGCAAGATTAAGGCCTGGGTAGACAGTGTAAGGAGAACATAATTTATTGTTGTTTTTTAAAAACAAGCCATAGTTGAAAATGTATTGAATTCAATAAAGGCAAAGATACATTTTTGTTGATGTGGTCTGAGTCAGGCATTTGGTCAACATTTCACCTGACGTGTTTAGTCATGAAAGTTGTTAATATTTATCCATCATTGCTACTGAAAAAATAGCAAAAAACACCAAACCAATTAGTCTATTTGAATCTAATTCTTTTCCTTGTAATAAATATCCTTCCTTCCCTGTAAACTGACAGAACTCTTTACATCTAGGTTTGCCAGTTTTGCAAGAAAGAAAACGAGACCATACTAATTTGAATAAATTTACTTGTTTCATTTATGTAAATTTATACAAATTGCCCATTGCCTACCATTGAGTGTCAGCTACAAAGAGTTTTGTAGGGTGTTTTCAGACATGACGGTACCACACGTATCCATGCTTTTCCAAGCGTGGAAGTCTGTGGTGCCATCACATCTAAAACAGACTGCCAGATGCTGGCCTGGGCAAGAACCCAGGTTTGCCATGGCGGCACTTAGCTCGGGCTGTTCTCAGAACCATCCCCAAGGAACAGTCCGGACTAAGCACTCCCATGGCCCGTGCAAGGGATTCTGGACCAGGGTAAAGCAAGCCATAACATCTGTTGGCCCGCTTGCTTACCCCAGTCTGGGCCCACAGTGGTTCTAGGCAGTCACAGCGGCCTCATAGACTGCCACGGACGCCTGTCAGGGAGGGAGGCAGGCCACTCCTGGCAGCATGGGGGCAGGGCCATTCCGATGCATGTACGCACATCACCCCGTCCTCTGCCTGCCCCCTCCCTGGCCTGGCCCGCCATCATGTTTGTTGAAATCCTGCTCAGAGAGAGGGCCCTCACTCTGGGCAGGATTGAAACATGTTAGCACTCAGCAGCATCATGTATTAAACCACCTGTATTTCCAAACACTACTGCTCCACAGCACTCCAATGAACAGACAACCCACAAGACCAAGTTTTGGATATTTGGCATGAGGGCCGTATGCCAATCAAGACACTGGAAAAAAGACCCCAAATTCCTAGACTGTCCAGGTGAAAACAGGATGGCTGGCAACTAGAGTTACCACCGCTCATGGTTTTGACACTGACTCTTGTTTTGGGCAATGGGAGTGTTGGGGTCAAAACTGTGAGAGGCAGCAACCCTATTTATACTCCATTGGCTGATTAATGCTCAGTCTTCTCCAGTCCTTTTATGCCCTGGAACTTATGGGCAACAGGTGTGTGACTAGGGGTTTTAAGGGGGCTCATACTTGATCTGAGATGTTAGTCAAGTAAACATTACCTGGAAGGCATCTTAATTTGCATATAGTATAGGCCTGTGGTAGATTTCTAGCCCTCTCCCAGAGCAAGGAGACCTTACCTCAGAAAGATGTCTGAGGAACAGTGTTTCCCTTAGGCAACTGCAGCTTATACAACAGGGTATTTCTTCCTAAAGGATTTGCCCAAAGGCTTAGTCTACCCCTAAATCAGAGAACGCACTCTGAATAAACATGGTTATAAAACCTGATTAAAAGCTTCTGATATTGTACTTGGGTCATAAGTCAAGTGTCAGAAAGGTGTGTGTGATGGGGAGTGGAGTGAGGGGGTGGGGAGTTATAGAAGCATTCATCTACCTTGCCTGACCTGCAAGCTTGTAATTTCTAAGTTAGGTAGAATGAAGTCTCTACTCTTTTCCTGGTCCTCACAGGCAGCGCTCAATCCCCAAATGAGTGGGCAGAAAGCAGAGCCATAACCCACTGCTTTTCCCAGACAAGGCCACAGCCAGGAGTCGGCCTCATGAAACAAGTAAAAGAGTCAAGAAATTATAGCCGACATGTATGAATTACAACTGACATGTACTTTGGACAAAACCAGTATCATCACCTATCTAAAAATAGTAGCCTATTAGGGTGTGAATAGGTGTTGATTGAAGAAAGGCAGAGCAGTGGTGTTACTAATCACTTGCTGAAAGGGTTGGGGTCTTGAATGTTTGAGGCATAGCCCTGGACCTCTCCAGCAGCACCCACCCTCCCTGCTGCTTCCAATATTGCTGCTACCATAGCTGAGTAGCAACAAGAGCAGCAAGGACAGTGAGTTCTGCTGGAGACTTCTGGAGAGCCTTTCCCATCCTGGACTTTGTCAGGGCCCCGTCCGTTCAAACTGCTGATGTCATGATGCTGAATCCAGGGTGTAACAAATGGACTTTCTGCTCCTTTCTGATGTGACCACACCTCATTTGGAACATCGTGACATCACAGGAGCAAGGGGCACATCAGAAAGGGGGCAGGACATCCCTAAGTCTGGTTTAGGGTGGCCATACCTCCCCTTTAAAAGAGGATGCTTATGAAAAATACATGTTGCAGGGCTGCATTGGTTCCAGTGCAGCCCTGCACCATGTATTTTTAAACAACTGTCCTCTTTTAAAGGCGAGGTATGGCCAAGCCCCACTCTAGACAGGGGCCTAGTGACATCCTTGGGACAGAGTGATACATGTTCACAAGAGACCAAATGAAACTGAGCGTCCCTGGAGTGACTACTAATAAAAGATGATGATGCTGCCTCCACCACCAAAGGGTAATCCATGTTATTTATTATGATATATTTTTGTAAACATTTTAATTTTTTTGAGGGCATCAACCTGTTTCTGTGGATGTCATATGAACCCCTCTCTTTTAGTGTATAGTTATAAACAGTATGTTGCTATATACTGCAGTCATTAATACCCTTAAATCACTTTTACTATCCATTGATGGCAATTTTATCCATTAAGCACATAAAAGGGCACAGATCTCGGGGACCTCAGAAATGCAGTAATTGCATGGCACTTTTTGATGATCCAATTTTCTGGAACAATCAAATAAACCTCAAATTATTATTCTGCTTCATCAAGCTAAAACCAATATCATTGTAAATTGCAATTCTCATGTATAATAGCTTAGCTTACTGAGCATGTCATGTCTAGGGCCCTTTTCAAATGGACGCCGCCTCCCCTCGTCCACATGTGTGGGTAGGCGGGGTGTCCATTTGAATGCTGCGGTGGGTGCGGGAGGGGGGGATGGATAGACGTCCATGGGAATGCCGTGGCCGGTGGGTGGGTGCGTGTGCGAGCTCCCACACTTCACCCACCTGCACCCATCACCCACACATGGAGCACTGGGCACCAATGCTGGATGCTTCATGCATGGAGATGGGTGGAGGTGGGTGGGTGGGGGTCCATGGGAACGCACTCCCATGCACCGCCTACCAACCACGCTGCCCACCCATCCCCCCACACACCCACGCCCATTAGAAAAGGTCCTAGGACAGCCATACTATGGCAACAAACGTCATTTTGGGCACTTGCTGCACTATAAATAATACAGGATTGTATTTGGGGGGTGGGGGAGGAGACTGCTTTATTTATTTGTGTAGACCTCCATCCCTCCTTTTCCCAAGGTTCAGGTCAGGTTGCAAGAAGGGTGCTTTTAGACAAGTACCTCCCCACCCACTACCCACCCACCATCCACCCACTATACATGTTGCAGGGCTGCAGTGGTGCCCTGCAACATGTATAATGGGTGGGAGATGGGTGGGTACTTGTCTAAAAGCACCCTAAAACAAAATGCATACATTAAAAACTATTAAATAAAAACAATGAAAATTTACCCCACCTCTTAATCTGTAGCCCATCCCTAAGCACCAAAGCACGTCAGCACCCTAAACACCCAAACCCACCTAAACAAAAATGTTTTACACCGTTTCTATAAGACACACAGATTTGGATTTTGGTGAATCTCAAGGTGGAGAAGGAAGTTCCAAAGACAGGGAACAGTCAACAAGAATGGGCATTTTCAGACAAGACACTCTCCACCCACCTCTCATACATGTTACAGAGCACCCATAGGACAACACTGCAGCTCTGAAACATGTATGGTGGATGAGTGGTGGGTGGAGAGTGTCTTGTCTGAAAACGCCCAATGACTCTGCCTGTGTCTGAACTTGATGTGTACAGGACATGGGCAGAAGGCTGTTCCTGGATGACAGCAGAGACCTCAACAGGACATAGCAAATATTATTGGAATGTCCATATTAGAATAATACTGTCTAATGGAACATGCACATATAGGTATTAGAATAATAAGGGCCAGATTCCACCTGATTCTCTCTGTAATAGAAATTGTGGGTTTTCACGGTCCATACATTTTTGTTAATAGTCTTTGAAATTGGGAGAGTTTCAGGGCTAGGACGTAGGGTTGATGTGCTCTGAATGGGATCTATAATCTGAAAAGTTATCCCAGGGCTTTATCCTATAAGACAAATTGAGGGCTGGGATTGTTTTTTGAGAGTTTGGGGATAAGCTTAAGCTGCTGGGTTGGACTTGGGCAGAGGCAGGACGTGGTAGGGATCGTTGCTAGGGCTTGTTTTATTGCTGCTCTGTCAACTATAGTCAGGTTATTCCAGAACAAGCTGGAGCAGGGCTATTGTAATCATCTTCAGCTGATCAAATAAATGGGACATATTTATAATATCTATGATTTCCCCAATTCTATTGCCTTTATTTTCTTATGGCCGACCCCTGAATTTTCTTTTAATGTTGAACCCTAATTAAGGTAAGTTTTCATTTATCTTGTATGCAGCTGTATTTTTATTACTTTGTATATGATGTGCCTCATATCCAATGCTAAGAAATAAACAATAACAACTGCAAACCCAAATTGTAAACTTTTCGACAAGGGATTCATGGACTTGTGGTGAGATTCAGTTCATCAGTGGACTCCGGCACTTTTGAAAATGCTATCCAATGTCAACAATACACCTAACGACTTCCTGGCACCAGATCCTGACACAGAAGATTAAGAAGCTTCCCACATTCAGCCCATCTCCCACAGGGAAAATACTGGGTAAATAAACAAGTCCCTGAGGGTCAGTATACTAAAGCTTGGTCTGACTTGAAGGGGATGTAATCTCCAGAACTAAGGGCTTTTCATTAGGAATTCCCATATCCTCACGCCCAAGAGGGCACAGCTCAGTGCTCTCAGTACGAGCAGCAGTCTAGGTAGATCAAACAGCATTACAGAATGAGGCACAACACAAAGCATTTCATCTCAAGTAGTTAGTACCAGCGCCACCTCTATGTTGACACACACTGAGGTCAGAAAGTGTGCATTCAGCAGTGTCGTTCTGAAGTGCTGCATGATGCTTTAGCTATGAGACCCTTTGTTGAATGTAATTCGAGTCATGAAGGTGAAGGTAAGACTGAAGCTTTAAAAGAAAGAAAATCTTTACTAAAGGCAAATTTATGTGTACATCGCAGTGACCTCAAATAGTACCAGACTGATATACCTTAAGGTGTGTTCTGACCATCAGGCCTTCTAGATTAACAACCTTGGAAGCTGGTCTGGATTTGATCAATGCAGGACCCTTTATAAAAATGAGCAAACGGGGGACCTGGTGTGAAATCAGCATAGAGTACATATAGGAAATTTTGTACAAGTGTGGTGGGATCAGGAAAGTTGTAACAAAATACACAAGACATACTGAAACCCATCAAGGGGGAAAGAAGAGCCCCCTACCCTGGCTGACTTGAGCACCTGAGCTGCTCTGTGAGTGTGATAAAGACTGTTCCCTTCTGCAGGGCAGGGGCTGAGTAGGGAACGTTCGTGCATGTGTGTGAGAGAGATCCTCCTCCACAAAGTAGGGGTTGTGTATGTGTAGGGCCGCTTTTACATGGATGCCACCCACCCACGAACACCCGGAAACACCCATCGGATGGGTGGGAGAGTGTCCGTGTAAAAGTCCACGAGTGGGTGGGGGTGCCTGCCTGGGTGGGGATGGGTGTCCAACACCCGAGCGTCCGTG
>QEPC01004766.1:1746134-1783498 GCA_003113815.1 Sphenodon punctatus
TCCCTTCCGGAGGAAGCTCGCCTGGCCCCATGCCTGTTAACATTCCGGCAAAGCTGTAAGACCTGGCTGTTCGCCCAGGCCTTTGGGTGGGGTTTTTTTAGCTCCCCCATCTATTTTTGGTTTTTATTATTGTATCTAGCCCTGTTTTAATATTTTATAATATTTATGATGATTTTTAATTGATTTTATTGTTTTTTAATGTATGGAAGCTGCCCCGAGCTTCATGGCAGGAGGGGCGGGGTAAAAATTTATAAAATAAAAATAAATAAATAAATAAATAAATATGATTATGATTGTTATTGTTATTATTACTGTGGATTTAAATATGAACCTGTAATCCAATCTGTAATTAAATCTGGAAATTACAGATCCAAATCCGAAATGGATCCAAATCCATAATTTCATCCGTACGCTCATCCCTAATAAGCTCAAGGTTTTGCAAATTTTAGGGTTGGAGGCAGCAAAATTTAACAACTTTTTTTTTTAAAAAAACCTCACAATCTGTTTAGTAACCCAAGTACTAGAAACTCCAGGAGGGGCAGAATCACTGAAACCCGGGGGGCGGGGTAGGGGTTGTCACATACACAGGGCATCTATGAAGTTTATGCCTATATAGGATATAGGTACAGTATCCTGCTTTATGGCAAGTAGTTCGATAAAATAACCCCATGGGTTCATCCCAGCTCTGTGATTCATAGTCAATCAAGAGCACAGATTAGTTTGAACTCTATCCCTTTGAAACCTAAACATTATGGGGTTTGCTGCATTCTACCTCTCGTATTTTCTTCATAATCTGAGACTGCTTTCCATCTCAACCCTTAAAACTCTTCCCTGAATTTTGAACACCTCAGCTGCAGCAACATTGGCCATTTTCACATGCGTGTGGGTGAGGGGGGGAGGGCTATGTGAATGCCACAGCAGGTGCGGGGGATGGGTGGGCGCATCTGGTAACACTGCGGGCAGTGGATGGGGGTGCGTGACTGCTCCTGCGCTCCAGCCACCTTCACCCATCACTCACGCACGGAGCAACGGGTGCCAATGCCGGTTGCTCCATGCATAGAGATGGGGGGGATGGGGTGCGTGGGAATGCACCCCCATGCACTGCCCACCCACCCACTGCACCGCCCACCCATCCCCACACGCACCCACATCTCTGTGAAAAGTGCCATTCTTCTCATTGGCCAGTTCATATGGCATTTAACGTCCCTGAAATCCACCCAAAATGCTGCTCTGAACAGAAACATTCCTCTCCTGGTGCTCAGTAATATCCCTCTCTGAATGCCTTAATTAGCCATACAACATCTTCTGTGAGGAAAAGATAGTTTTGTGGCAAGGCTGTAGACTGAGCCACTGGGTGAGAACAGACATAACGCTAAC
Source organism: Sphenodon punctatus (assembly GCA_003113815.1). Lineage (NCBI taxonomy): Eukaryota > Metazoa > Chordata > Lepidosauria > Sphenodontia > Sphenodontidae > Sphenodon > Sphenodon punctatus. The sequence continues at coordinate 1,747,512 of QEPC01004766.1, forward strand.
TCCTCTTTAACATTTCTTATGCATGTTGCAGGACTATATTGGTTCCCTATGCAGCCCTGCAACATGCATAAGAAACATTAAAGTTGTGTTAAAGTGGAGTTACCGTTATGTCTGTTTTCACCCACTGAAGCCTTGGGTACCATTTCCACTCAGTCATAGACATCTTGCATGACTTCTGGGGTGACTCTGTGCCTTAGTTCCTCAAATATTAAGATTAATTATAATTAACAAAGATGTGCTCTAAAATGGATCAGTAATTGTGAAGTGCTTAGATACAACTGTGATGTAGACCATAGCTAATTCGTAAACCCTTCTGCATTAAGCCACGGTCCTGAATAGCACCTCAATAGCCCTGTACAAATCTTTTCCTCCTTTAGAATAAGGATGGGCGAACAGAATGCAGTTCGGATGTTCGGATGTTTCGTCGTTCAGTTTGAAACCCGAGTTCGGGTTCGATGGTTCGTTTCAGCTGAGTTCGGGTTGGCCGAACTTGCCCGAATAGTCAAAAATAGCACTATCGAAACCAAACCGAAATCGAAACTGAAACTTGACCGAAACCGAAACTTACTATTTTTTTTGCCCTGAAAAGACATTTTTCCCGCCCTCGAACTCTTCCGAACACAACCAAACTGTTCGGTAATTTGAGAGTTCGGTTTGGATGTTCGGTTCGGATGTCCGAACAGACCGGGTTCGGTCTGAACTCCGAACATCCGAACCACTTCACCCACCCCTACTTTAGAACACTCCCCAAGCGCTCAACTTATATCCATCTCCTGGAATCCTACCTTGTCTTTATGCCGCCTTCTGTGCTCCCACTAATGCCTGTAACATCTCATTTCCCTTTGCACCAAACTACCAGTCTCTTCCTTATTCAAATTCCTTCTTGAAATATGCCCCAGTGAATCTTTCAATAAAGAAACTATTATAATCACATTTTCCCACTATAGTAAATAAAAAAAAAAACAACAACACCCTGTTATCTTATCAGTTATTCTGGATGCATGTTATATTCTTCACCTGAACTTCTGAAATGATGTGTTTTGGGGCAGGGTGCTCACAAATCCCACCCATATGAAGCATATTCTTATTCTACATTCTGCCACCCTTATCTACATCGAGAAGCATCTTACTACACAAGCAGCTTGCTTGTAACAGATAGGGCAATTCACAGAGGGAAATCAGCTTAAGGTGAGTAAGGATAGCAGAATATGGCTCGCATGGCCCTTTTCAAATGGGCCATGGGGGGAGGAATGGGTGTGTGCTACAGTGGGTGTGCGGCGCGTGGGCAGCCGTTCCACGGATGCAAACCCATCTCCACTCACCTCCACCAATCTCCACGCATGGAGCCATCGCCGTTTTGGCCGATGGCTCTGTGTGTGGGCGAGGGGTGGAGGTGGGTGAAGATGGGTGGAGTGCAGGAGCGTGCACACACCTCCACCCACCTGCCGCGGTGGTCACACGGGCCCCCCCACCCATTCCCACACATGGGCATGGGGTCTGTCTCTTGTGAAATGGGCCATTAAATATAGCAGCAGGAAGACAAAAATAATATTTAGCTTTGATTTGAATCAAATGTATCAAAAAAGCAATTTGAGCATTACCATATCAGTGGTGGGGAACCTCAGGTGTAGGGGCCAAATGCAGTCCACAGCAAACTTATGTGGCCCCTTTCTAATTCTTGAATCTGGCCTTTGGATCCAGTTCCTACCTCCAATCACTGGAAAACTGAGCTCAGGGCAAGGGAGCAGAAAGGAGGGCATGCACACAAACCTAAAGGACAGATCCATGGCACAAACTCAGGATCTGGCCCTCCTTTTCTTGAGTTCACCTCTTAAACAACCCCACCTCCAATTTCTATGCACCCTTTGGAGCTTGTACTAATTTTCAAAGTGGGCCCCAGGAGGGAAAAGGTTCCCTCCCTGCATTACACTATGGAAAAAACTGCATATATATATAGTACAAAGTATTAAACAAAGAACGGTGTCCTACTTTAAAAAACAGCATAACAATGAAAATCCAGCTCACAATATGGTAATAAAATATATAAAAGAATATTTTGCTTCTCATCTAAAACCAAATTAATTGTGTTATCCTGCTTAACATATATATATATATATATATATANCCCTTAAAACTCTTCCCTGAATTTTGAACACCTCAGCTGCAGCAACATTGGCCATTTTCACATGCGTGTGGGTGAGGGGGGGAGGGCTATGTGAATGCCACAGCAGGTGCGGGGGATGGGTGGGCGCATCTGGTAACACTGCGGGCAGTGGATGGGGGTGCGTGACTGCTCCTGCGCTCCAGCCACCTTCACCCATCACTCACGCACGGAGCAACGGGTGCCAATGCCGGTTGCTCCATGCATAGAGATGGGGGGGGATGGGGTGCGTGGGAATGCACCCCCATGCACTGCCCACCCACCCACTGCACCGCCCACCCATCCCCACACGCACCCACATCTCTGTGAAAAGTGCCATTCTTCTCATTGGCCAGTTCATATGGCATTTAACGTCCCTGAAATCCACCCAAAATGCTGCTCTGAACAGAAACATTCCTCTCCTGGTGCTCAGTAATATCCCTCTCTGAATGCCTTAATTAGCCATACAACATCTTCTGTGAGGAAAAGATAGTTTTGTGGCAAGGCTGTAGACTGAGCCACTGGGTGAGAACAGACATAACGCTAACTCCTCTTTAACATTTCTTATGCATGTTGCAGGACTATATTGGTTCCCTATGCAGCCCTGCAACATGCATAAGAAACATTAAAGTTGTGTTAAAGTGGAGTTACCGTTATGTCTGTTTTCACCCACTGAAGCCTTGGGTACCATTTCCACTCAGTCATAGACATCTTGCATGACTTCTGGGGTGACTCTGTGCCTTAGTTCCTCAAATATTAAGATTAATTATAATTAACAAAGATGTGCTCTAAAATGGATCAGTAATTGTGAAGTGCTTAGATACAACTGTAATGTAGACCATAGCTAATTCGTAAACCCTTCTGCATTAAGCCACGGTCCTGAATAGCACCTCAATAGCCCTGTACAAATCTTTTCCTCCTTTAGAATAAGGATGGGCGAACAGAATGCAGTTCGGATGTTCGGATGTTTGGTCGTTCAGTTTGAAACCCGAGTTCGGGTTCGATGGTTCGGTTCAGCTGAGTTCGGGTTGGCCGAACTTGGCCGAATAGTCAAAAATAGCACTATCGAAACCAAACCGAAATCGAAACTGAAACTTGACCGAAACCGAAACTTACTATTTTTTTTGCCCTGAAAAGACATTTTTCCCGCCCTCGAACTCTTCCGAACACAACCAAACTGTTCGGTAATTTGAGAGTTCGGTTTGGATGTTCGGTTCGGATGTCCGAACAGACCGGGTTCGGTCTGAACTCCGAACATCCGAACCACTTCACCCACCCCTACTTTAGAACACTCCCCAAGCGCTCAACTTATATCCATCTCCTGGAATCCTACCTTGTCTTTATGCCGCCTTCTGTGCTCCCACTAATGCCTGTAACATCTCATCTCCCTTTGCACCAAACTACCAGTCTCTTCCTTATTCAAATTCCTTCTTGAAATATGCCCCAGTGAATCTTTCAATAAAGAAACTATTATAATCACATTTTCCCACTATAGTAAATAAAGAAAAAAACAACAACACCCTGTTATCTTATCAGTTATTCTGGATGCATGTTATATTCTTCACCTGAACTTCTGAAATGATGTGTTTTGGGGCAGGGTGCTCACAAATCCCACCCATATGAAGCATATTCTTATTCTACATTCTGCCACCCTTATCTACATCGAGAAGCATCTTACTACACAAGCAGCTTGCTTGTAACAGATAGGGCAATTCACAGAGGGAAATCAGCTTAAGGTGAGTAAGGATAGCAGAATATGGCCCGCATGGCCCTTTTCAAATGGGCCATGGGGGGAGGAATGGGTGTGTGCTACAGTGGGTGTGCGGCGCGTGGGCAGCCGTTCCACGGATGCAAACCCATCTCCACTCACCTCCACCAATCTCCACGCATGGAGCCATCGCCGTTTTGGCCGATGGCTCTGTGTGTGGGCGAGGGGTGGAGGTGGGTGAAGATGGGTGGAGTGCAGGAGCATGCACACACCTCCACCCACCTGCCGCGGTGGTCACACGGGCCCCCCCACCCATTCCCACACATGGGCATGGGGTCTGTCTCTTGTGAAATGGGCCATTAAATATAGCAGCAGGAAGACAAAAATAATATTTAGCTTTGATTTGAATCAAATGTATCAAAAAAGCAATTTGAGCATTACCATATCAGTGGTGGGGAACCTCAGGTGTAGGGGCCAAATGCAGTCCACAGCAAACTTATGTGGCCCCTTTCTAATTCTTGAATCTGGCCTTTGGATCCAGTTCCTACCTCCAATCACTGGAAAACTGAGCTCAGGGCAAGGGAGCAGAAAGGAGGGCATGCACACAAACCTAAAGGACAGATCCATGGCACAAACTCAGGATCTGGCCCTCCTTTTCTTGAGTTCACCTCTTAAACAACCCCACCTCCAATTTCTATGCACCCTTTGGAGCTTGTACTAATTTTCAAAGTGGGCCCCAGGAGGGAAAAGGTTCCCTCCCTGCATTACACTATGGAAAAAACTGCATATATATATAGTACAAAGTATTAAACAAAGAACGGTGTCCTACTTTAAAAAACAGCATAACAATGAAAATCCAGCTCACAATATGGTAATAAAATATATAAAAGAATATTTTGCTTCTCATCTAAAACCAAATTAATTGTGTTATCCTGCTTAACATATATATATATATATATATATATAGCATGCATGTTTTAAGAGTGTGGTGGCAAAACTGTATTCCCCACAGGGCAAGCAGCATGAAAGTTGCAAAATTCTGCTATACAGCTATTTCTGTGACAGTTATGGCTTGCCTATTCAAGCACATCAAAGACTTTACAGAGTTTTGTTCGGAGAAAGAAAGAACATGTTTGAATGTAGGCGACATATGCCTTTTTTCCTTTAGAAAAAAAACAAAAAACATTGTAACACCTTTGACAGGTCTGATTTTACAAGCCTCTGTACTTTGGAAATGAAAACTGCAGCCAGGTTACTGCACTGTGTCAGCTGTCTGACACAGTACAGCCCTGGATTTTAGGACTGTGGTCCACAAACCACTTACTCCAGAGTAGTTCCATTGATGCCTGCAAGGCTTCAATAGGACTACTCAGAAGTAAGTGGTTTATTATTATTTATTTATTTATTATTTATTTTTCAGATTTATACCCCGCCCCTCCTGCAACGCAGCTCGGGGCGGCTTCCAACAATAAAAATACACTAAAATTCATTTTAAAAACAATCAAATATTAAATATAAAATATAAAATATAAAACAGGGCTAGACATAAATAAATAAATAAATGAGTGGGGGACTAAAATCCTCCCTCCCCACCCTCCCTCCCAAAGGCCTGGGCAAACAGCCAGGTCTTACAGTTCCGCCGAAATGTTAAAAGGCTTGGGGCCAGGTTTGTGGATTGCTGCTTAGGTCGGCAGGTCGGTCAGTCGATCGGTCGGTCTCTCGCTCTCTCCTCCCCCCCCCCCAATACAGGTATTGCAACAGATGGTCAATCTCCTGTAAGGTTTTGCAGTCAGACTCTGGCTGCCAAAGAGGGACCTAACTCTGCTTAGTTCTACTACATGCTGCTTCATTTACAAGATCAAGGTGCACATGCAATCAAAACTCAAGGTTACCAAACAAAGTATGTTACATTTTGGCTTGGCAAGCCCCTTCCCAGACTCCTAGCCTCTATGCCAGATTTCAGCCAGCCTGATCTAGCCCCTCACTAGGCTTATGGTGCCTTTCCAGACCAGGTCTCTAGACCTGGTAGTACGAGGTTATCACCACACCTGACAGAGTCCTTCACCTTTTTCCTGGCCCTGCCTATTATACTGAGCCTTGCCTCCAGGTTGTGCTTGCATTTTCTGCCATGCACAACTGGGACCAATCACATATCCTCAATTGGCTCCTTAGCCAGCTCTGCTTGAAGGCATAGTTACTTGGATTCTACTTAGGAGGACTACAGCACCCTTGCAAGGACTTACCCTAACTTCCTGTGGGTCTGGTCCTGCAACGACTTAGGGCCATCTGTTGCAGATATACACATGTACATGGACCATATTCTCATCTGGTTTAAACTGTCAAATGTACATCAGCTGAGGATCTACCCCAGTGTATCTATTGTACAACTAACGTTTTAACAGTTATACCATCACTTTATATTATTTTTTGGATGAAATACTGGTTCCATTGAAGGGATCTTCCCCACTGATGTCAATGGAGTTACAATTTCACCCTTTAGCATTATTTTAGTTAATACTCACTCATTACCAACTGTGTGCTTGGTGCTGCACAAAACACCAAAGTAAAGACATTCCCTGCATCAAATAGTTTATCATCTCAAATACAGATAACGAGAAGAGAGGATGTGCTGACATTTTAGATTTGGATCTTGGTGCTTGGATGAAAGATTAAATTTTAATTCCAGCTCTGCCACTGATTATTAATTAATTAATTAATTAATTAAATAATTTATTATTATTATTATTATACAAAGGCAGCTCAGGGCGGCGTACAATATAAAAGCATAAAATATACATATAACTTAAAAACAAACAATAAAACCATCAGTCCCCCCCCCCACATACCCTATCCCACTCCTCCCCCTACCCGTCTCTCTCACCAAAAGCCTGGTGGAACAGCCAAGCCTTACACTGAAGTCTGAAGGAGGGAAGCCCCTGAGTCAAACGAACCTCTGCTGGGAGGGAGTTCCACAACCGAGGTGTGGCAACCAAGAATGCCTTCTCCAGTGTGCCCCCTGCCAAACACAGGGGAACTCCAAAAGGGCGCCCCTGGCCAAGAGCAATGGCTGTTCCAGAACCCGGGGAGTGAGGCGGTCCTCCAGGTAGGTGGGGACCAGGCCATGTAGGGCTTTAAAGGTCAACACCAACACTTTGAATCGGACCCGGTAGGCAACCAGCAACCAGCACAGAGAATGGAGCACCAGTGTTATGTGCTCTCGGTGGCCTGTACCCATCAGGAGACAAGCCACCGCATTCTGCACCAGTTGCAGCCTCTGGACTATCACCTTCGGTAGCCCCACGTAGAGTGTGTTACAGTAATCAAGCCTCGAGGTGATGAAGGCATGAATGATGGTGGCAAGGTCGCAGTCTGAGACATAAGGCCGTAATCATCGCACCAGATGTAATTTTGTAAATGTACTTCTCGCCATAGCTGCCACCTGGACATCCAGGCGGAGCTGCGAATCGAGGAGCACCCCCAGACTATGAACTTGAGAAACCAGGACAGGGCACACCCATCAATGATGGGGGTCTCCACTCCCTTGGCCCTCCCCACCAGCATCACCTCCATTTTGTCGTGATTCAACTTCAGGCAGCTCGCCCTCATCCAGTCCCCCACAGCTGTCAGACATTGGGTAAGCAACGATACTGCGGGACCTGAGTCTGCGGGGCCTGAGAGCTGAGTGTCATCAGCATATTGATGACAACACACACCAAACCCTCTCACAACCTCACCCAAAGGTTGCATATACACGTTGAACAGGAGGGGGGACAGAATAGAACCCTGCAGGACCCCACATGTGAGATCCCAGGGAGCAGATGTACAGTCACCCAAGACCACACGGTGAGTCCTACTGACCAGGAATGAGCAGAACCATTCAAGCACAGTCCCACCCACCCCGGCACGATCCCACAGCCGAGTCACTAACAGCTCATGGTCAACTGTATCAAAAGCAGCTGACAGATCTAACAAGACCAGAAGAGTCGACTGCCCCTGTCTAAAGCATGGTGCAGGTCATCGACCAAGGACACAAGTGCAGTCTCGGTGCCATATCTCAAATGAAAGCCAGACTGCGAGGGGTCCAGGAGACCGATCTGGTCCAGATGGTCCGGAGCTGCTGGGACACCACCTGCTCAATAACCTTCCTTAAAAAGGGAAGGTTAGAGACAGGCTGGTAGCTGGCAAGGGCGTCAGCATCAGGGGATGGGTTTTTGAGCAAAGGTCGTACCACAGCCTCCTTAAGAGACCCTGTGACCCTGCCCTCCTCCAGGGACCACCCATGCCAGCGCCAACCCCAATGTCTCCCTGGCGGCCTTAAGCAGTCAGGATGGGCAAGGCTCTAATTCACATGTTGTGGCCCTAACAGCCCTCAGGACATCCCCCTCCTTGGCAGGGGACACCGACTGAAATTGATCTCACAATACAGGACAGGACAAGGCATTCATAGCCTCTGGTTCACCAACTGTATAAACTATGGCGGTGAAGTCATGGTGAATGCGAGTGATTTTATCCATGAAAAAATCAATAAACCTATCACAGTGGGCCCAGGAAACCTCCACTTCCAGGTGGAGGGAGGCTGGACTGACCAACCCCTTCACCACCTGGAAGAGCTCCGACGGGCGAGATTTCGCAGACACTATGATGGCAGCAAAGAACTTCTTCTTTGCCACCTGCACAGCCACCACATAGACTTTCAGACTGACTCTAGGCTGCAATCTGTTGTCTTCTTCAGCATGAGTACAATGCCACCATCGCTCTAACCACCTCCCCTCATGTTTTAACTGCCGCAGGTCCTCTGTGAACCATGGGGACCTGCAGCTCTGATGTTTGGGAAGCAGATGCCTGGGAACTGCCCAGTCAATGGCCTCCAATAGCCAGGTGTTCCAAAACCTAACGAGGTCATCAAGCGGGCAGGCATCAAGATCAGAGGGTATCTCCCCCAGAGCATTCCAGAACCGCTCTGGTTCCATAAGTCTCTGAGGGCAAACCAATTTAACCAGTTCCACACCTTTCTGGGGACAGACGTGCTCCAGGAGCTGGGTCCAAAGGAGATAATGATCCAAACATGACAAGGGCACTTTCAGAACATCCCCCACTAACAGACCCCCACCTCTAGGCCAGTGCAGAAAACCAAATCTAGAGTCTGACCACCATCATGTGTCAGGCCATCTAGCAATTGAGACAAGCCCATGGTGGCCACGAACTCATGCTCTGCTCCAACAAAACCAGTGTCAGTGTAGATGTTGAAGTTCCCCAGAACCAAAGTTCTTGGGGACCTCAAGACCACCTCCACCACCAGCTCAGCTAGGGCATGTAGGGAAGCAGCTGAAAAGGTAGGTGTACGGTATACCAGCAGCATTCCCAAACTGCCTCCGGCCAAATAAAACACCAGATGGAGGCACTCTACACCAGACGGATTCTGCACTGGATACCGCTGAATGGACCACAGTTCCTTAAAAACAACACCTACACACACACACCCCTCCCGTGTTGCATGGAGTACCCAGTCAGAACAAGGTCAGCCAAGATAGGCCCTAATCCAGTGTCCAGCCAGGTCTCCGTAAGACACACGAGATGGGCTGCTTGGTCCAGGATCAACTCCCGGACCGTAGACAATTTATTTACCACCGACCTCGTGTTCAACAGCACCAGGGCAGGATTGGGGGGCCCTCTCTGTCGTGATCACCACACCTCCTGCTAGGGGACCCAAGAGCGGGACAGGGACCAAGCACCTGTTTCCCCTGAATGATGGAACTGATCTCCGCCACAGACCATATCTCCCCTGGCCTGTCGTGACCTGTATTGTGAAACTCTCCCCCCCGGCTCTCCCCTCCATGGACCACCCTCCTTCAGGGTGTCCTGCCAGACTGGTGAGAGAGACCCCCTCCCCCACATCCCCCCTCTCACTGGAGGATACATTACCCCCCTGAGGGCATCCCCCCTCACACCAAGGGGAAGCCCTCCCCAACCCAGTCCCTCCTTGTAACCCGCTCTCACCAGGGTCCAGGAGTCTCCCACCCCTTCCCTTTACCCCCAAAACATGCAAATGTGCAGAGAGTGCCCTGTGATTCACTATGTGGAATAAGGCAAGTCATTGAGATGGATTTCTCCAGATTTCCTAGAAGGTGAGGTTGGGGGAGGGGGTGGGCCCACACACAAGTGGTTGTGCCAGCACAGGTACAAGCCATAGAGGTGACATGTGATGGTAGGACTCCATGGTGGAGGAGTAATGCTTCTGCCTCTGAGGTAAAGAGATGAAGCATCCACCAAGGGGAGAAAGGCCAAGAGCTGTCCTCAGCAGGGAAAGGCACTCACTCCTTCACCTGCAGGGTTCTGCCACTTCACCCTGCCTCCATGGCTCCTGTTGGAACCAGCCTTTCTGGGGAGCGGGGTGGGGGGTGGTGTCACTTCCAGGAAGAGGGGAGGGGTCGCCACACGACTACCAACATAACCACTTTTTGACCCCACTCTCCCACTAAGGCAACTTGGGAGCAGCTACAGGACCAAACCAGGACTTTCTGCAGGGCCTAGGGCCACAACTCCACCAGACCCAGGCTAATACCAGATCTGGTGTGAGGTTTTATACTCCCATCTCAGCTAGACTCTGTCAAGGCACTCTACTATACCTTCCAGGATTTCAGTGATAGAAGTGAAGAACTAGCTTTCTGGGGACACTAAAGCCTGGGTTGACTCCATAATGTACCCCTCAAAAAATCTTGTATATACAAATCACAAAGCTGCTAGCATATGGCTGAGGAAAAGGGATGTGTAACCAGTATGTTTTTATGATGGATGATTCTCAACTTTTGGACCAAAGATATTGGAGGCTATTACTGCGTGTGCTAAAGACATCAACCATCAGGCTGCTCTCAGTGGCATCTGACAACAGTTCGGTGATCAGGGAGTTCCATTTTCCTCACTCAAGCTGTGCTAGTCCCCATGTTCTACCCGAGACTGGAGCTTTTATGTTTTTGAACTACCTTAATTTCTGACTACTTATTTCCCTTTATTTTATTAATGCTCAGTGTCTACGCTGAGTGTTTTGCAAACGTACAAGTTTTTGGCCTTTTCTGCAAGGACCGCATGGGGTGGGTGGGGTTATGTTTGCGCTGGTGCGTGCATGATAGATGGGGTGGAGGGTTTAGATGGGCGCACATGCATCCCCACGCATCGTTTTTGCTGGTTGCTCCATGTGTGTTGATGGGTGGGGGGGTAAGTGGGGATGTGTGTTCGTTGGGAGCGCACACGCACACCCACCCACCGTGCATGCACCCGCCACGTCATGTACATGGGACTCACGCGTGAACACCCAGGAATCTGTGTCTCCTGTAAAAGGGGCCTTTGTCAATGCTCCTCAATATGGCTAAGGTTCTCAGTGCTAGGGTTCACAACAGACCTGCCAAAGGTTTCTGTATGCAAGACACATATTGAAGGTAAATATTCAGTGATGACCTATATCCAAAATTTGAATTCAAGTTTCAAGAGCTGGAAAGACAGTGACTCACTGCTCAAATCTGGCAGGTTTCTGCATTTCTATATGTGTGTGGTAAAAATAAACCAATGGAAATAGAGCATTAGCAGAAACTCAGTGCCTCTTTCTTTTATATGAAGCACCTTTGGCTTTCATCGCTTTTTGAGAATGCTGTCTATTATTAGGTAGGAGCAGAAGGCCAATATTCAGTGTCTAAGGCCAGGTTTAGCAAATCGGGGAGGGGGGCTGTGCAAAATCAGTATAGAGTATGCACAGGGGGGAAATTACAGTGGGGGGATTATGTTGCTTCCCCCCCACCCCCAGTACCTTACCAGGCTCCTGTTCTTGGCCCTGTCAGTAGTTTGGGGTGTTTTTAAATGAGTTGGCCCTATGCAAGGGCTGCCTGTCCCTGCATGGAGCCCTTCTTGTCTGAATGTCATGGGGGCAGAAGGGCATGCGCACTCCCGTGCCCACCCATTCCACATGCATCTTTGTCCCCACCACGCATGGGGCTTTCAGAAAAAACAACAGAGTGCCCCATTGGGCAGCTGTGCATGGGGCCGCTTGTGTGAAGCGCTCCCCCCGCATTGATCACAGATCTCCCTGTCCGCCTGTCTCATCTAAACACCCTTTGTGTCCACCTACTGATCCTTTTCCCTCCACTCCCACCATTCCACCTTAACCCGCTGATTGTTCCTCCTCTGATGACAAAACTCAGCAATGGCAGCAAGTGAGGTCTGAACTTGAAATTTGAAATAAGAAATAAATCCTTTCTTATGCTGTGCCCACTAAAGTACGGAGCTCTTTGTGAGGCCACAGGTGGCACATGCTTAAAGCTGGCTATGTCTGTGACAGCAGTCAGCATCCACTGATCTCTCTCACACAAATCCCTGAAGTTATATAAAGACAACACTCAAAATGACGGTGGCCACAGTTTCAAGAGTAGCCATGCCATCTTTCCTATTGATGACTTATTTATTACCATTCTATGGACCTCCTTTTGATCTCATATATGGAAGAAAATCCCAGTCCAAGAAGAGATGACTATGAATCAGCTGCTGGTGATTAATCAGTGTACTGGCAGCCTTAGCCCCATGAAGGCTTGTAACAGAAACAGAAATGGAAAGTAGGATACCCCTTGCATGCTCACAATAGATTGGTTTATCTGTTAAAGTAGCATGTGAATTGAGCATGCCAATGGGTGGAAATTCCTTATGATGCATCACACAAAGGGAAAAAAACAATTATTTATAAATAGTTCCATCTTATTTAGCACATTCTTATGTGCCATATTCTGCACTCAGGTACATGCACAGAGCTCCATTCAAATCAGTGGGAAGTTGCCATATTTGAGTGCAGAATATAGGCCATAAGGTTTACTCTGCTAGCAGCATGCACTCTAATACCTGAAGCCAGTGGTAGAGTTAGTACATGCCAAGGCTAAGAACCTGGCTGTACCTCCAAACTGGCAAATCATTATCCAAGCCACGAGTCTATTGCTCAGAACAGAAGCAAGCTGAATTGGGATCCTGTCTGGCTCACATGGCTGCACTCAGTGGAATGTGTACCCTCTTGTGCCTTTAGGGTGTCCATTCTACACAGGCCAGGAGGTTAAGCTTTTGTTATGGGGTTTGTCTCTTAAGTTTCTGAAGATTTGGTTTGGAGCCAAGCCTAGGCCGTATGTGGCCCCACCCCCAGTTTGCCTAGCAACACCCCCAATTTACATAACCCCACCCCCTGGCAGCAAGGAGATGGGTCTGGAGATCCGGGTGGCAGAAGCAGCAGCGAGGGGCTCAGATGGAGACATCTGCGGCAGCATGAAGCTGGAGCCAGGGAAGAGGAAGAAGGGATACAGCCAGCACCATTAATAGGCTTGGTGCCCGGAGGAAGGAGGGTTTCATGCCAGTGCTGGGGCTGGAGGAAAGGATGAGGTATGGCGAGCCGCAGGAAAGGTCCTTGCGGGCCGCATGTGGCCCTCAGGCCGTACTTCGTGCAGCCCTGGCTCTAGAGATTCATAGCTAGCATCCCACAGCTACATTTTCAATTTAAACCTGAACTATGAGAGTGGCGGGGATGGGGGGGAAAGGGGGAGACATTTATTTTGGATTGTCATCCTTTCATTCATGTCAGCATTTCCTCTTAGCACGCCATAAAATAATATATATTTTTCATGTGAAATGACTCTGTTCATTCTATTGTTTACTTGTAATGTAATGCTTTTCTTTCTCTTTATAAAGTTAAGGTTTATGTCATCTTCTCCTCTCCCCATGCCAAGGGCAAATAAACAAACAATAGGCTTGGACATGCTGAAAAATCTGACTCGTCATGACAATAAGTTAAAGTATTCAAAACAGTCTAAACCATTTATATTTTTTTGTTGTAACAGTTGTCAGGCTAATTTCTCAGTAAATGACTTAGTCCATGTGTTTATTACTCAGATTTAAACTCATTGACTCAGCATGAAAATGACATTATACCAAGAGATGTAGTACAATCTCAAACTAATCTTTCATAACTACAGTCACTACATGCCCAAACTGCATCTTTCTAACAAGCTACCACTGAGTTCACCACGTGCCCTAGCATCAGAAACGGCAGCCGTGGGAGAAATTATTGCACAGTCAGATTAAATAACAGCATTGCACTCACTACCTGGTGATGAAGATATCAGGTATATGCATTGCTACTGGGCAACTAAATTGTAACTGCAAACAAACAGGAAGCCCAGCCCAGCCTTTTATTAAAATTTAAATGAAAATAGCTTTTTGGAGCTAAGCTATGGACATCAAATATCATGGTACCCAGAATCACTGTCATCATCATCAATCAATCATCAGTCATCAATCATCATCATCACCAACCTGCTAGCTGCTATGTGCCAAAGTATACTATTCACTCAGAGGATGCTGTCTAGTATCTACTCATCCTTCTCCCCAACTCTCTGTTCTACATGCTTAAAGCAAATGAAAATAGGCAGAAAGCCAGCTTAATCAACCAGCTGGGATTTCTCCTAGCATAGCTCGCTGCCTTTACGTTTAACCCCTCTCCTCTAGAATCTTTGTATCTTGTGGAATCACTCACAGAATCAGTCCCAAAGTGTGGAATCAAAACACATTAAAAATATTACAGTAGAAGCCTCCCATATCCAGACACCTTAGGGGACATGTTTTTGTACAGATTAGAGAGGAGTCTGGGTATTTAATAATGTCCAGAATAAAGAAGGGGAACATAAATTATGCCTAGAATCAAGACATAGGGTGAAATACTATATTTCAATTATGAAAAAAATACACATTTGTATTCTAAGTGTATGATTCTAGCACAGTGGAAAAGTACATTGTTACATATTTTTGAAAAAGAATTGTATTCTATTATTTTTCTGCTTTATGTTTCATTTTACAAATTTGTACCAAAAAAGTCAGTTTCTTGGAAACAAATGCTTTTCAAAATGGAAAATGTATTTTTCAGAAATCATGAAAAGGGTGGGGGGGGATCCATTTCAAGCACCATGACATGGAAATATTATTTATATTTTTAAAACTTTTATTTATTTATTTATTTTTAAAAGAAAAACTGGCCAACTCTGCTTAAGAAACCTGTGAAAGAACAGTGTAGAGTTACTGTTAGTGCTCTTAAGAATGCCATTTTGTTGATCCTTGTGACAAATTACTGAACATTATTAGCAATTAAACTGATGAGAGTGAGGTAAAGCAGAAGGGAGTGGACACAACGTGCCAGTGGGCTGGCATAAATATTGTGTTCAGCAATAAGCACTGGAAGTAAAGGAACTAGAGGAGATTCATGGACGAGGCAGTAGAAATTACGTCCCCCTACTACACCATCCAGTTTCCCCATTCCTTAAGGGGGCATCTGCCCAGGAGTTCAGCATGTGAGAGAAACCAAGTATCACTGGGTGTTTTTACACACATGTTTTTCCTGGATGTTTGCTGTTACATCCTGAACTTTCTGTGTGTCTAAATCACTCACCCAGATCTTAAACATCCAGATCTTTGAACTTCTGTGTGAAACGTCTCCCAGAACCTTTGTGTGTAAAAGGTTCTTCTGGTAAACTGCTTTGCTCCTGGCAGCTGTGGTGACTTGGTTTCCATGGCAGCCTGTCACGTCTACAGCTGCGGCTACTTTAGGCAGCCTCAGGGCTGTAGTGTGCATGCGAAAAATGCATCCAGAACTTACTTGTGGGCTTGTAAACCCAGAAGATTGAAACATCAGGAACTTTAACGTGTGCCTAAATGTCCATAGTTGTCAACTTCTGCCTCCCTCAAAGTTTCCACTATAGAGAAACTTTAACTTACAAACAGAACTTAATAGATGGACAATTGGTATAGGCTTCCAGGAGAATACACCGAGTCAGTACATCCTGATTGCAATCCCTTCTGATCAGTGCTGGCCACAAGTGGGTCTGTGTAACAATGAGTCTTCTCAGGATTCACGCCCAAGCACACACTCATGTTTCTCACTAGAGTGCTTTTATTTCCATAAACTAAAAGGTGCTCAGCTCCCACAGTTACATAGCTTGCAGCACAACCTTTCCTCAAGCCACCTGCCTCCTCAGGTATATGCGTTATGTCTTTCTGGACAAAACAAGCCCTTCCTTACTCAGCTTGAACTCACTTCCATGCTCTGCAACTTTCCACTGGTGCTCAGCACCTCCCTGGCGGCTCCCCCTCCTGAGCATTCAGTTCAGGTTTGCTTTGCACTCACTTCCCCACAGAAGGCTTGCAACTTCTTACAGAGCTCCATTAGAGTGATTAAGTTCAAAGGCTCATCAGGAGGAGGAATTTGAATTCATTATCTCCAGGTGAAAACAGAGGCAATGCTGGTGCGGTGACTCCCCAGCCCCAGGGTAGGGAATAGCAGCTACCACACTCCAGGGTGACAGATGGCACTTAACTAATGTGCCTGTGACCTGGATGGCCGGCGAGCCATTCCCTGCTCTCGCACCCCACCCTGGTAGAGTGGGAAAGCACAATAAAAGTGCAGGTGGCCAGCCCTGCCCCTGGCCCACCCCGAGCACCCCGCCATGACAACCAGCCATGGTGGCTGATCATGGTGTCCCCCAACCCCCAGTGTGTATCATGGGGCCAAACAGACATGTTGGCCCCACTGTTGCCTGCGTTGGCCCAGCTGGGTGGCCCTTGGCCTGGAATGTGCACCTGGGATCTTCTAGGAGAACATTCCAGTTCAGCTGCTTACCCAGCCTAACAGGCCAATAACTGGCATCCAGGGAACAAACGTGCAGCTAAGTCCCTGGCCCAGGTGGGCCACAGTGGGCCCACGTTGCACCTGTTTTCACCCTCCATCAGATTAAATATGGCCCAGTTTTATGGACTACCAGTGGCTGGGCCATCACAGTTACACATACTGACCATTTCTTTTAAGTGTTGTTCTTAAACCTTTTCCATTCCCTCCTTCCTCATAAACCAATAACATCACCACCACTACCATTTTTTCTGTTACTCAGGCCCATTGCCTGTGAGTGATGTTTAAGTCAGCCTTCTCTCTAGATCCTCTTGGCAATTTTTATCCCCTAACATGATATCCAGCCTTTCCTCTCCACCTACACTGCTAAAACATTTGTCCCAGCTCTCCTCATCTCACACCTAAACTACTACACCTTAATCTGTGATCGTAACAAATCCTATCTAGACTCACTTATGTTCATTCAAAATACTGCAATATCATTTTCCTCGATCACATTCCCTCATTTGTATCTTTCCCACCAACTCCTGCTTCTCCACCACCTAAGATACGAACTATTCAGACCCTTCATGACTCATTCGCATCCTGTCTATTATCCTTCATATCCTATGGGCACATAGACAGCCATCTCCATTCTGCTGTGGAGGCACTGACACACTCACCTCCATTCAGCTATGGAGGCACTGACACACTCACCTCCGTACTGCTATGGAGGCATTGACACACCTCCGTACTGCTATGGAGGCATTGACACGCTCACCTCCATTCTGACTGTGATACCATCCTTGACAACCGGGGAAGGATTTGGTACAAACTGCAAACACCTTCCTACTTCCTCTCATGTTGCCTTTTATGCACGGAACCGTGGAAAGGAACCTTTTCCCTTTTATGAGCTGCTTTGAAAATTAGTACAAGCTGCACAGGCCAAAGAGGAGGTGAGGGTGGGGCTGGTTAAGGATTGTGCTCAGGATGAGAGAAGGAAGGGAAAACATCGAGATTGTGGTTCCTTTCATCCCCTATTCTTGAGTGCATGCTTTCACATTGCTCTCTTTCCCTCTTTCAATGCTTGAGGGTAGGGACTGGATCCATTGTTCAGAATTCAGATGCAGGAAAAGCAGTCAAATAAAAAACAGCCATGGGGCAGATTTATTGGCTGGGAATTTCCCACCCCTGGCATAGGAGAAGCTTCCCGAACCATCTGCATATCCACACATTCTCCTCCTTCAAATCTTTTCTTAAACCTCTCATTTGCATGTGAAAAACTTTATAGGGTTAGTTTATTTCTAACTTGTGTGTAGAGACCACTGGCTCCGATGCTGACCTATTATGATTTCTGTGTGCTCCCCATGTCACATGTTGTGTAGGGGTGTGCAATTCATTTTCATTTTGAATTACTAAACAAATGAAGCCCCATTTATTTTAGTAATTAAAATACAAAAATGGATGCATGCACATAACAGCCCGTACAGTTATATTGCACGCATGCAGTGATTTGTAAAAAAACATTAAAAAAAATAATTTTAAAAATTACTGCACATGTGTAACATGTGAAACAGCAGGTGTTTCAGAAGGCTCCCTCTCCCAGCAGTTTTTGTTCCTTTCTATTCCTTTCTATTCCTAATCCATTGCCATCCTCCTTCTATTTCACCCATCCAAACCATTTAACTCCATATTATCATTTATTATTCAGTGCATGTGCATCCCTTTCCCAAAATGCTGCCGGCAGCGTCGGTCCCATTTTGAAAAAGGGCTGGGTATGCGTAGAATGGTCTGGTAGTCATTTTGTGCATGTGAAGTGATTTTTTAAACAAATAGTTTTTAAATAAAATAAATGAAAAAAAACCCCAAAGAGGTATGGTCATTTATGAAAACCTTGAAAATGAAGGGGGTTTAGTAAACAAAAACAGTAAGGCTGCCTTCTGCACACCCTTAATGTCTCTTGCTTTTTACTTAAACTGTAAGCTCTGTGGAGCAACGACTGTATTTTTGATATTATTTAATTTTATTTATTTATTTATTTATTTATTTATTTATAAAGCACCAGCAGTTTACCTGGCACTGTACAACCAATAGTTACAGACAGATTCCTACCCCAAGGGAGGCTTAAAATCTAAGAGAGACAAGGGAGGGCATGATGAGGTACTGGCCCATAACTGAGACTCCTGGGTACTATAGCAAAAGTAACCAGGGACCCATGTCATTGCTGCCAGTGGGGATATAACGCAGTGAACACGGCTCCTTGAAAATACCACACGTTACCTACCTGGCTGGCAGGAGGAGTAACTGTAAAGCCTAACATCCTACGGGTTTGTAGGGATGAGCGAACATGGTTCGGAAGTTCGGAGTTCGGCCTGAACTCGGCCTATTTGGACGACCGAACCTGAATCCGAACACGAACTGACCGAACCGAACTAGATTCGAACACTGAAATGACCGAACAGTTCAGTCAGTTCGGATCACGTTCGTGTGAGTTGCGGTGGCAAAAATGTGTCACTGGAAAGCAAAATGTAACAGGGAGGGGGAGTCCGCTGAGGAGCAGACTTCCAGGCACCAGGGGTGGAGAGGCTCCCCCCCTTCCCAACACCTTCTAACTAGTCACTGTTCATGAACAGCAGGTGTTTCAGAAGGCTCCCTCTCCCAGCAGTTTTTGTTCCTTTCTATTCCTAATCCATTGCCATCCTCCTTCTATTTCACCCATCCAAACCATTTAACTCCATATTATCATTTATTTAGATTATAATAGATAGATTTAGGTGTTATTTTTTGTTTTTACCCCTCCCTGTGTTCCCTGTGTTCAATCTTCCTTCCTCCCTCTGCCCTCCATTGAATCCTTTCCCTCTCCCGCTTATTCCATCCCTGATTCCCTTCCCCTGTTTTAAGTTTTGGATTTATTTAAAGTAGGATTATTATTAGATTGATTTTCATTTCAGTTTTGTACCCCTCCCTGTGTTCTTTGTGTTCCCCCTGTCTAATATTGTATAGATAGATAAATAGTTATTAGATAGACAGTTACTAGATAGATATACATAGTAGTTAGCTTAGTTATATAGAGAGATAGAGATACAGTGTGTTTGTAGGACAAGGCTTTTGTAGTTAATTATTAGGATATTCCAATTAGTTCAATAGGTTTTAGAATAGTTAATAGCAGTTAGATTTAGTGTAGAGATAGATACATCAAAAAAAAAGAAACAGCCACTCCAGCCCCAGGATCCATCGTCAGGGATCTGGGGCCAAGTTACAAGCAGGGAGGGATGTGGCCAATACATATCTAGAAGCTGCCACTCTAGCCCCAGGACCCACCATCATGGGTCTCGGGCCATCATTCCTCACACAGAGGCGTGTCATTCCACCGCATCAAGAAACAGCCACTCCAGCCCCAGGACCCACTGTCAGGGTTCTGGGGCCAAGTTACAGGCAGGGAGGGTTGTGGCCAATATATATCTAGAAGCTACCACTCTAGCCCCAAGACCCACCGTCATGGGTCTGGGGCCATCATTCCTCTCACAGAGACGCTGTTGTTCCACCATATCAAGAAACAGCCACTCCAGCCCCAGGACCTGCCATCAGGATTCTGGGGCCAAGTTACAGGCAGGAAGGTCTGTGGCCAATATCCAGAAGCTGCCACTCTAGCCCCAGGACCCACCATCATGGGTCTGGGCCATCATTTCTTGCACAGAGAGCTTTTTTTCCGAATGCCTGAACTGAACACGACCGAACCGAACGACTGAACCTGAACACGGCGACCAGACCGAATGGCCAAACCGAACGAGCGAACTGAACCTGACCGAACCGAATGGCCAAACCCGAACCGCGATCTGTTCGCCCGTCTCTAAGGGTTTGTAAATCAGCACAGCTCTGTTGGAAGACAAAGGAGCAACATGCTGATGATCTGGCTTCCTATACCCACTCACCTCCCCCCCCCACTCTCTTTCCCCAGCATTGGTTTTCTTTTTAGTGGGATGCAGAGATTTTCCTCACAATACTGAGGCTCGTGTTCATTTTCTCTTGCTCTGCTGACGTTCTGGATACAGGTGCTGAACAAATATGTGCACAATTATTTTGCCTCTCTGCACTGCCTTAAACAGTACTCAGAAGCCTGCAGAGTCATGTTGTAATGGGAATCCTTTGCCTGTCTCTACTAAATGATTGTCAGATGTGTGTGTTCCTGCTGTATCCTGTGTGAAGGAAGAGATAATCATAAAAAATGGCTTTTCATGCATGTTTTGCTGTAGCTTGTGTTGAGATTTTGAAGTTTGTTTTGGGAAGGTGTATTGTGTTTTTTTTAAAGAAATAAAAAATAGCCAAGATAATGTTAAATGTTGACACATGCAAGGGAGTTCTAATTTTAGGCTGGTTCTCTGCCAGTCACAAAATCCACGTTGTGATTAAGTCAGCGAGATGTATGACCCTCTTGCCATCATGGTGTGTGCTTTTCCACATCACACTGAGTTAACCTGAGGTGAGCAGGTGGTAATCCCTGCCAGATCACAGCAACGGTACTTCATTATCTCTCATCCTGTCAGATGTGAAATGTGAGTGCATATCACTGGATCCAATATTGCAGCAGAGATGTCCTGTTCTGCTGCCTCTGTTTTCTCTGAGAAAATGAGGCACGTTAAGTAGAATGTGGCAGCCTTCACTCTGAACTGCTTCATTTTTATTTGAAAGGCAGGACCTACATTAAACAGCACTTGACTTTAATTAGGGGTGCAGACAAGGCAACTCATCACTTAAATTTTGGGTGGGGGGAAAAGGAAAAAATGGGGGGGGGGAGAGATAGAAGGAAGATTTACAACAATTATTTCTGTAAATATTTCCCTTCCGATGAGCAAGTAGGTCACCAGGATTGGAGTTTTAGGTGATTGGGTTGGGATGGGGGGAGAGAATTCAGTAAAATGGGGGGAGGGGCAGGACTCCTCAAACACTCGGGTGGGGGGGATCTACGCACCTGACAGTAATATGCATTTTAGGTAAGTTGTGTTTCTCATTCTGTCAAACCACGGGCTCGCCAGCCCGCCCCCCGACGCCGGCTGCTGGCAGAAGGCCACGCCCCCTTAAGCCCAGACTCGGGGCCGGTACCTGGAACACCGCCACTGCCGCTTGCAGTTCCTCCAGGGCCGCCTGGAACGCAGCAGGCGGGGCCTCCTGTGGAAGCTCAGAGGCCCCGCCCCCTGCCACGCCGCTCTGAAAGCCTGCGGGCGCATGCTGGGGGCGGAGCTAGCCCTTCATCTACTTCCGGGTTACAGAGCTCTGTGCCGGTGAACAGAGCTTGTGTGTCTGTGGAGACTGGCCCCCTTGCCTGAGAGATAAGTGCCTTACTTCCTTGAGTGTTTTGTATTGTTGCTTACCTATTGTTCCTGATTACGTGTTCCCTTAAACCCCCTTTTGTGCCTGCCTTACCTGGATACTAGAGAGCATATTCTGGTTATAAGTGGTGTGTGGAAAAACCTCCCCTCCCCTTTTCCCCTGGTGTGAACGAACGGGTTGTAAGGGCCTGCGGGCCAGGGTGCAACTCCCTCCCCCTCCCGGGCTGGACTCCTTGTTCCTCTCCCCCTTGGTGTGCAAGCCCCTGGCTCCTGCCTTCCAGACCCTTGGGCCAAAGTACCCCCCCTGTGGTGATCGAGTGTGACGCTTGTGTGGAATCCCTATCCTTGATTAGCTCTGTGCCCTATTATGATAGGGGCCTAAGCTCTTGGTGCGAAAGCATGCTGAGTAGCCCACACACTATCCTGATGGGCAACTGGGAGCTGGGTCTCGCCCAACAGAGCAGTGCGACTGAACCAGGTGCGTGTGGGCGAAAGAACCCCTTATCCTATTCCCTACCCCCACTGACACATTCTTTAATACAAGGAGGTTTTACTGAGTATGGAGCAGTGTTACCAACTCTCATAATGCTACCATGGGTATTTGATGTTTTTCATAAGGCCTCAATTCTCAGACTCAAGTGATGATATGGATCATAGCTTTCATTTAAATACAGTAAGGGTAATTTCAGACGTGATGGGCCCAGAGGCCCGCCATGGTGAACCCTGGACCGGGATCCATCTCAGATCCCAGTCCATGATCAGTCCAGCCATCCTTTAGATGTGCCGGCCTGATCCCTGAGGGGGATCAGGGAGGGGGAGGGGTTGTGCAGCTCATGCTGCTGCTCAGCCCTGCCCCCCCGCGCTCCCTCGGCCGCTCACCTACGGGGAGACGGGCGGGCGCAGCGGCCAATGAGGCCACTGTGCCCGACCCCGTTCCATGGTTGGGGCCTGATTCTGGAACAGGGATGGTGAGCAGATGTGCAGTGCCACCATCGCCGTCCCCATCCCTATCCCAGATCGTGACCACTCTAACTATGGTTCTTGACCTCCGACCAGCCGGAGGTCAAGAACCGTGGTCAAGCTTGATCCCAGCCGGGGGTTCACCATGATGAACATCTGGTTGGGACCAAACAGATGTTCCCGGAAACGCCATCACCACAGGGGATCCACTGTGATCCCCTGTGGTGAAAGGCGTTTTCGTAACGTCTGAAATTACCCTAACTCTCTAGCACAGATGTCCCTAAACTGTGGGTTGAGACTGCAAATGGCATCAGACCACCTGTGGATGAAAGATAAACCACAGGCCGTTGAGTGTCTGAATTAGCATGGAAATTCTGAGCTAAGTCTGCTACTCTGTTCTTAGTGGGACCTTCTACTCTTCCCCCTTAGTGGTTCTACATTTCTTGGGATTGGAACACTTGTTTCCATTGAAAATAATGGCAAATGGCATTCCTCGCACAGGACCTCATAACTCATAAGGCCTCTATAGTAGGCATGATGAATTAGGGCTGAATCGAGAACTGTTTCTGGCTCTCATGAGATTCTCATGAGAATTGAGAAATGTTACTGAGATCTCGACAAGATCTCGGTAACGTTCTGAGATCTCACGAAAATCTTGAGAAAATTCAAAAACTGCTCTGCACATGCACAAAATGGTCCCTGCGGCTGTTTTGTGCATGTGCAGCCCCTTTCCAAACCAAAATGGAAAATGGATGTGGCAGCCACCTCCTCAGCAAATTTGCCCCCGTGCCTGCCCTTGCAGAGCAGCAGAGAAGGCAGAGAAAATTTTTCTTGGTGCGAGTCAGGGCAGTTCTCAGTTCATTTTTATTTGCAAGAATGAGTCGAGAACCCTCATTCTGATCAAGAAAAGTGAGAATTCGAGAAGTGACTATTAGTCCTAATGATGATATTTGCTGTATTTTGCATGCCTTTGTTGTGGCCTGGAGTCACGGGATTATATTCATCTCAAAATGGGATCACACAGGCAAAATGTTGGGAATCACTGCTCTAACCTCGAGATTTGTGAAGAAAAGCTAGGAAACATGCCCTGAGAGTATTTTAATAATTCAAAAATGAGAAGGCAAATAAAAAGATTCCAAAAGTTTTTTGTTTTTGTTTTTTAAAAACAACTCAGTTTTTAAGCCCTTTTTGTATTTAAATCATTTAAGCTTCCATTGGCATCATTTGGTATCAGCTTGGACCCTCAGGCAGCAATCTACAAACCACTTATTCCAGAGCCATCCTATTGAAGCCCACGGGAGTTAGTGGATTGTGGATGGAAGCCTTAGTGTTTAAACTTCGAAGAGTTTACCATTCATTTTGTTATCCTCTTAGGATATTCTAGCTCAGTAAAAAGCAAATGAAAGATAAATCACAGGCCATTAAGTGTCTGACTTAGCATGCTTTACGCAAGGAAATTCCGAACTAAGTCCGCTACTCTGTCTTTAGTGGGGCTGGCTACTCTTCCCCCTTAGTGGTTCTGCATACCATTTCTTGGGATTGGAACACTTGTTTCCATTGAAAATAACAGCAAATGGCAGTTTCAACTCATAAGGCCACTATAGTAGGAAAGACCCTTGACTGAACATTTTTGCCATTATAAAGTTCTTGATTGATACCATCAATACTAGCGCTTTAATTGGTTTGTGGACAATTCTGCAGTTCTCACTTAATCCACTTGAGTTTTCTAATTTGATAACGCAAAAGAGAGAAATGCATCCAGTCAAATAATTCCATTATACAGGTAGAACATTTTGCTTAGGTAAGCATTCTTTTTTTTTTCTTTTTATGTAAAATGTATTAACTTTATTCCAGAACAGTGTACACAGACATCTTTTCTGTGGATTTTTTTCTAGCAAATCAAACTGTGAGTTCCAGAAGAAAGCTGTCTAATTGAACAATTATTGACATTAAAAGAGAGCTATGCTGGATGCACACATGAACAATGCTTATAGATTCTGGTCCATCATTTCGTTTGCAAAATGCATTGCAAAATATTACTTATTTACCCCCAAACCATCTACTCCAAGAGATTACACTTTCATTTTATAATGTTTCTTGTACACACCTTTTGGGCTTAAAACATTTATGAGGATAAATGTTTATGAAAATATTTTTTTCTTTTCAAATGAAGAATTTCATCAATAATATAATCATGCAACATTTTTGCCAGAAACCCAGGTCTGCAATTTAGAATGTTTAGGTGATCCTGGTGGATCCTATTGCAAATCTAAAGTGTAAAAACGGATCAATGAAATATTAGAAACTGAAATATATTTTGTTATATAGCCATGGACACTGGACTCACTAAAGAAACAGCTTTGCCATTATTAGATCTGTGAAAACTGGAAACTTGACGACTTCCTTCTCTCCCAAAACACACATTCAGCTTTGTTTTTTATTAAAAAATAATACTAATAGGCAACGAATAGAAGGTCAGGTTCTCTATTTATACATTAGGAAAGAAATTAGTGAGTTTTAGACACTGGTAAAAATTAGCTAACTAACAAACAGTAAGTCAATAAAGCTGACTATGGTTTGACAGAATTGCCATTGGAAGATGAAGAGAATACTTCCATGCATAGCCTCTAGTCTTGATGGCTTTGTGCAGATGTTGGAAGAACAGAAAAGGATAATGTAACCTTCCAGAACCTTTGCAGTCAGAACCTTAGAAATGTGAGCTTGTGAAACATGATGACTTATTAAAATTGCTGTAAAGTGCAGGTTGGTTCTGAAAGTGACACTAAAGATGGAATTGGGGAAAGTCTGTGATTGTCAATCAGGATTCAGCTGTACCTAGAAGCACAGCCCTGCACTGAGAACCTGTGCAAACATAGGAGCACTTGAGAGTAATTCATGTCAGAGCAGGCAATTAAGCATCTCTCCTAGGGATGCACCTAGGTAGCACCCCCACTGCTATAGTCCCTTATTAGATTCAGCTGATTACCTCCCATATGGCCAGGCTGCTCTTCTGATTGGTACATTAAAAGAACAAACCCATAGACTCATGCTATCCCACTGTGCCCCTTTTAGGGTATTACATGCTGCCTGGTGATTAGAAAGGAAGCATATCCTACACACTCTTGAATTAGGGTTGCAGGTGTCCCCCTTTTTAAGGGATGAGCCTTACTTACTTCAGAGCCCTACAGCTAGGGTGGCCAGATATGCAAATTTTAGAGGACACCTTTGACTTGCAGGGCTGCACTGGAGAAAATGCAGCCCTGCAACCTGCGTTTCTCATAAATGTCCTCTAAAATTTGCATATCTGGCCACCCTACCTACAGATCTATAGGACATAATGGACATCCCTTATTTACATAAGAGATGTCCCCTATTCTGAACACCACAGGTGAAAACAGACATGACGCTAACCACCCTTTAACTACCCTTGGTGGTCATTTATGCATGTTTCAGGGCTGTATAGGACACCAATACAGCCCTGCAACATGCATAAATAGCCACCAAGGGTGGTTAAAGGGTGGTTAGCATCATGTCTGTTTTCACCCCACAGCTCCATCGAACCTAACAGGCATCCTTAATTTTAGTATCCCTCAGCTCTGGAGTGTCCCTTATTTGTGATATTCTGGTCTGGCAATCTTACCCTGAATAAAAGAACTGCTATTCTCTCCACCCACATGGGAGCTGCATAACGTGTTGGGAAACCCTGCTCCCCAATGTTATGCTCCTCTAGAATCTGTCTTTTTGATTGTGCCCCCAAGTCAGCACAAACATGATCTTAGCTTTAGGCAAAACCTGGCTGTTCACCCAGGCCTTTGGGAGGGTTAGGGTTTTTTTTTTATCCCCCTCCACCCTTATTTATTGTATTAATTATATTTACGTTCCCTAGTCATGTTTTAATTGCTGTAATTTTATGAGTGTTTTAAAAAGGTTTTATAATTGTATTTTTATTTTTGAGACTGTTAGCCGCCCCGAGCTGTTTCAGGAGGGGCGGGGTATAAATGTGATTAAATACATAAAATAAGTAAATATGATTAATCCCAGTGATTTTAAAGAAACTGCTCACACGTATAATGAAAGCATGTGGTTAGGTCTCAGTTTAGTCCGGAGCTTATCTCAGAGCAGGTGTGCTCAGTGGAAGACAAATATTGCCTTCTTTTGCACACTGTGATCCTCACTCACATCCATGAGGCTGTCAGAGGTAGAAGAATTTGGCTGTCTACAATTACCAAATGCAAGCCCTCAATCCAGGATACACCCCTATTAACGACAGCTTCAAAAACATGTGTAAGTCCCATTGAAGTAAGCAGAGCTCAGACTTGTGATTAGCTATAAGTGTGTACCCATGTGGGATCTAACATTATAAATAACCTAACAGCACTTTACTCCAACTTCTGACTCCAGTCCCAATTTGCAACAAGCAGAAGAAATGTAATTAACATTTCTTCACTCATATACAGCTATTCACTTCACCGTCTGTTACTCATAGCTTTCGCTGAAGGATTAACAGGAGTAGATATTAGGGTTTTTGGTTTTTTTAAAAAGTGTCA
This sequence comes from Sphenodon punctatus, assembly GCA_003113815.1. NCBI lineage: Eukaryota > Metazoa > Chordata > Lepidosauria > Sphenodontia > Sphenodontidae > Sphenodon > Sphenodon punctatus. Next base: position 1,774,864 of record QEPC01004766.1, read on the forward strand.
CTCAAGTTGGCAGAGCCAACTTCTGGGAATGGACCTGTTGAGTTTTGCATTCCCTTTCAGCTTAGAATCCCTTGTAAAAAGGGGAAACATGATAGAATTGTATGAGCTTTCTCCCAGTTCTGCACATTGATGAGCATAGCCCTCCCATGTAATTTCATCTCCACAGAGCAAATTTTGAAGCCACACATATAAGTGCTAAGCAGGAGCACTAATTCTATCTTCATTGCACTGGTGGCTAAACTGTGGAGCTCTCTACTTGTGCTCTCATCTGAGCTGCTACTGACATATTGAGTAATTCTTCACATGGTAATGCAAAGGAGGTTAAAAGGCACATCAAACATGAGAAGTGTGCTTTATCCACCATCTCTTCCTATCATCTACAGTAGCTGAAAACAGCAACCTGTTTGAGTGGCCCTGGTTACTAATTCCCTATTTTGATGAATATTTATTCTCTCTCTGTTTTTTACATGACTACAGCTATGTTGCTTGTTATTTGCTTGCGTGTTCAGGATTTAGCCCTCTGCGTCTAAAATTCAGCAATCAGTACATCCAAATTAACATTACTTGGGGTCCTGTGGAGTGCTCACTTCTGTTTAGTAAATAAGTGAGATTTCAGAAGTGACTTCTAGAAAAAGCAAAAGCTAGATGTTTTTACAAAGATCGCAGTAATGCATGGCTACATTCCAAAAGAAAGTTCTATCTAATCAGAGGTCAAATTCTCCACTGAGCTACTCCAGCTCCGTAAATGGAATTCTAATGATTTCAGGTGGATTATACTAGTGGCATAAACCGGAAGTAATTTAGTGGTAGTTCAGCTCTCATGTATATTTAGCAGAACTTGTAGTTCATAGATTCCCAATGAGTTTATCAATACATGTAGAGAAGCTTACCTTTAAAATTTGGTCTGATTCTTGCATCATATCCTGATGTCCTTCCCATCAGTTTGTCCAAAAAATCTTAAGGAGATAGGGTCTGTGAGGGGGATTTTCCAGATCTGGAATCATGTTCTTTACAGAAAGCCGTCCTAAACAAATTATTAGCCACCATTAGCGACTATTCAGTTTTCATCGTTTCCATAGTTTAGTAGGGGGAAAACAGTGCTTTAAAAAGAAAATCTTCCCCAATACTTGTATTAATGAATGTTTGAGTAAAAGCAATGTGTCCTAGTAACCAGTGGAAAACTTTGTTTTAAATGAAAATTGGCTAAAAGGAAAGTGTCAGTACACCATAACTTGCTCAGGACTCAGGAGTAAAACTCCAAGAAGAAAATTTTGGGAGCTCTAAGTAAGATGTGTAGTAGAATCTTCAATTTATTCTTTACTCAAATTAAAGAATTCTTTATGAATATTTTGATCTCTCAACTCATATTATTGGCCAAGTCACATGTACACCATAGAAGCTACCTCCACTACAAATGGGTTTAAAAGTGGCTTCAAGCTTCCAAATAACAATTAGCAAAACTTCTCACTGTGTAGTTACAAATATTGCATTTGGTAATGTCCAAAGCCACAGAATCAGTAACAGTCTTATTAGTCATTAAATGACTCAATTCTTCACCACCTGTGTTGATTTCCTCTGAAAAGAATCTGGGGAAAAATAACGTCTGAGCATTTTATTCTTCTATTTGTCCACATCAAACAATGTGAATGGTCCATCTTCCCACCATTCTGATCAATGAATGTACTACTGACTATTTGGAACAGCTAGCTTTGTGTTTTGTGGTGTCAGTGGCAAGTTAATGGTATTGCCATGCTTTCGTAGCTTTGTGCATACAACATATTTGTTATTTCAAGCAAAAGAAATCTCAGAAGGTTTTCCCCTAGAGACAAGGAATGAGAAGCACTTGAAATGAACAAATCTCATCCAAAGGGAAATGAATTCTGTCACATACATCATGAGTTTAAAATATTGCTTATTCTGTTGGATTCTAAACTGCATACTTTATTTGATGTATATTTTAACAGAATCTCTGATAGGTATAAAAAGTAATCCTATCATAGGGTGAAAACAGACATGATGCTAACCGCCCTTTAACCACCCTTGGTGGTCATTTATGCATGTTTCAGGGCTGCATGGAGCACCAATACAGCCCTGCAACATGCATAAATAACCACCAAGGATGGTTAAAGGGTGGTTAGCATCATGTCTGTTTTCACCCATAGGGTCTTTTAAAGTATGCTGTAGTTATTTCTGAATAGGTGCCCAAAAGACATCATTCACATTCAGTAGTATTTGCTACTACTGTATTATCTCTGCATGTGTGCACATCAACTTATAGATGGATACAATATACATTATATGACATTTAAAGCAACACAAACAAAACAAATCTAGTATTTTCCTAACTGAAATACTGCAATTGTTAGAAAGCTGTGTTATCTTCTAATTTTTCATACTAAGTGTTTTCTGAATACATTGTGGTTCCATTTTGATATTTTGACTTTTTAACAGAAGTGGAAATTACTCTCTGCTTAATTGGTATGAATGCAATATAAAAACTATGTGGAAAACTATCCATTGCAGCTATTGGGGGAGACCTATCACACATGATTTGTGGTTCTACTTAGATCTCCCAGTTCTGAGTTATGTGGACCTTCTAGACTTCTGGAAATGAAGAATATTTCACTCCGTCAGCATACATACCCACTCTTTATCATACATACCAGCCCACATATACACCAAATGAAAAGATAATATATTACAGAAACTCAGTGGAAACACTGTTTTGCTAGTCTTCCAATCTTTTTTGTTTTGGGAATATAGAGACTTTAACGGAAACAATATAGTCCCAGTTCTTCACAAATTTAGGGAAATTAGTCATTCCTGTATGCTGCTGCTTGAAATAATCAGAATCAGCTGGAATAGTGGTATGGTCCCAGATTTGTCCAGGATAAGAAATCAGACTCTCTGTGCACAAATGAACACATTCCCGAGTAAACGGAATCAATCATTCTCACAGCTCAGGGGGAGAAAAAACAACCTGCTAAATAACTTCCTATGGGAGTGGTGGGATCAAACTGCATTTACAAAGAGAAATATTTTCAGCTGAGTAGACTCTATAAATATTTCACTGTAAAACATGTCTGGAAATCAGCAAATGCACTGCACAAACTCGTGATTTTTTTTTTTTTTTAAATATAGTTTGTTACTAAGCAACGGTTCTCTTCAAGTATAAAAGGCATTTTCTAGCCTATGCAAAATTCATAAGAAATATTCACAAACTCAGCAAAATAAATGAGACTTCTGTGGCACGGTCCCATTCTAGTTCTGACATCCACACCTTTTGCTAAACCTCAGCACACACAGAGTAATTTCACCTACCTGAAGTGGCGTGTCTCTAAGAAAAACGCAAACAAGACTGTCAAAATGTTCACTAGCTGCCGGTTCATTCCTCCTGTTTTCCGTGATGATTATGGATAAAAAAAGATCCCAGAAACGATGCCAGAGTAAAGCAGGGGGGAAAGTACTTTGTCTTGGCTAGATTCCCAAATCCAGCAATAATTTAATTTTCTTGAAAACCAGAAAGAGAAGACCTGGATTTGTACAAATTGGGAGTAAAAAATAAGTGCCAGTCCTCGGAATCATGGTCAGGTCAAACCCCGGCTCATCCTTAGCAGCCAAAACAGGAGCGACAAAGCATCAAACTGCTGGTGATTCCCCCGGCTGCTTTTACTGAAGGCTTAAAAAGCCCACAACAGACCCTGCTACCTTAAGAACATCATGCAAAAGGGGGATCACGCTTCCAAGCTGCCTGTCTGCTGGAGGCTTGGTTTATTTCCCTTTTGCTTTAGCAATCAGTGTCTCTATGAGTCGTTGGGAGAAGGTGGGAGGAGGGGGGGGCTGTTTGGCTTATTTTTGTAGAGAGTTGTAAATATTGTCGGGGAATGATTGGTGCGGGCTCTGGAAAGAGCCAAGCTCCCTGTGCCGGAATGAGAGACGTGATCTTACACCGACTATAAATTTCAGCACTTGGACAGCTCCGTGCTTGGTTTGTGCGCATGCTTCTCTCTCCAGCGGGGAGGCATTAGCCACTGAACGTGACTGGAGTTCAGAGACGCTTCCCCCTCTTACTCTGCTGCTGCTCCTGCTGTCCCACTCCCCATTTGCACAGATCTGTTTGCACGGCTTTTTGCCAGTGGCGCTAGGGAGCACCCCCTCCGTCTGTCTTCTGATCTAAAGCAGGGCTTGCAGCTGAGTCTGGCTGCCATGCACAGCTGGCTGGGAAAGGAGGCGGGTGGCAACAATGGGAATTGCAATTGCGGGGGAAGCATCGTAAGGAATCTGAAACGGTGACTAGAATATATATCGGGGTGAGGGAACCTCTGTCCTATTAGCAAAATCTAGCCCATGGCTGGGTTTTTGTCCCCCTTTCTAGTTCCTGGATCTGGCCCATGGATCTGGTCCCAACTCTCGAGCACTGAAAGACTGAGCAGAAAGGAAGGGAGCAGAGGTAAAAGGAAGGCACTGGAGGACAGGGGACTGATCCACGGCATACACCGGAGGTGGGTAAATAGCAACACAGGAGCTGCATAAGGCTCACAGGCGCCTGCACTATAGCTTTTGCCAGAACTGGCTACCTGGGTGGCCTCAGAAGCAAGAGCAGCCAAGCTTCCATTTCCAATGCCACAGCTGCTGGATCCTTCAGGAAGCCACAGGAGAAACGGCAGTGTACTCTGAACCACTATTGCTGCTGCCTGCCCCCCAGACACACCCGACTGTCTGGGAGCTCGATGGGGCTTTGATGTGATATGGGGGAAGAGCCACCCCACCCCCATCTCCGAGATTGGGGGAAGCCAACCATCGGTATAAAGTGTCTTGTGGCTTTTTGGCAATGTGAAAATGTTGAGAAATTTGCACTCCCTGGCATAGACCCATGATCTGGACCCTCCCTATCCTGAACACATCCCTTAAGCACTCCCACTCCCCCTCTCCCACCCCCAAAAAAACCTCCTGTCTGGCCTGCTGAGGTGGTACTTATTTGTAGAGGGGCCCATGGCAGGGACAGTGTTCCCATCCCCACCACTTTTATAAAACAACATTCACGCTGGCTCCCTACCTCAGTAGGTTCTCTAGGGTGTGAAGCTTTCATTAGGGAGAGGTAGGCACTGAGGGTACCTGCTTGCCAGCTCCTTCCCTATTGAGAGCTGGATTGTGCCCACAATTGCTACTAAGCTGCTGGGGGGGGGGGGGCGGGCATATGGGGAACCTTTCCAATGGTGTAGAACTTGCTACTTTTCCTCTAAACCACCTGCTTTTTAATCTCCCAGCATAAGACAAATCCCTGGGACAAAAGAGGAAGTAACCAGAGTTTGGGGGGTGGTGGTGGTTCAGTGCTTACTAAGAGTAGAAAGCCCCTTCCTTATCTGACATTTTGACACTTTTACTTTCCCACCAGGTGCACTAAACAAGGGCACTTCCAAGGATGGAGCCCAAAATTTCATGTATCAGTTTAGTAATTCCATTCCAGGCCACTAATATTTCTGTTGTAATGCAGTCTCTGGTTTAGCAGATACAAAAAAAAAAAGGTGTTTTAGGACAGAGACATGAACTTCTCCATCCCTTCCAAGCCTGGACCAGTCTGTGTATTGGACACATAGTGGCTTTCTGAAGAAGAGACCCCCCAGGCCTCTGCTCCACTTCAGGAGGGGAATAATCAAGCCATAGCACATTTGCATTGCCATCTCCAGAAGTAAGTGGAGAGGTGAAGGTGTGGCCAGCACATTTAAACTGAGTCCTTGCCCTGCTCTTCACCTCTTCTTCCAAGGGCCACAGCACCAAGGCACGTGGGTTAGGGCTTCCCAAGGGGAGCTGGTGGCTTTGAAATTCATGTCTTGCCCGACTGCACAAGGGCATAGTTAAAATACATGGGGTTCAGCTGCACTGGGGCCCAGGAGCATGGGGGAGGGGGCACACTTCCTGGCGCAGCTGCATACCCACTGCTGGGAGAAGAGGCTCCAGGGGCCCCATTCCATCTTCTGTACCAGGGTCCATTCCAACCTAGCTACGCCTTTGCAACTGCTGCCATTTGCTCCATTGTCAGGTAGGAAGATGTATATGCACCCATGCAAGCATTGAATTAAACTGGGCCTTTGGATGGCATACCTGGGCATGTGATGGAATTTGGATGCAAGTTAACCTGGACATTTGATTCCAGGTAATGCCATTTGATTTACATGGCATGTGAACTTGAGCAACTGTTGGCATATGATGGTCTTCCATGTCACTTGGGCATTTTGTGGCACATGATCCTGGGACTTTTGGTCTAAAGACCAGAGCCAGGAAAGGTTTATTGGAAGGACCTGGAATATTCTTGGTGGATGAGGTGGAATTTATTTTGTCTAGAGTGGCAAAAAAATAGATATGGTCAGTCCAGCCTCTAATGGCTTCCAAGTTAACAAACAACTCTTCCTATCTTAGCTTTCACCAAGCTATCTCCTCAGCCACCTCCAGAAAAATAACTCCCCTGAAACACTCCCACAAGACTGATAATTTAAAACTACAAACATCAAGTAGATATGAAAGCACAACACAGTTTATAAAAAATACTAAGTTAGTCTTAGATCAATGCTATTTAATGCTGTTCATGTTCACTAAATAAAAAGCATTTTTATTTCATTAAGCACCATATCATTAGCTTTGAAAAGTATGACTTATTGCCTATGCACAAATGTTAGCAGCAATTGATTTTCTGTTCCTTTAAGAAAACACAAAATCACACAAGAAAGAATTAGAAGCTATTTGAAAAATCCACAAAATGTATGCCTAACACTGGGTGTCAACAAATGTGACAGTGGCCCAATTTGGCCCGCTGAGACACGCAAGCCACCAGCACATTTGTTGGTGTGCCAAAAGCCGGGATGTTTATGAAACCTAATTTTAACTAGATGTAGGGATACAGCAAGACAGGGAGATGTGGCTGTGGTTACACAGACTCAGCACTTGCAGGATTATATCAGCTACCTCCCCAACCTGGGTGAGCTTGCTGGATATCTGAAATCGAATTGCACTGCACGTGGGAGACATCTAATGTTATGTGCCCGCTTGAATGCCTTACCTTCAAACGTTTCGCAGGGACGTCTCCAGGGAACAAAATTTGAAGATAGATTGTGTCCCTTTGATCTTTTAGAAGTTGAGATGGTTCAACACATATTTTTTGGTTGTAAAATGTATGAGGTAATTAGAATCTAGTACCTGACCAATTTTTTAGAAAAATATCCGGGGAGGACCGAACAAAATCTGCTCTATCTTGCCCTAAATACGTCTGTATTCGCTCAAGATATTGCAAACTTTTTGACGCAATAATGTCTCTTTTGTATTAAGAGACAGGTTTTTGCATTCAAAATCCTTGGGAAAAGGTACTGATGAAAACTGATCCATGCCAGAGTGAGTTGAAATGGGTTGTGGTGAACTTTTGATGTAATGATTAGTAGTAAATTTTACCATAATTATGGTTAATATGAAAAGGAGTTTTGCAGAAGAAAAATATAGAAGAGATTCATTAAATTTGTGTGAACCAGCGCTGAGTGCTAATTGCTATTTGCACTCATGCTGGATTTCGAGCTTGAATTGAATCTAGTATTAAGTTGACTGGGCAGCTGGGAGATGGAATGTTTGTATTTTCTTTGCCTGTTTAGAAGCCTGGTTCTTTTTATCCTTTTACTTTAATTATATGTTTAATTGTTTGTGGTGTGTGTTTTTACATTTATGTTTAAGTCTTTTATGTGAATACCATGGCCTTTGGCTACATAAATAAATAAATAATATATATATATATATTTGTTGGTGTGCTGCCAGATGTAGGCCTGGGATTGCTCCCAGGCGTGTCAGCAGTGGGGCTGCAATCATGGAGACCTCTGGAGTCTGCCCAATCAGGCCAAAGCAGGCCACAGTGGGTTATTTTCAGGCAGCAGTAGCTGCCTGAAAACTAAATGTACAGCCACTGTTAATTATAAACAGGGGACTGCTGAAGCACCAATTTTGAGGAAACCGCTTGACCTACATTTCTGAAAATTTAACCATGGTTGTAATTTGTGAGGACCATCATATCCACAAAGTTTGAAAAAGCTCCATTACGAAAATAAAATGTTATAACTGCTTAAACGTTAATTGGTTGTGGTCAAAATGCACACCATCCTCCTGTATTTGAATCATCTGTATCTCCTCCCCCTGGATGAGTTGAGCCCCCAAAGTTCACAGGCTTCGAGAATGAGATCAATAACAAGTGCTTCTGAAATATGATACTGATTGATGCAGCCAAAACCGAGTTATTAATGATAAGAAAATATCAGTTCTGCAGGTTCACGCATGCGCACTTGAGCTCCTCTCTCCTGTCAGAGAGCCGGGGAAGCGGCTGTGTTCCATCCCCCGGTGAACTCTGTGTGCTGTTGCTCCTGCTGCTGCCCGGCCCCCTGGAAACCCACCAGCCCCATGTGCACCACCTGCCAGCCCCCCAAACCCCGACCACAACCTGCCCAGCCCCCGCAAGCCCCAAAGTCACCACCCCAAGCCCCACTCCTCCCTGCCACCCTCCACAATCCCCACACATGAAAACCTCACCCCCCCATGCAAGCCCAGCGCTCACCTCCCACAAGCCCCGCCAGCCCCCTCACTCCCACATCTAGCCCTCCCACCCCCA
>QEPC01004766.1:1784881-1812249 GCA_003113815.1 Sphenodon punctatus
AATATTTTATCATCAACATACATGTAATATATGTACTAAATTTCTTACCATACATACCTCATTTTTATCAATAACTAAACTTGCACATTTTACAATTATGAAACTAATTGTACACACCGAAGTTATGTAACTGTTCGCAGGAGGGATGGGGTATAAATATATTAAATAAATAAATAAATAAATGTTGAAACAGACTTAAATTACTCTGACAAAATTGTTCCTTGTCAAATTATGATAATAAATTAGTTTCATAATTGTAAAATGTGCACATTTAGTTATTGATAAAAATGAAGTATGTATGGTAAGGAATTTAGTACATATATTACATGTATGTTGATGATAAAATATTAAATATTGCTCTAACTGTGAATCAATTTCTATGTTTTGGGGCATTTATGTTTTGTTGCAATGTATGGAGTGGAAGGTGTTTTGAATTGTAATTGTACTGAATTGTTTTTTCGTGTGTATTTTAAGAAAACTCTTGTACATTTAAGTTTATTTTTAAACTGTTAACTTTTTTGCTTTGGTTAATTTGTGTGTGATTTAGCCCACCATGACCCAACCTGGATTGGATCCACCATGCCAGCTGCCATGGCAGCCATCATTGGGGGGAGGGATGGACATTTCCAAACAGCTTCCTTACCCTTGCCCTTACATAAGATGTTGCTGATACTGTCACGTAATTTATTCTGGAAAGCCTGGGAAAGAGGGACATTGTGAGATAGAGCACATATCCATTATGGGCACGGCCAAAAGAGATGTTACCTCGAATTGGGCAGCCTTACCCCAATTTATGCACCGTTGCCACATGCTGCAGTGGCTTGTGTGCCTGGTGGCTTACAGATGTTCACCTCAGCCCAGGGGCAAGGCAGGCAGCTGACTGCTATGGCTTGCATCTTTGGGAAAAGGCCGAGGATGCAGGGCATAGCAGCCTTACCCAATGTGGAGTAAGGTTTCCAAACTCAAGGTCGCACACCACCTTCATGGGCCCAATCCCCATCTGACCTCCTCCACAGCTAAGTCTGCTGTGGGGCTTTGAGCAGCAGGCACTGGTGTCATTGCCATGTGGCCACGTCACAGCCAGGCCAGGATAGTGGGCAGGTTGGGGGAGGCCAGCACCTTGGCCCACCCCAGGGCATGGTGGAATGGCTGACAGCAGCCCACGCACTTTCCCCATGGGGGTGACATTCTGTCCTGCTCTCTGCACTGGCCCCACAGTGTGGTGACTGAAACTGACCACCCCGGGGCATGCAGGGATCAGTCCTGTCTGGGCTCGTCTGTCTGCACCCAACATCTCTTTAGCTACACTTCCACCTGCTAAAAGTATGAGGAATCTCATGAATGATTGTGAATTTCATGCCAAAGCAATCATTTAGTACATTATCCCTCTATGCGGCTGATTTTGTGGCATGCCTTTTGCTTTTGGTGGCAAGCCTATAACAAACGCCCACAATGCGACAACTAAACCTTAGCTGGATAGATTTTAATTAAATACCCTCACTTAAAATATTTTAAGATAAAGCCCTTTTAAAAACTTGAAAACTCGTTTTCCCTTTTGCTTTCTCATTATGTTTTTTCTGTTACAATGAACTTTAGGGAAATAGAAATTTTGCTCCCTTCCAAAAAGTTTCCAATACGTTTCCTGAATTTTAAAAAGATATGTGTAAAAATGCCTCAAGAGGAATGGTAACCATGGCCAGTTGCTGCTGCTTTACACAGGGGGGGTTTCAGTCCTTGCTTAAGGATTTCTCTTGCTTAAAACTGAGAACCCCCCCCCCCGCCCCCCATATAAAGGCTTTTGAATTTGGGCCCAAAATGCATATGTCACCTTTGCCATATCCCCAGTACTGGGAGTCAACAGTGCTGGAACGGACAGACAGGGTGCAGCCACATGAGCTGCAGAGGCCCGACCACTGTGTGGCCCTGTGGTGGACAATTGCCACCACCACACTGCAGGGCCACACATGGGGAGTTGGCCAGACGATGGTGAGGATGAACGTCTGTTCTCCCCTGCCACAAAAGATAGAATGAGAGGGAGCTGACTTCAATTGGAAAAATGGAGATTTTGGTTAGCTATTCCTCCTAATGTTAAAAACTGTGGGCAATGCAATACATTTTCACAGGGAAGTTATGGCATTTTCCTCATTGGATGTTTTCAAAACCAAGCTGGACAAGCATCTGTCTGCAATGCTGTAAGCAGGCCTGAAGCAGCAATTTCCCATGACAGCTGTTTCCTCCGGAAACTGCTCTTCTGCACCGAGCGGCACAGCTCAACAAACCTGTTCATTCACTTACTTCTCCTTGTGGCTTTCTGTAGTTTCCGTAGTTACTTGCCATTTTTACTGCTGCTAACTCAGCGCAGAAGTATCAGAGAGCCACCAATGTAGCAGAAGCAGTTGGCTGCTTGCTGCGGAAAGCAGTTTCCAGCAGAAACAGCTGTCATGTTGATTTCTTCCCATCCCCAACCAACGTGCTAATTTATTGTGGTTGGTTTATTAAGGGTCAACAGCCAGCCTCCTCTCCTCCCCCCATTTGAATTTGGCCATAAAACTGAGAGCACCGCCAGTTTCCCCCTCTTGCTCCTGAGTCCTTTCCTTTGGGCATGATACAGCTAGTGAGTCTCTTGATCTTAAATCATCGATCAGACAGCCACACTATCCAGAAGAGACAGAGTCCTGTTCCCATTTTCACAAACTCGTGTAAGTTACGTTTTATTTCCCATGATTTTTTTTCTGTGATTTTTTTGGGAGACCGGCTACACTCATTTGGAAAGGTTGTCTTTTTGAGGATGGTCTCAAGGACAACAGGAAGGGTGTGCGATGGAGCAGACTTAGGGTGTGCATCACTTTTGGCCCATACTCTGTTGGGGCTATAAGATTAGCTGGCAGGCGGTAAACCTGGTAGTCTGCTACAAATTTTTAGAGGGGATGGCAGGATCACTGGCAGAGCAGGCTTCTGCTAGGAGCTGTCCTCAGTGCTAGAGGTGGAGCACTCCAACCCAAAAGACTGAGCTAGTTCCAGGCCTCCATGTATTCTGCAACAACAGAATACACTCACAGGGTGTAAGTCCTTCTCTCCCCCCAAAAGTCTCCCCCCAATGACTTACAAAGAGGGTATCCCAAATTTGGATATTTTCTGAAAAACAGAATGATGCAAATTCAGTAAAATATGCAAAATTAGTTCCGTTCCATAGCGTAGGTTACCTTTCTTTTAATTTATTGATTTTTTGTACTCCGTAGACAGCTGCTGAGACAAGCACTTCTGCAGAGACAAGCATGCGATTGCTGCCTCTGTGAGTGCCTGAAAACTCTGACAAGCTAGAACTACCCCCTCCCCCACGCCCCATGGCAGTGCGCAAACTCCCCGCTGTGCCGCCTCCGAGGTCAGGCTACTGTGCTGTGGATGGAGTGCTGAGTGGGACCTGGGGGTCATGCTCAGGGTGTAGTGAAACTAGCACATGCTCAGGGTGTAGTGAAACAAGCACAGCCTGGAGCCTGCCTAGTGCAAACTGGGGCTTGTTTGAAATAACCCATCAGCATTTCCAGCGAATGAAAGTACAACTTTTCCCAGGGCTGAGGGATCTGATTTCCTTTTAAGGAGGGGAAGTAAACAGAAGGGGCAAACGTGAGTGTGGGAGCTGGTGTGTGTGTATGTGAAAGAGAGAGAGTGTGTGTGTTTTTACATGGATGGCCTGCCCCAGTGGTGGCCATGCTAGCCCACTTCACCCCCAAGTGGCCCGTCTGTCTAAAGGTGCATCACCAGATGCAGTCCCCACCGACAGTGCTCTGGAACATCTCGGAGCGCTATTGGCTGAGCAGACTGGGTAAACTCGAGGAACCAGTCCAAAAGCAGAGTGGTGGTCTGTCTGATGTGTGTGGGCTGCTGCTGCTTCACATCCAGCCAGCCATTTCCTTGGCAACAACATAGCCTTGTGGATGCTCTAATCCTGGACTCTGTGGGTGTGTAGGGTGTGCGCTGTGCGGGTCCATCTGATTCAGATCTAGATGGGGTTGGGAGCGGGTGGATATGGGTTTACACTCTGCATCCATTTCAAAACACCCAGAGAGAGTGCTGATGTCTATGGGGGCAGGGAGACTGGTGTGGCACCTGGGGTACCCAGTTGGGTACTTATGGGCAGTGATTTTATTTATTTATTTATTTATTTATTTATTTATTTCAAGTATTTCTACCCCACCCCTCTTGCTCAACGTGACTCGTGGCGGCTCACAATCATATTAAAACAATAAATACAAAAATATAAAACCATAATAACGGATATAAAATCAAAGTGACCAGTACAGAAACCCCCTCTAACCCATCGCACCCTCCCTTTCCCCCCTGCCAAATGCTTGATGGAAGAGCCAGGTCTTACAGGTTTGTTGGAAGGCAAGGAGATCCGGGTTGAAGCGACTCTCCACCAGGAGGACATTCCAATGCAATGGTGTGGCCTCCGAGAATGCCCTCCTGTCCGTTGGACTCACAAGAAATGCAGGACCTCCAGGAGAGTGCTCCAGGACAACAACAGGGGTCACCCGGGGACCCATGGGGTTAGACAATCTTTCAGGTAAGCAGGGCCCAGGCTGTTAAGGGCCTTAAAGTTTAAAACCAACACCTTGAATCCGGCCCAGAAGACAATAGGCAGCCAGTGCAATGCTCAGAACATCAATGTAATGTGTTCTCTGTGGCCCGCCCTATAAGGAGATGAGCCGTAGCATTTTGTACCAGCTGCAGCTTCCAAACCTTCACCAGGGGCAGCTCCATGTAGAGCGGATCACAATAGTCTAGTCTCAAGGTGACAAATGCATGGAAGAGGGTGGCTGGATCTGAGTCTGACACATATGGGCGGAGCCTTCTCACCAGATGTAGTTGGTGAAAGGTGTCCCTGGCCACAGCTGAAACCTGGAGATCCAGGCATAGTTGTGAATCCAGGAGCAACCCCAGGCTCTGCACAGATGGAATAAATGGATGGCAAACACCCCCAATAGAAGGAGTATTCCCCTCCCCCAGATCATTGACTCCAACCACCAAATCACCTCTGTCTTCTTGAGATTGAACTTCAGTCGTCTCAACCTCATCCAATCCCTCACAGTGGCCAGACACCGGGACAGCAAGGAGACTGCAGTGTCTGGGTCAGATGAAAAAGATAAATACAGCTGGGTGTCATCTGTGTATTGGTGACAACGCTCTCCCCAGCTGCGCAGGACCTCCCTGAGTGGCTTCATATACATGTTGAACAAGAGAAGGGACAAAAAGGAACCCTGTAGGACTCCACACGAGAGGGGACGATGTGTAGTCCCATAAGACCACCCGCTGTAACCTCCTGGGGAGGTAAGAACAGAACCACTGTAAAATGGTTCCATCCACCCCAGCCAGGTCCTGCAGGCAAATCACCAACATCTCATGGTTCACGTATCAAAAGACTGATAGATCCAGGAGAACTAGTAGGGTCATATGACCCCTATCCAGCTGTACCAGGAGGTCATCAACCAAGGCCGTCTCCATGCCATACCCCAGACAAAAGCCCAACTGCATGGGATCAAGAAAACCAGTGCGGTCCTAATGTGCCTACATCTGCCAGGCCACCACCCATTCAATAACCTTCCCTAAGAAGGGAAGGTTAGAGACAGGCTGGGAACTTGCCAGAGCATCCACATCAAGAGATGGCTTCTTGAGGAGGGGCGGTACCACAGCCTCCTTGAGGCAATCCGGTACCTCCCCTCATGAAGGGAGGTGTGAATTACCCTGGCCAGCACTGGCCCTAATGTCTCCCTGGAGCCCTTAACCAATCAGGCATGGGTCAAATTCACAAGTTAACGCCCAAACAGACTACAGGACATCGGCTGCCTTGGCAGGTATCACCAATTGAAATTCATCCCACAAAACCTGATCAGGCAGGGCATTCATAACCTCTGGCTCTGCCACTACATCTAAAGAGGCAGAGTCGAAGTCATGCTCAATGTGAGTGATTTTATCCACAAAGTAGGTTAAAAACAGTGAGCCTTGGACAAATCCAGCTCCAGTTGGAGGCAGGATGGACTGATCAACCCCCTCACCACCCAGAACAGCTCCTCCAGACATGACTGAGCAGATACTATGAGGGAAGCAAAGAACCGTTTCTTTGCTTCCCGCACAGCCACAACATAGGCCCTCAAAACTGCTCTATGCTGCAATTGATCATCCACTGAGAGCGGACACCTGGGAGCCACCTGATCAATGGCCTTAGCCAGTCAGGTGTTCCAAAAGACTATGAGGTCACTGATGGAGTGACCATTTAGGACATCAAGTATCTCCCCTAGAGCATTCTGGAACCCTTCTGATTCCATAAGTCTCCGGGGGCAGACTATCTTAACTGGTCCTACACCCCTATGGTTAGGCAGGTGTGCCAGGATGGAAGCTTGCAGGAGGTAATGATCCGACCATGGCAAAGGAGAACTCCCCACTCCCCCAATCATCAGACCCCTCACCTCAAGGTCGGCACAGAAAATTAAGTCAAGAGTATGTCCTACCTCATATGTCAGGCCCACTACCACCTGTAACAGTCCCATGGTTGTCACGGCAGCCATGAATTCCTGCTCCACCCCAAGCAATCTAGTCTCAGCATGGATATTAAGTCCCCCAAGACAACAAGTTTAGGAGACCTCAAGACCAGGTCTGAGACCAGAGTGGCTGGAGCAGTTAGGGATGCTGCCGTGCATTGGGGTGCTCACAGTACACCAGCAGAATCTCAATTCTGTCTCTGACCAGACCCCCTGATTCGTCTCTGGCCAAATCAAACACAAGATGGAGACCCTCTATCCCAGGCTTGGTCTGCACTGAAAACCTCAGAGCAACCAAACCATCCTAAAAATAATAGCTACCCACCCCTGACCCTCCAGCCTTGGCTGGTGCTGGACGGAGTACCCAGCCTAAACAAGTTCAGCCTGAATTGGCCCCGAAATATCGTCCAGCCATGTCTCCATCACACATACAAGATCGTCAGCACAATCCAAGATGGAATCATGGATAGTTGAAGATTTATTGGCCACTGATATTGGCCACTGATCTCGTATTAAGCAACACCAGGGACGCCTGAGACCTCGTCCATCTGGTTACCTGAGCCCACTGGGTTTGAACAGGGGACTGATACCAACCACCGGTCCCTTTGTTCTTGATGAAATCCTCTTGGGCCAGAGATCCCCCTTCCCCATGACGACCCCAATTGCCGCTACTGCCCCCTCCTTTGGGCCACCACCAGCCTGGTTCCTGCCCGCCTACTGGCTTTCCATCAGGGTGGTGGGGAAGAAACCCCTCCCCCCAATCATCTCTCTTCCCATCCCCTCTCCTCCTAACCCAGATGGAGTTACATCCTAATTAGGGATCTATTCTGTTCTTCTTGTTCCCCCTGGCCAGGCTCCAGCTCCCCCAGTCCCACCAAAAATGTTAAGCACCCTTTGCCACTGCCTCATGGACTCCCAGTGATGCAAGGATAGAGCAATTTGTACACTTCCCTCAGTAAAGAGACTGAAGATGTGATTCTCCACCAACTTTAACTTTCCACTTTCATGTGAAAGGTGTCAAATGCTACCAGATAACCATAATAGAAGTCTCTCACATCATAACCATCTGGACCCTAATCCTGTGGATATTTTGAACCAGATTCAGCAACCCTTAGTCACTTTGAGCAGTACTCACTCATATGGGCCATTTTTAAGCAGGACATACCCACACAGGTCAGCCCATCCACCATCCACCCGAGTGCCCATCTGAAGGAGGCATGGGTGAGCACATGCTCCTGTGCCTATGCACCATGCACTCATGCTCATGCATGGAGCATGACAGAAAAATCCAGGATGCTCCAGGCAGGGGTATGAGCAGGCGCTGTGTGGGTAGGGGCGCACACCCATCCTGTCCTGTCCCGTCTGATTCCCACCCCTGTTCTTCAGCTCTGGGAATCCACCAGTCACTAGTATCATGCCTGGTTAGTTATAGTACTAAACCACACCAAAAAAAAAAGAAGAGATGAGTGGGTATAGGAAGACTAATAAGGGGAAACATGAAAAGTGGGTTTTGTAGTAAAAGAAAAAGCTGAGGAATTATGTAGAGGGAAATTTTGTTCTACAAGTGCAAGGGTTAAATAATGTAGCTTGGAAATTCTCCAGTAGTCCTAAATATGATGCATTGTACCAAATTGTATGTGCTAGCTCAATCATTTATCCATTCAGGCTTTTTAAATGGTAACTGGTGGGCAGCTAATATTGCCAAATTAATCTGGTTAGGTCTGAATAGTGTTATTAGGAAGTAAGACGATTGCTTATGATTTATATTTGTTTGCATTCTGTATATTAAGTTATTTTGCAAAACTAAGGAAAAAGAAGAAATTAAGGCTCCCCTCCCACTCCTCAGTAATGATGAACAACAGAGATGGGAAACATGCTGCCAAAGGAAACAAGATCCATCCATTTAGATATGCAATTAGTGCCTATAGAAAAAGAAGAACCTACTACCACTTTCAAGATGGCACATCTTATTTTAATAATTGCACAGATGATTAATAGTAGTGCCAAGTACATTTGGACATATTGCCAAATATAAATGAAAAAAGAATGCAATTTACATAGTAGAAGGTCCAATAGTAAATGCAGTTTTAAAAAAAATGGAAGTGAAGGTAATTTAATGTGACTGTGCGTCAGGGCTAGGGAAACAATGAGCCTTGCCTGCTTCTTCAACTGTATGATAAAAAAGTGTAATTGAGCAAGAGAATGTAAAATTAATATCACTTTATCTTTTCAGCTTTTAGAAAAACAGTATTAACTAGAACTCTTTTTGCCATGAAGTAAGAGGCAAATTCCATTGGTGGATTCAATCAGTTCAGAAGTGAACAGTATCTAGTTACTCAGGCCTGTGATGGCTTATTAAATTGTGCATTTCTGATTATTATAGGAAGTTACTAGGAATCCCCATAAGTAACGCAGTCATGTACTTTTCAATATATAAATGATGGAAGCCAGGATAATCCATATGGAGTTGCCAGTGGCGCAGTAATAAATGCTAAAGTAACAGGATGGTGCTGTGGCCTGTTATGTCACTGGTGCTATTCATTTCTTTCCTCTTTGACCCACCCCTCCTGCCTCAGGCAGCTCGGGGGCCGGCAGCTCACAACATATAAAAATACCAAATTGGTCTGCCAAATGCTCTTCCCAATAAAAACGTTTTGCACCGCTTCCAGAAGATCCCCAGGCTCCGGGAAGGGAGTTCCACAAATTGGGACAGCAACTGAAAGCGCCCTCCCATCCCACGGACAAAGGTAACAGTCTAGCCCTCGGCCACTGTAGGGGCTGCAAAGAGACATGGGAAGATAGGCAATCTTTCAGCTATGTGGGAACCAGACCATTTAGGGCTTTTAAGGTCAAAACCAGCACTTTGAATTGTACCTGGAAAGCTATAGACTGCCAGTGCAGACTTCAGAGCACCGGTGTGATGTACACCGGGTGACTCATCCCCAAAAGGAGCCAAGCCACTGCATTCTGCACTAGTCGCAGCTTCCAAACAGTTATCAGGGGCAGCCACACGTAGAGCGCATTGCAGTAATCTAGCCTTGAGGCTAGATTTAATGTTGGAGGACTGTATTCTCAAAGTGCTATATTAATAATAATTTGAAGGCAAAAGTGTATTATGGATTCCTTGATCATTGATTCTCTGTTATTTCATTAATGTCAGTCAATAGCTGCTGACTAAGCTCCTGTCTTTCAGAATTACTGTCAAACATCAGTACTCCACCGGCTTTAAGAATACAAACTTCACTTTAAACACCATAAGAAATGCTGCATTTCTTATGCATGTTGCTGGGCTATGCTGATGCCCTATGCAGCCCTGCAATATGCATAAGAAATGTTAAAGCGGTGTTAAAATGGAGTTAGCATTATGTCTGTTTTCACCCAAGCTTGTTTTGCATTGTTCCTTGCATGGTACTTTCACCTGGGGAAGTCCCACTGAAAACAAAGAGACTTCATACAAGAGAGAGCATTTCTTAATCAGACCATGGGAAAAGAAAGGAACACCTAGGGTGTTAATAGGCATGATGCTGACCTGCTTTGACCCACCAGGGCCAGCATCATATCTGTAAGCTTGTTCTGGGTCTGCCAGATGTGGGCCTGGAACAAACCCAGCCCAGGATGGCAGCTGGGTCTGGACTGTGGACCTGGATCAAAGAGAATCCACAGTCTGGGCCTAGCAGCCACGCAGCTGGGTCAAAGTGGGTGGAACCAGATGGGAACATCTGTTCCCGGCCCTGGCTCCTCACGGCGTGGAGGGGCTACCTGTAATAGGTAGCCATGGTTGCTCATCATGGCAGGGAGGCTGGGCAACCCCAGGAGCATGGCGATGTGGCCAAGCGGCCACATGTTAGTCCCCAGCCCCTTCCTGTCTGGGGGAGCCGTAGGAACATTTATTTATTTATTTACATTTCTTAGCCACTCCCTCATGCCCATGGTATCTTGGGGTGGCTTACAACATAGAAAATTTAAAACAACAATAAAATAAAACATCAAAAGACCCATCTAAAAACAACCACCCCCAACATTTTTTATCGCAGCCCACCCTCCCCTCCTCTGAAGACCTGGGAGAACAGTCAGGTTTTGCAGGCCCAGCAGAAGGCCAACAGACTTGGGGCCAGATGGGCTTCCTCTGGGAGGGAGTTCCATAATCGCGGCATGGCCACTGAGAATGCCTTCTCCATTGTGGCCCCCCCATTTTATATGGGGGACCTCCAAGAATGCGCCCCCAGCGGGCCGAAGGGGCACTCTGGGGCATGGAAGGTGAGGTGGTCCCTGAGGTATGTCGGGCCAAGACCAACACCTTGAATCTGGCTTGGCACGCTATGGGCAGCCAGTGCAGCATGGGAGTAATATGCTCCTGTCGGTCCGTCCCCATAAGGAGATGAGCCGCTGCATTCTGCACCAGCTGCAGCCTCCAAACCAGCATCAAGGGAAGCCCCACGTACAGCACGTTGCAGTAGTCCAGCCTCGAGGTGATGAAGGCATGGATGAGAGTGGCCAGGTCGGGTCTGGAAATACATGGACGCAGTCTTCACACTAGATACAGCTGGCGGAAGGCAGCTTTAGCCACCATCTCCACCTGCCGATCCAGGCAGAGCTCTGAGTCCAGAAATACTCCCAGACTCTGAACCTGCTGGGCTATGGGAGGGCAGACCCCCTCTACGAGGGGAGCCAACACCTTCTTCGCCCTACCCACTGCCATCACCTCCATCTTATCAGGATTGAGCTTCAATCTGCTCTGCCACAACCAATCTGCCACAGTCTCCAAACATTGGGACAGAACTGAGATGGAAGGACCTGGGTTGGTTGAAAGGAGAGGTAAAGCTGGGTGTCATCAGTATATTGTTTGCAACTAACACCAAACCCTCTCACGATCTCCCCCAAGGGCTGCATATATATGTTAAACAATAATGAAGACAGGATTGAACCTTCTGGAAAGCCACATTCCAGAGCCCGGGGGCTGGAAGATTCAGCCCCCAGGACAACCCGCTGGCTTCTCCCCAAGAGAAATGATCGGAACCATCCAAGGACAGTGCCGTCCAGGCCCCCCAGGGCTCACAACAGTCTCAACAGCAGCCCATGGTCCACTGTTTCAAAAGTGGCCGAGAGATCTAGCAGGATCAGAAGTGTTGAATGTCCTGCATCCATCTCCCAGCAGAGATCATCCACCAAGGCAACCATCACCATCTCTGTGCCATAGCCAGGATGCAACTCCGTTTGAAATGGGTCAAGGAAACCGATGCTGTCAAGATGCGCCTGGAGCTGCAGTGCCACCGCCCGTTCAATAACCTTCCCTAAAAAGGGAAGGTTAGAGACAGGTCGATAGCTGGTGAGTGTATCCACATCCAGAGCCGGCTTCTTCAGCAGGGGGTGCACCACAGCCTCCTTGAGACTGGGGGGGCAATCTCCCCTGCTGAAGGGATGCATTGATTACCCTCGCCACCACCATCCCCAACATCTCCCTGGAGGCTTTCACCAACCAGGATCTAATTCACAACTGATGGATCTAACAGACCCCAGGACATCCATAGCATCAGCTGGCATCACTTCCTGAAATTCATCCCAACAAGATGGACCAGATGGGGCCTCCATCACCTCGCGCGCCACCTCCACTGCCCCTAATCCAGCATCGAAGTTGCTCTGGATCCAAGCGATTTTGTCTGCAAAGTAGATGGCAAATTCCTCACAGCGGGCCTGGGACAAGTCCCCATCCAGGCGGAGGGAGGCTGGACTGACCAGCCCCCGCACCACGTGGAACAGTTCCACTGGATGCGACTTTGCAGATGCTATGAGGGTGGAAAAGAACTCTTTCTTTGCTGTCCTCACAGCCTCAACATAGGACCACAAATGGGCCCTATGGAGAAGTCGGTCGGATTCAGTGCGAGTCAGACGCCAGCATCACCCTAGTTGCCTACCTGCCTCTTTCATACACCACAGCCCCTCGGTAAACCAAGGGGCCCTGCGGTGACGAGACAGAGTCAGGAGACGTCTCGGAGCCACCCTGTCAATGGCTTCCCTGAGCAAGATGTTCCAAGCTCGGACAAGTTCATCAACAGAGTGGCTGTAAGGGTCTAAGGTTAAATCCCCCAGAGCCTTCTGGAATCGTTGAGGTTCTATCAGCATCCGGGGGCGGAACAACCTAACTGGTCCATTCCCCTTCTGGGGGTGGTGCACTAAGAGACTGGCCTGTAGGAGGTAATGATCCGTCCATGACAAGGGCATGACCCTCACATCCCCCACTACCGGATCACCTGCCTCAAGGCCAGAATCGAACACCAGGTCGAGGGTATGCCCTCCCACATGGGTCGGGCAGTTTACAACTTGGGACAAGTCCATGGTTGCCATGGTGGCCATGAACTCTCGCTCCCACAAGGCCGACATCGGCATGGACACTGAAGTCCCCCAGGACCAAAGTCCTGGAAGAGTTCAGCGCCACCGCCGAGACCAGGTCTGCTAGAGTGGCAAGGGATGCTACTGGGCAGGAAGGGGCCCGGTACACCAGCAGCACCCTGAGATTGCTCCCAGCCAAATCGAACACCACATGGAGGGCCTCGATCCCCGGAATCTCCTGGACTGGATACCTCCTAACAGGGCATGTCTTTCTGAAAATAATAGCTACACCACCTCCCCGGCCCCCAGTACAGGGTTGGTGCTGCACGGCATACCCAGCTGGAATGAGGTCGGCCAGAATTGGCCCCGCCTCCTCATCCATCCCGGTTTCCATAATACATACAAGCTCTGCAGCCCCGTCCAGGATCAAGTGCCGGATTACCGGGGTCTTATTTACCATGGACCTTGCATTTAGCAGCATCAACCCCCCACTGGCGGTGGCGGACCTTAGACCCTGCTCCTCCTTCACCCCCAGTGGGGGGGAGGTTCTTTTGACCTCCACAAGGGACCTAGGTCCTCTGGGAGCCCGAACCATACACCCCCGTGGACCATACCGTCCCCATCCCAGAACCACCCCATAGCTGCTCCTCCCTTCCCGTCCACACGGTTCTGACCCCCTCCTACCGGCTGCTCCCCCAGAGCCCTCCAAGATCTCCTTTCCTCCCTCCCCTCTTCCCTTTTCCCCCAAAGACACCCCTTCCAGCCTCACCCCCCATTTTATCCCCACATAACCCTATTAACCTCCTCCAATCCCTTCTCCCCTGAATATCCCTCCCACACCTGCCCAGTGCTCTCACCACTCTCCTCCCCCTCCCTCACATGCTTCCACCATGTGGTTTCCCTTGCTGGGAGCACTGACCTGTCTCTCACCCAGGGCAAGTGCTCCCTGCACTCCCTCCCCCTCCCCCCATTCCCCCTCATACATACCCCATTCCACCTCCCCTTCTCGCAGCTGGAGCTTGTCCTCTGGACAGATGTCCAGGAGGACGTCTCTTAACACCCTTAGTGTCATATAAGGTGTGTGGATCAACATTATTAATTATCATTATTATTATTTCATTATAAGCATTTATATAGTGCCAGCGATGTACCTGGCACTTTACAGAGAATAAGATAGACACGGTCCCTGCTTGAGAGCTTACAATCTAAAGACAGGGGGAGGGGAGACAGGGAAGGGGGAACAGAGGGAGAGACAAGGGATGCAACATTCATGCGGATGCGAGAACTCAGGTACACGTTCTTGGCTTGGTTACAGTACATTGGGAGTTTAGTTTACAGATAACAGGTGGGGGGATAATCCTAGGTGGGAATGGTTAGCAGGAGTTAGGAAGGGCAAAGCGGAAGAGGTGGGTTTTGAGGAGGGACTTGAAGGTGTGGAGGGTGGGGGCAAGGCAGATGTGGGCAGAGAGGGAGCTCCAGGTGTGCGGGGCAGCAAGGGAGAAGGGACAAAGGTGGTTGGGGAAGCAGGGGAGGTGTGGGAGGGTGAGGGAAGGGATAGATAAGGAACGGAGTGCTCAAACAGGGGTTCGGACGGAGATCAGGGCAGATATATATTTTTTAAAGTTATTATTTATAGAGAAATTTCAGTATTTAAAGTGCTTGCAATCTTCATCTAGTTCATCTCCACAACAAAACTATGAGGTTGGTCATTGTTATTCCCATTTAACAAATGTGGAACTGAGGCTGAGAAATAGTGACTTACCCATGGCCCAATTAGCTCATGGCTCAGAAGGGATTTCAACATTGGTCTCTGAGGTACAAATCCCACACCTTATCAAACATAAGAATATAAGACATAAGAACATAAGAAGTGCCATACTGGGTCAGACCAATGGCCCATCGAGCCCAGCATCCTGTTTCCATTGAAATTGATGAGGCTACTCCAAAGTGAGTGGTTTGAAGATTGCAGCCTATATGTAGCTATTCTTACTAAGAGCAATGATGCCAGCCAAATCATTCTTTTTCATTAGCTATGGCAGATTTTAGCAATAGGTTACAAATTACCAGTAGTAGGTCTACAATTTCATATTTGAGTTCCTTCAGAACTCTGGGGTGTAAACCATCTGGTCCCGGTGATTTGTTACTATTTAGATTGTCAGTTTGCTCTAGAACCTCTTCCAGAGTCTCGTTGATCTGTGACAGCTCTTCCGATTCATCACCTACAAAGAACAGTTCTGGCATTGATATCTCTCCAACATCCTCTGCAGAAACCAAAGGAAAGAATTCATTCAGCTTCTCTGCAATGGCCTTATCCTCACCAAGTGCTCCTTCTACCCTCTGGTCATGTAATGGCCTCTAGCAGGCCTCTTGCTTCTGATGTACTTTAACAAGATTTTATTATTAGTTTTTGCCTCTTTAGTGAGTCTCTCTTCAAATTCTCTCTTCGCCGGCCTTATTAACGATTTACATCTGTTTTGCCAGTGCTTATGCTCTTTCCTATTTTCCTCATTATAACTAGCTTTCCAGTTTTTTAAAGGATACCTTTTTGGGTCTATCGCCTCCTTCACCACACCATCTAGCTACGGTGGCAGGCGTTTGGTCCCCTTGCTACCTTTTTTAACCTGTGGAATACATTTAATCTGGACCTCCAAGTTGGTGTTTTTAAGTCTCCACGCATCTTGCAGACATTTAATCCTTGCCACTTCTTTTCATTTCCCTCTAATTAGTTTCCTCATTTTAGCATAGTCTCCCCTTTTAAGGTTAAATGTTACTGCGGTAGTTTTATTTACCATCCTCCCTTCAGTAATTATGTGAAATTTGATAATGCTATGATCACTATTGCCAAGCAGTTCCACCACTGTTACCCCTTGCACCATGTCCAGTGCTCCACTTAGGACTAGATCTAAAGTGGTTCTTCCTCTCTTTGGTTCCAGGACTAGGTGCTCCAAGAAGCAGTCACATCTAGAAATGTTATTCCCATATCATGCATCTACCCACTGCCCAGTCAATATTAGGGTAATTGAAATCACCCATTATCATCGTGTTACCGATTTTAGTAGCCTGTCAAATCTCTGCTAGCATTTCATAGTCTGTCTCACCATCAGCTAGAATACACCATCCTAAATTCCCTGCCTTTCTTCCAAAGCCTGGCAAATCAGATATCAACAGAAGTTCAAAATCCCCAGGATTAAGGAGGGACAAATTATAGATTGCAGATCTGTGGAAAAGATCGTAGAGAACCCTTCCACCCTAGGAAATTTACAACCCTTTGTAAATTTCTTCCTATAACACTTGAAGAGTCCTCAGCTGGCGATTATATGCTGATCTAATGAAATGGGCCATAATGCTTAAAGATGGTTACTCCTATAATCCCAGATGTGAGGTCTGATTGTTGAGACATGATGGTTCTCTCTTGCTAGGAAGTGCATGTGTTTCCTATGAGCTTGATTGCGACAAATGTTTTGAAAATGACTTTCTCTACAGCACTTGTTTTTTCATCTTGGGTGAAATCTTCATTTACAAGGGAGTGCACTGGACGTAAACAGAATCCAAGGCTAAAGTCCAGGATCCACAAACCAGTTGGACTGTTCCAGAGTATGTTGTTTGGGGATCAGAGCCAAAATCAAACCCCTTACTCCTGAATAGCCCCATTGAAATTGATGAGGCTACTCCAAAGTGAGTGGATTGACGATTGCAGCCTATATGTAGCTATTCTTACTAAGAGCAATGATGCCAGCCAAATCATTCTTTTTCATTAGTTATGCATAAACCTCCACTTAGCAATCTTATTCCAAATATGCATGTTTCTGCCCACCTCATTGTTTAGTTTATCAGAGCTAAGCATAACCATAAAGACAAATCTTTGTAGAAAAATCATCAGACTGTGTCTCGGAAGCATTGATAGCCAGACAGGAGTCCGGATCATCAAGCGTTCTATTTGAAAATGCATAATTTATTAAGTTCTGAACGGGCAACTCATAGCAGGAAAGAACTATGCAAAAGCCCTGTGTAATATAGCTCTAATTGGGTGGCTATCAAACAGTTCTGTTATATCAGGCTATTAAGATAATTTGTCAAGTGAATATTGGATTCCAGTATGTATGCACATGAAAACGGTTGCACTTCTCAATTTCATTTCTGGTGATGCACGTGTTGTACACTGATCCAATACATGGAACATCTTGCTTTGTACTGTGGGCTAGTATTTAGCAGATACCAAATGTTACACCAAGCAATTAATAATGCTGTGCATTATACAGCCAACTTAATAGTGTCTTCCTTCCATCCAATCAAATCAAATTTGCCTGAGTATTGATAATGTTTTGTAAACCTGGGCCCTGGATATTGTAATTAATACAATAAATATGTATAATCTATAGCCTGTATACTCTGCAAGCCAGAGACTATAAATATGTATAGTCTCTGGCTTGCAATGAGACACATTTTACCCTTTATAATGCTTACCAAACGTATCAATATTTGTTAAACTACCTTAGTAATATAGCATCACTGCAAGTCTTATGTATGTTGAAATGCAGAACTGTATAGTCCTGTTTGCAGACAGAAGATGACCAGTAAAGCTTATTATTATTATTATTGTTTTGTAAATGGATTACCAGAACTTCCATAAACTGCTCTTTTATTTTTTTTATGCCTACTGGGCAACATGATGAAAAACAATCTCTGCCCACATCTGCCTCGCCCCCTCCCTTCGTACCTTCAAATCCCTTCTCAAGACCCACCTCTTCCGCTCTGCCCTCCCCAACTCCTCGCTCCCCTCACCTAACTCCTGCTGATACCTGCCACCCAGTACAATCTGTTACCTGAAGTCTGTGTACTCATATCCTCACCACATGGACCAACCAACCATCATTTTCAATGTAAACAAGCCAAGCACGTGCACCTGGGACCTTGCATCTTTGCGAATGTTACACTCCTTGTCTCTTCCTCCATTCCCCTTCCTTCATCTCCCTGCCACCGTCCCTCCCCCGTCTCTCAGATTATAAGCCCTAGGGCAGGGACTGTGTCTATTCCATTACTTTGTAAAGCACCAGGTACATTGCTTGCGCTATATAAATGCTTGCTAATAATAATAATAATAATAATAAATAATAATAGTACAAAAATCTGAATGATTTAAACAATAAACCACGTTGATATCTGTGCTGTGCGGTTGTCCTTCTTCTGCATCATCAGTATTATGCATGCCTTAGTGAATTCAAAATGTGTGGGCTGCTTCACCTCTCTATAGTCTCAAAGGATGGTGAGATAACACCCTGACAATATCTGAAGATGGCTTTGCTGTGATATTACATTGTCATAACACAATACAGTGTAAAGCACTGATGCATTGCCAACGTACAAATATTACAGTGTGATAGTACTTTGTGTCTCTTCATTGCTTGATTCAGCATCATATTTGCTCTCTTTTTATCTCTCCCCAACCTTGTTTGATTAATTAACAGCAACATGGAATATATGTGGGGAGAGATGGGGGTGTTCTGTCCTCATATTTCTGGCTGCTAGGCATGAAGGGATCTCAGTGGCAACTTGTCAGTTACTAATTTGCTGCTCTTCCAGTAGGGGGGTGGAATACACCTCCCTGTGAGAGGGGTGTATGTGAGAGGTTTAGGGGTGTGTGGGTCCTTCTCACCGACTTGGTGACTCAGCCATGGAGGGGGAGACTAGGGGGGGGACCTGCCAGGTGGAGGCTGTGGTTATAGGGGTCATGATGGGCCAGGGGAAGTGTGGTTCCTCTGGAGGGTAGTTACAATCTCAGAGAGGAGCAAGTTGTTTAGTGTCTGTCCCTCTCGTTGCTCCCAGGTTAGGTGATGTGGTGGTTGAGGTTGGAAGGACCCAGGACCCCTGGCCATGTGTTGCTGCTGTTACATGCCAGGTCAGTCGTTAATAAGTCCTTTATGGTCCGGGATCTGATCTTGGACCAGGCTGGCTGACCTGGTGTGTATCATGGAGACCTGGCTGCCTGGTTGGACACTGAGTCAGGACCTATTTTGGTTGACCTTGTTCCAGCTGGGTACTCCATGCATCAGCCATGGCCTGAGGGACAGGAGGGAGGTGTAACCATTGGTTTTAGAGATAACTGGTTCATACGGAGATATTCAGTACAAACTGCATCCGGTATAGAGGGCCTTTATCTCGTGGTTGATTTGGTACATGGAGACAAATCTGTCTGCTGCTTGAATACTGTACTCCTTCGTGTATGGCAGCATCTCTACTTGCTTTAGCCAATCTGGTGTTGGAGGTGGTATTGTGATCACTGAGGCTTGTGGTCTTGGGGGAATTTCACTATTCACATCAATACCAGTGTTAAGGGGTCAGAGCAAGAGTTCATGGTGGCCATGGCAACTATGGTATCTGCCCCAACTCTGGAATTGGTATTTTGCACTGGCCTGGGGTGGGTGGGTGGTCTGTTAGTGAGGGAGGTGTTATCTGTGCCCTTGTCATGGACAGACCATTATCTCCTGCAGGCCAGTCTCCTGGCACATATCTGCCCCTGGCAATTTGCATGGTTTGCGCCTGGAGATATATGAAACCGGATGGGTTCTGGAATGCTCTGGGGGATATACCTTCCAACCGTGACAGCTGATCACTTGATGACCTCGTTGCTCTCTGGAACACCTTGTTGGCTGAGGCCATTGACTGAAAGTCTCCCAGGTGTCCCCTCCCCAAGCATAGGCAATGCAAGACCCCGTGGTTCATGGAAGACCTGCATCGACTGAAGCAGGAGGGGAGATGGTTAGAGTGATGGTGGTGCCATACTCATACTGAAGCTGACTGGTTGCGGCACAGAGCTGCGTTAAAAGCCTATGCCATGGCTCCATAAGTCTCCAGGCGTGATGTGGGCAGCAAAGCAGAATTTCTTTGCTACCATCATATCCGCAAAGACGCATCCAGCTAAGCTTTTCTGGGTGGCGAAGGGGCTGGTCAGTCTGGCCTCTCTGCCTGGAACTCCAATATTCCAATGCTCACTGTGACATGTTTATTGACTATTTTGTGGATAAAATCACTCGTATTCATCACAGTTTTGACACCGCATTTAATGCAGTAGATGTAGTTGAGGTTATGAATGCCCTTTCTGGTCCAGTTTTGTGGGATCAGTTTCAGCAAGTATTGTCCGCTGATGCAGTGGAATTGCTGGGGGCTGTGAGGGTCACAACTTGTGAACTTGCTGAAAACCAGCTGGGAGACACTGGGGCCATTGCTGGTGGGGGTTTTCAGTGCCTCCTTTATTGAGGACAAGGTCACGGAGTGCCTGAAGGAGGCTGTGATGCAGCCCTTGCCAGCTATTTCCTTTTTAGAGAAGGTTATTGAACAAGCAGTGGCCCAGCAGCTCCAGGGGCATCTGGATTGCATCAGTTTCCTTGATTCCTCACAGTCTGGCTTTCATCCGGGCTATGTCACTGAGACTGCACTTGTGGCCTTGGTCAACAAACTACGCCTAGAGTTGAACTGAGGTCGGTCCACTCTTCTGATTTTGTTAGATCTTTCAGTGACTTTTGACATGGTTGACCATGAGATGTTGGTGACCCTCCTGCCGGACAGTGTTGCAGTGGGCGAGACTGTTCTTGAATGGCTCCGCTCGTTCGGCCAAGAGGGCTCAAAATGATTGAAACAGATCCAACATGTAATGAACAAAAATTTGAAAACATGCTGCAGATTATGCATGCCACACAGCGCAAAATATGTCCAACATGCACCAAAAAACCCTTGTTTTTCACTTAGCAGTTACGGATTAAATTGTTTATAGAGCCCAGAGATTTGATCAATTTTCTGCATATTACACACAACCATTTCCCCCCAGTTATCCTGCTATCAGAAACTATGCAACAATCAGGCAAAGCACCATTGGGGCCAAATTGCCAGGCAAAAACATTACCCACCCACCCTCCTTTTGTATGAGCTGTAACAGTCACAGCACATTGGTGCAAAGTGTGTCATCCATTTTTACTCTCTGTAATGTACTTGGACTGTCAATGCATGGACATCTAAGAATAATTACTTTAAGAATAATGACAACTGCATGTACTTTGATGGGAGAAACAGCATATTTCCTTACATTGCAGCATTATAGACAATTGGCATACACAACGCTAATGGGGACAAATGGGCATGCCCAGCTGTCTGACAGAGTAGGTTTCAATGCTTTCAGTGAAGAAAAAATTAATTTCAAACAATATGAAAACGACATAGATAGAGACATGGAAAGAAAGGTGATTATCATATACTACATGGCCGCAAACACTTCATAATTATAGAAGGACATTGTTGTCATTGCTATTCTCATGGGCATAACATTAAAAAAACCATTTTCTTGACTGTAATAGGTAATATTTTGAGGCCTCCGAAAGGAGTAGTAGTAGCTGTTATAATTTTGTAGCAGTAGGAACTGTAATCCTTCCTGCTGCTTTTCCTTAGAATGTTACCCTTGCCACTAGGGGCAGCGATGAAATCTTCAGGCAAGTCACACGGATCCTGTTTTCTGGACTCTCAGGAAGTAATCTTCTGTCTATATGACAGGAAGAACTCATTTGTGTATCTTAAGGAGCTCAGAGCAGTGGAGAGGAGATAAGTGTTTGTGCTTAGACAGTCTTCTAGTCTTAGAGGCAGTTCATAACATGGGGTACTTTCAGACATGACGCTAACCACCCTTTAACCACCCTTGATGGTTATTTATGCATGTTGCATGGCTGTATTGGTACCCTATGCAGCCCTGCAACATGCATAAATAACCACCAAGGGTGGTTAAAGGGTGGTTAGCGTCATGTCTGAAAGTACCCATGGTCTACGAAAAAAGAATTCACACCCTGTTTATATTACTTTTCAGCTTCCAGCGTGCATCTACTGAACAGTTACACCAGTAGTTACTTAGCCACCTGTACCATCTGAAAGCTAACACAAATACTTCTGTTAAGAAAAATCTGTATGGACACACTCAGGAATGGTGACAATGGCCAGTCTGGTAAGACTTGCAAGAGAACAATTTTAGCATCAGGTTTAAGCTGTTTTATGCATCTACATTCAATTACAAAAGAGCCTATTCAACAATTTACAAATAAATATCCGGTGGGATAGATACTGTGAATGTGCTAAAGCATGGTTGCAGTTGGATGGACCGAATCGGTGAATTGCAGAGTCATTTCAACAGTACTTGTCAACAGAATTTGATGATATTCCCATTGATGCAGGATTCTACCCCAACTGTTATAGGCATTTTAGAGACAAAAAGTGCATTAAGAGCATGAGAAAACGCTGTACAATAATATGCGTAGAACATGTTACTGAATCCACATCTTCCAGCAGTAGCTCCTCTCCTTCCCCATGCAAGACAAAGACACTTAGGTCAAGAACTGGCCTCCCTGTTCATACCTCTAGACCAGTCCTTCCTGTCATCTGCATCATATGCAAGAAAAGGAGCAGAAACATCACTGTGGCTCATAAACGACAGAAGGATCACCTAGCTCTTCTTGCACAAACTGTTGATGCAGGCCAATTGAGAAGAGCTGCTACGCTAAAGGAAGACTACAGCATTGCAATCCACATAGAAGAACAGGATTGTGTGGCATTAGAAGTCCGTTACCACAGAACATGTTACAAGGAGTACACAAGATTTTTGACAAAGTCAACAGATAAGGATAAGCCTTCTTGCACTGAGCAGATGTATCATAACTCCTACAAGATTTTCAGCACCACTGTCATCCATCAGATGATCATTATGGACAAGGAGGTGCTACGTATGAAAAGACTTACACAGATTTTGATCAACCTTGTAAAAGAGCATGAAGGTCAGGATGCTTCACATTATAGGTAAGTGATTTAATAAGCAGATATTGTACATTTGAATAGTTATGTATTGACAGCTGTATAACTTGTACTAACTACAGAGATTGTGCTGTTTTTACTTTACTATTAAGTGTAAACTAAAGTCAGGCAAATCTCAAGCCATTAACCACTCACTTCCTGTATTCTGAATTTGCTCCTGAATTCATATTTGCTCTTGTGTTACAGAACCGACCAACTAAAATATCCCCTACAGCGGGACTTCCCTCAGCTCATATTTCATTCACCACACAAAAGGAATGCTAGTGTGATAGTTCATGCTGAAACATTAACAAGAAATATGCTTCTAAACAAACTTCCTTGTCAGTCAGGTGCAGAAACATCAAGTACAGATGAAACTCTAAGCGGGGAAAAGGTAAATATTTCTCAATGCCAAGGTGATCTACACTAATACAAGTTGTCACCAGCAACTGTACCATCATCTGATGATCAATCAGCTGGAATTCTGTACAAAGCTGCATTGATTATCAAAAGCACATTAAGTAATAATCCTGGAATGAGGTGTCCATGGCCACCAACATCAAATGATTTGACTGTTGACACTGCAAAGACAGTTGTGCCAGTTGAATTATACAATTTTATAGCTTGGGTTACTGGAGCATCAGAAGCACCTACATTGGATAACCATGTTGATCTTCCAAAAGATGTGAATTTTAAAGTACTCTCTCTTTGTCAAGATATTGTTTACCTTGCATCAACAGGTTGAAAACAGACACCCAAATCCCTTTGTCTTGGATTAACAATGCGGCACTTGACAGGATCATCTCAAATCATTTCTTTATTAAACCATCTTGGTCATTGTGTATCTAAAGATACTGTGGTTTCCCATGACACAGCTCTTGCTCAATTACAGCTTATTGCAGACTCTGATAAGATTCCTTCAGGCTTTGCAAAGCAGACACTAAAGGTTTTAATATGGGACAATATTGATTTTGGAGAAGAAACCCTATCTGGAAAAGGCACCATCCATCCTACAAATGGAATAATGCTGCAAAGTTATGTCACCAAATCAGCTCCAAGAAGCAGTTGATCATCACTGCCTAAAAGGGTTTGGTCTTTGAAAATACCTCCTTTTTTGGGTTTAGAGAAGTACCACCTAAGCAAAAGGCATGGACCAAAAAACCTGAGTCATGATGCTATGCTAGATATTGAAGCATACAGAATACACCTCCTACAAGCTCAGAGAACTGAACTTGCATACATTCTCATGAAAGCTATCAGTAAGGAATCATCTACACTTCCTGGATGGACAGGTTTTCATACACATCTTCAAAGAAACTGTATTCTTCCAAAGTCAGTAATCCCTTACCTTCCAGTGATTGAGGCATCACCAACAGTAATGTCTACTGTCTTTACGATTCTAAATAGAAGCATTGACATAGCAGATCAGCTTGCACTTGAGCATGTTGTCTTGGTCTTTGATCAAGCAATATTTTCTAAAGCACAACAAATTCGTTGGAAAGATGAGTGTTTCACAAAATGTCTGGTAATACGTCTTGGTGAATTCCATACATGCATGTCTTTTTTAGGTGTCCTTGGCAAAAGATTTGGAGATGCAGGACTAAGTGATATCCTGATAGAGTCAGAAGTTGTTGCCCAAGGATCAACCAATGGTGTTTTGAGTGGTCACCATTATAACCGCAGTATCAGAGCACACAAACGTGTATATGAGAGTATGCAGTACCTGAGATTCCAAAGTTTCCTGAACCTTTTACCATTAGCCAAAGTAGATGAGTATCTTCAGGTCATAACATAAAGCAGCTTAACCTTGTGACACCTTTGCTTTTTTGTGTACTTCAGAGGAATTCACCATTTTGGTCATGAAATATGAGGAGTTCATTAAGAAGAAGAGCATGGATAATCAAACTTCTGCTTTCTGGAGCTCTTACATTAACATGGTTCAGAACCTCCTTCTGATTGTAAGAGCAACACGTGAATCTAACTGGGATTTGCATCTTTCAGTTATCCACCTCATGATGCCTTGATTCTTTTCGTATGACCGGGTTAATTATGCCAGATATCTTCCAACATATTGGCTGGAAATGGTGAACCTGCCAGTGACACATCCAAAATGCTACAAGGAACTCAGTACTCAAGGACAATGGACAATCCAACGTCAGAGTAGATATGTATTATCTTCAGTTGCATGTGATTAAGCAATTGAACAAACTTGCAATAAAGACTCAAAAACAAAAAGTGGATTGATCGGATTGACACAAAACCACCCCACGGTTTATCGATGGTTCCTGTCACAACATGAAAGAGCTGCAATAACAAGAACTTGTGCAGCGATGGCAGGTTTGATGCCAGATGTACAGAAATGGAAGGATCTTGACAGTACAGGATCCAAAAAGATAAGGCAGCCTTAGAACACATTCTGTCCACTATTGCATCCATGATCAATCCTTTCAAAGCTACACCAGATAGTCTGGTATGCCTACGCTCAGGTGTTATTTGAAAAAGTGAAATCACAAGTGATTTGCTATCAGCTCAAGAGAAAGGTGAAACTGCATTGGTGAAATTCATGAAAAATCGACTACTTGCTGATGCTCAGGACATTTTCTCACCCATTAAAAGGCAAAACCTGAAAACATTCAGTGATCATGTGAAAACTGTGAAAAAAGTAAAAATTATTAACAAAGATTTAATTCTTAAAAATGACAAGAAACTCTTTGCAAGACTTTTAGTAATAGGCCAAAGTAGGAAGATTGATCTGAAAGAGATCTTATCATACTCTTTGGGAACAGTTTCATACCCTCTTACAAAAACCAACAAATCTGCTCTTTTTGATGTTCTTCTGTCCAAAAGTAAAGACTGCCTTATTGACAAAGTTCAAGGAAATTGTGCAATAGTATTTGATGGAATGGCTGTAATCCAAGAATTGCATGATGTTCCTTCAACATTTGGTAAGCTTGCAACCACCATTTTACTGCACATGGTTAAACTTGCAACAAAGTACCACTGCACCCATTTGGATTTTGTCACAGATCAGTATCCTGATGAAAGCATAAAGAATGTTGAATGGTTCCGCCAAGCAGCAGGTGGTACACAAGCCAAAAAAACTGTTGGAAAGGAGCAAAAAACACCTACTCAGTGGGAAAAAATTTCTTTGTAATGGCAAAAAACAAGGAAGCCCTTCAGAAATCCTTATATTCTGTGTGGAGGGATGGACTTTTGCAAGCTACTGGTGAGAACTTCATAGGGGTATGCGAACGCGGTTCGGATGTTCGGACTTCGGACCAAATTCGATCTGTTCGGACGACCAAACTAAACGTTCGAACCGAACTTGGAAACAACTGAACAGTTCGGTCATGTTCAGGTGAGTTCGGGGGCAGGAAAAGCATGACTGGAAGGCCCATTCAGGTGGGAAAAACATGACTGGAAGGGGGAGGCAGTTGAGGGGCAGACTTCTTAGGACCAGGGGTGGAGACCAGGGGTGGTCTCAGGGCCAAATGATACCAATACTGAAAAAAATCTTTGAATTCGGTATCAATATCAGTACTGATAGCGCTATTTTGAATGTTCAGCCATGTTCGGCCAAACCGAACTCCGCCGACCCAAACAGCCGAACCCAAACTCAGTTTTCAAACCGAACAACCGAACAGCTGAACATCTGAACCACGTTCTGTTCGCACATCCAACTTCATACTTTATTTTGCATATGGAAATGACTGCCACTGCCTGAGTGTTCTGGATGGTTCAGTTACAGAAAGAACTATTGATGAATTAAGTTGTGACCATGAAGAATGTGACACGAGAATATTTCTTCATGCGAAACATGCTGCTATCAAAATGTGATAATGTGATAATAAGGAGCCCAGATACAGATGTTGCAATCATAAGCATTAGTCTCAAGTCAGAATTGCCAGTCAATTTATATGTTTACACTGGGG
This sequence comes from Sphenodon punctatus, assembly GCA_003113815.1. Taxonomy (NCBI): domain Eukaryota; kingdom Metazoa; phylum Chordata; class Lepidosauria; order Sphenodontia; family Sphenodontidae; genus Sphenodon; species Sphenodon punctatus. The sequence goes on from QEPC01004766.1 coordinate 1,811,496, forward strand.
TTGGTCATTGAAGCCGTGTTGTTGATTTGCAGAATGCAACTGCAGTTCTAGGTCACAAAGTATGCACCTCTCTTATTGGGTTCCACACATTTACAGGGTGTGATTCACCAACTGCCTTCTATGGGAAAGGAAAGAAAAAGGCATTTGCTGTGGCAACTGAGCATGAAAAGTTTCTTGATGCTTTCACTGATCTGGGGAAAGATTTCACACTGCAAGAATCAACATTTCTTGTGCTGAAAAAATTTGTTGTCATCTATATGGCCAACCTTCATCACCAAATATTAATGATGCCCAATACAGGATGTTCTGCACAGCATCATCCTAATTTCTTGAGTGGAATATGCCTCCAACAAATGATGCTCTACACCAGCACAGCAAAAGGGCCAACTACCAAGCTGCTATAATGAGGCACTCTTTATGTAATATGATGAATGCTCCTTCACCTGTTGGACATGGTTGGCATTTAGAAGACAAGGTGTTTGCCATCACCTGGATGACAAAAAGCCCTGCACCAGATAATATTCTAAAAGCAGTGCACTGTAATTGCAAGCGCATGGGGTATTTTCAGATGTGATGGGGCTCAATTCGCCTTGTCACAGAAACACCCTGAAGATTCCCCACCGGGGCCAACACGTCACAGCCAACAGACGTGTTGGCCGATCCTGGCGTGAATCTGGGGGGGAGGGGCTTCACGGCTAAACATGCGACTGCACAGCCCCCCCCATGCTCCCCCAGCAGCCCGCCCTCCTGGAGA
>QEPC01004766.1:1819963-1830422 GCA_003113815.1 Sphenodon punctatus
ATCTGCCAATGTCCCAGCCTGCCTTCCCTACTGACTCTTATGCAATACTGCCTGTCTGCCCGCCCTTTTTGCCGCCATGCATCAGTCCTGCCTCCCATGCCAAGGTGCCTGTCTTCCCACTCAGGTTGCCTATCTCAAAGCCTCTCCAAGCCCGCCTGCCCTACTTCCTCTCATGCCATGCTTCCTGCCTGCCTGCCCAGGTTGCGAAGCTTGAACCCTGCCTCAGTCTGCCTGACTGCCGCTCATGCCACGCCACTTGACTGCCTGCCCCGGCAACCAATGTCTGCTGCTGCTAGTGCCACTGGCACTAGTCGTCATTCCACTGCATGACAAGAGGCAGCCACTCCAGCCCCAGGACCCGCCATCAGCGTCCTGGGGCCAAGGTACAACCTATTCAAAACATTCAGATTACTTTCTGTATCTCCAATGTCGACACTCACTGACTGAATTACTGTTAATTTAAGTTTAATTCACTCTCTCACTTTAATTTCACTCTCTCACTCTCATGACCAGTAACAGGCATGTATATATTAGTTTTTTTTACTCCCACTCAGCTGTATGCTCTAGGTAGGGCATGATATAGATTTTACTTGATAACAGCTACTGAGGTCAGACAATGCAAGGCTATCACTGTATTAATATTAAAGTTGCTTGTGGAAGTTCAGACACTTCTTGGTTTTATTTTTCCTTCTGCTTAGGATCGCTTCCATAGAACCCAGAGAGGGTTTGCTGGTCTGACACAACTCTTCCCACTCATCAATTCCTATTCACCAGTGGCATGGAAAGGGGGTTCTTTAACAAAGCATTCTACATAACACCTCTACAGGGAGGACTGTGGCCAAGATCTACAAGCTGCACCTTAGCCTCAGCACCCACCGTGATGGGCCTGGGGCCATCATTCCTTGCACAGAGAACCAATCTTCAACAACATCAAAAATCAGCCACTCCAGCCCCAGGACTCACCATCAGGGTCCTGGGGCCAAGTTACAAGCAGGGAGGGCTGTGGCCAAGATGCAGAAGCTGTCACCTTAGCCTCAGCACCCACCGTGATGGGTCTGGGGCCATCATTCCTCGCACAGAAAACCAATCTTCAACTACATCAAGAAGCAGCCACTCCAGCCCCAGAATCTGCCATCAGGGTCCTGGGACCAGGTTACAGGCAGGGAGGGCTGTGGCCAAGATCCAGAAGCTGCCACCTTAGCCTCAGCACCCACCATGATGGGTCTGGGGCCGTCATTCCTCGCACAAAGAACCAATCTTCAATTACATCAAGAAGCAGTTACTCTAGTCCCAGGACCTGCCATCAGGGTTCTGGGACCAAGTTACAGGCAGGGAGAGCTGTGGCCAAAACCTAGAAGCTGCCACTCTAGCCCCAGCACCCACCGGGATGGGTCTGGGGCCATCATTCCTCGCACACTGTGCTGTCATTCCACCTCACCAAGAAACAGCGACTCCAGGACCGGCTGTCACGACAACCTCATCAAGAAGCAGCCACTCCAGTCCCAGGACCCACTGTCAGGGTTCTGGGGCCAATTTACAGGCAGGGAGGGCTGTGGCCAAAATCCAGAAGCTTCCACTCTAGCCCCAACACCCACCATGATGGGTTTGGGGCCATCATTCCTTGCACACTGCACTGTCATTCCACTGCACCAAGAAACAGCCACTCCAGCCCCAGGACTGGCCGTCACAGTTCTGGTGCCAAGTTACAGGCAGGGAGGTCTGTGGCCAAAACCTAGAAGCTGCCACTCCAGCCCCAGCAACCACCGTGATGGGTCAGGGACCATCATTCCTCTCACTTTCCAATGTCATTCCACAGCATGACAAGAAGCAGCCACTCCAGCCCCAGAGCCGGCCATCACAGTTCTGGGGCCAAGTTACAGGCAAGGAGGGCTGTGGCCAAGATCCAGAAACTGCCACTCCACCACCGGGACCCACCATGATGGGTCTGGGGCCATCATTCATCGCACATTCCGATGTTTTACAACCTCATCAAGAAGCAGCCACTCCAGCCCCAGGACCCACCATCAGGGTTCTGGGGCCAGGTTATAGGGAGGGAGGTCTGCGGCCCAAATCCAGAAGCTGCCACTTCAGCCCCAGCACCCACCGTGATGGGTCTGGGGCCATCATTCCTCACACACTGTGCTGTCGTTCCACCGCACCAAGAAACAGCCACTCCAGCATCAGGACTGGCTGTCACGGTTCTGGTGCAAAGTTATAGGCAGGGAAGGCTGTGGTCAAAACCTAGAAGCTGCCACTCTAGCCCCAGGACCCACTGTCATGGGTCTCAATTCATTATCTGTGAGGGCCTTGAAGACCAAATGGTGCTTGCCTATCTATTAGGATCGACTGACATGTTCAACTGATGTTTACATGGAACCCTTCTCCACTTCGGCCTTCAAAGTTCTCCAGCCCTGGGACCCACCATATGGGTTCTGGGGCCTACGTTACAGGTAGGGAGGGCTGTCTATCCAGTGTATTAAAACATTAAAATAAAAATTAACCACTCACAAAACCGAGGTATCAGTACAGTTATATACAAACCAGCTCTGGGGAGAGGGAGCTCAGCAGAGATGGGCGTGGGGAGATCCCACCCTCCGCAAGGGGAGTGGAAATACATTCTCAATTGGCGATACAATGAGAGAAGCTCAGCTCAGGGTGGGGAGAAGTATCTACTTCACTCTTGTGCTTGGAACATGAGGGAAGATGCCAGTCTGTAAAGCAGGGGTGGGGGGAGCAGTGAGATCTGAAGAGTGGGGTGGGGGGTGTTATGCCCCCCCCAATCTCTTCTATGGGGAGAAGCAGGTAAGTGGCCACCATCTTCCCCAGGATCTAACACAGATCCCTTCTCTGGGGAGAAGCAGAGAAGCAGCCACCATCTTCCCCAGCATCTAACACAGATCCCTTCCCACTGCTCCCGTCTAGGGGGGAAGATGCTTTGTACCCAGCCTGAGGGGGTGGGGAGCACTGTCTGCCCCTCCCCTTCCCAAGCACCAGTCCGTCCCTTCACAACAACGCTTGTCTATCTCTTAGGATCAACTGTCTAAGAGATCCTTGACCTATACGCTATCCGTGCCAAGGGTTCAGTACCATGGCCACCAATGTCTGCTTCTTCCAGTGCCAATGGCCCCCAGGCCAGGCCTATATGCTGTCTGTGCCATGATGCCATGGCATAAAGAAACAGTTGCTGCTACCAGACCTATATGCTGTCTATGCCAAGTGCTCTGTACCCCAGGTTGCCGCCAAGCTCAAAGCATGCCTCAGCCCACCTTCCTGCCTCTCATGCCAAGGTGCCTGTCTGCCCACCCAGGTTGCTGCCAAGATAGAGAGAGAGAAATAAGAGAGAAAGAGAGAGAGAGAGCAAAAGTCCACCCACTGCTTGAAGGAGAGACAGACACGATCCCACCTATGCTGTCACCGGCACTATATGGCCAGAGAGAGAGAGAGAGAGAGAGAGAGAGAGAGAGGTTCCCAGCTAGAACGAGGGAGATGGGGGTTAGAGGTGGAGAGGTAGGTATATCCTGGCTGCCACCTGCCAGAACCAGGAAGAACTCCCATCTGTGCTCATGTGCCCATTAATGCCCATTGCCCACATCCAGCACACAGTAAACCTACCGTAATGAGATGGAATACAACACACAACATATTATATGTGCCTGCTTGCCTGCCTGCCTGAGTGCATCCCTGTACCTTCTGCCCTGCTACCACCTATCGTCTGATCAAATGAAGTGTGCCCCATAGGCTTTAGGCTGTCATTCCACTAACCCTGATTCAGTCATGCCCGCCCGTCCCAGGGACCATCAACGAGATTATGGGACCATCATTCCACTCACTGGGGGCTGCATTCCATTCCATTGCATCCAGAAGCCTGGTGCCCACACACCAGCCTGCCCCACCTCCCCAAAAGCCTACTCCTCTGCACCCACCCGCGGATGCCTGCTGAAGCTGGCTGATGAAACTAAAAGCTTCTCCGACCACCAGCTCCCACCTCCTGCTACCCGCTGCTGAGGAGTCTGTCTCTCTTTCTCTCTGTCACACCTACCCACACAAACACAAGCCCAGCACCTCCTGGGGGGCTTTCTGCTAGTTGAGACCCTGCTGCTGGCACAGCACATCTTTGGGTTAATAACTACGCTACATGAGGTGGCAGGTGTTGCGAAGGGATCGACAAGCTGTACGAGATTCTGCCACCTGCCAGCCAGAACTTCAGCACATGGGATAAAAGATTGGACAGGTCAAACGAGGCTCGTAACAATAAATATAGCAACCTTAATTAAAACTATTTACATAACAAGAAAACAAAACAACAGCAACATTTAACAAAACAAAAGCAAACATGTAAATGAAACTTATTAATTAAACTAAGAGTCTGTGGCTCTGCTGCCACTGGGCCTGTCCCCCATGAATTGGGGGAAAGGCAACAGACCTTGGGGCATTTCACAGGCCTGAGGGCCGGCAACCTCAGACTCGATCAGCACGTCGTTAACCACGGCAAACTCCAACCCCTCTTTCATGTCCCTATGCCACTTGGAGAGTGCCTGGTGGTACAGCTGCACGCAGCGCAGCTCGGCGGAGACATACTGCCCATATGCCTCCACCTTCTGCCGCTCCACCTGGACCTCCTGCAGCTGCTCCACCATGTGGTTCTCCAGGTCGGCAGACCAGTGCTGGGCCTCCGCAACATGGTTCTGGGTGGCCTGCTGCAACTTAGCCCGAAGGGCCTTGGCCTCTGCATCCTCCGGGGGCCTGGGGGTCTCCACGTTGGGGCTGGAAGGGGCAGGGCGTATATTCCACCATTTGCGGCTTTCCTTCCCCTCCTTCTTCTGTTGCTGAGGCTCCACGGCCACCACTCGAGACTCCTCCTCACCCAGCCGCCTCACTCTCAGGTTGTGGTTCCTATCAATATGGTTTATGAGCCCGGACGTGGTCCCCTCCCTCTGCCGGCGGAAAACTTTCTTGCAGCGCTAAACATAAGAAGTACCATACTGTGTCAGACCAATGGTCTGTCAAGCCCTGCTGCCTGCATTCTGTCTCCACAAATGTGTGGACTGGGTGGCCATCCAATCTCTCTCTGCAGGGGACTTCCATTCCTAACACGTCATAGGACTATTCATTCCCTGTTGTTCTAGTCCCTGTGCCATACCTTGCATGTGGAGATTCCGTCGCCCTTATCGTAGAACCTCCAGACATCCGACGTCTGGTGCAGAATGTCTGGGGGTGTCACCACTGGCGACCTCTGCCTAGGGGTCCGCCGAGTCCTTGAACTTTGCCTGGTCCTGGCAGCAGTGCTGGGGCTGGCATCCGATTCCTCTCTAAAATGGGAACACATTAAGAACACCAAAGAAATATCATGCATTTATGATGATGCCTCTAGTTCTCCCTCCTTGGGGTGCTAAGGATTGCAACTAAAAAACACATGCAAATCCTGCCCTCCCGGCGGTGCAATGAGATGCTAGGGATTGCAACTAGAAAGGCCCTGGCTGGCACGTGCAAACCCTATCCTCCTTGTGGTGCTTGGGATTGCAACTAGGAAGGCCCTGGCTGGCACGTGCAAACACCCTGCCCTCCTTGTGGTGCTTGGGATTGCAACTAGGAAGGCCCTGGCTGGCACGTGCAAATCCTTCCCTCCTTGGGGTGCTAGGGATGGTGACGGGAGACATGACCCTGGCTGGAGGAAAGACCCTGCCCTTATTTGGGGGTGCGTAGGGAATGGGATGGCAACTGGAGAGTGGAGACCCTTGCTAGCCTAGCACATTTTTGGGTGGGGGTTGCTGCTCATGCCAGAGCCCCCCACACTACAGTACCCTCTCTCTGTGGCAGACATCCACTGCCACCCTCTGATGCCCACTGTTTGTGCCTGACTGATGCCCACCACCCACGCACCCACCTGTATGCCAGTGAGCTTGCTCTAACGGATAGAGCCTGAGTAGAAAAAAAGTTTATAAACCTGGGATCACCTCCTGAGCCCACCTCTGGCTCCTCAGCCGAGGAGCTGGACACCACCACCGGAGGTGTAGTAGGGGCAGCAACCTCTACCTCTTCCTCCTCCTCCTCCCCCACGACCGGCAAGTTGGCCCCCAGCCGGGAGATCAAAACTGCAGCCTTCTTCATTTTTTTTTTTTAAAAAAAAAACCCCACACACTTTAAAAAGTCACCCATACAACACACACCAACACTCACCAACCACCCAAACACACAGCACAGCCAAACCCAACACAAACACAGCCAAAACACACAAACCGAGCAGCCACTGAGTCAAACACACACTCACTCACCACACAGCTCTGCACGCACTCAAATTTCCAGTTTCCAGTGCGATTATGGCTTCCCGAGCTCTCACGATAATTTTTCCTTAACGGCCGAACCCAAACCGAATGGCCGAACTGAACAGCCGAACCCGAACCCGGTGAACCACCCAAATGCACGAACCCAACACAGCTGAACCAAATGGCCGAACCCGAATCGCGATCTGTTCGCCCATCCCTAGATGTGACCGTAAGCCACCCATCTGGACCCGGACCTCCCAGTTTTCTGTAGGAATTGTAAGACCTGGCTGTTCTGTCAGGTGTTTGGTGAGGGAGGATAATTTTTTTAAAATAAATAAATATCCCTATCTATAAATCCAAACCATTAACCAAAACTAGGAAATAAAACAAATAAATAATCCCAGGAAATAAATAAAATGATGGGCCCCCAAGCCCCACCCTCCATAACCACACCCCTTTAATCCCTTCCTTCAGGACCTGGCTCCCCCACTCTAGAAGGTGAGGTGAGGGAAAGTGGGGGCAAGCATTTATATAGCACAAGCAATGTACCAGGTGCTTTACAAAGTAATGGAATAGACACGGTCCCTGCCCTAGGATTTATAATCTGAGAGATTGCGGGAGGGGGGAGACGAAGGAAGGGGAACAGAGGGAGAGAGAAGGGGTGTAACATTCACGAAGATGCGAGGTCTCAGGTGCATGTGCTTGGCTTGGTTACTGTTGGGATTTTATTGGTGGTCAAAAACCAAAAAAACAAAGTTTCATTGCCTGCTGTGCCAGGACCTCTTAGAGCTCTGGCTAGGCATCAGCAGAGTTTACACACAGAAAATAGCTTGAATTCTCAGTAGCAACAGCTTAGAAGTAATCAATACCTTGGAGATTTATTTTAATCTAGAAACATCTACTTTATTTATTTATTTATTTATTTGTATTTATTTTATAGATTTATATCCCGCCCCCTCCTGCAATGCCTATCCCTAGATCTGTCTATCTAGCTGCCACCAGCATGGTGGTCGATCATGTTGAAGGTCAGAGAGAGAAGAGAGGAATGGAGACAGGTCAGGAAGAAGGAGGAAGTCCAGTAGGAGCTTCCTGGGCACATCCCACCTGAGAGGGGGCTTGGGGCTTAGAAGCAGAGATCAGAAAGGTTAAAGTGACACACACACACTAACTCACTATCTCTACTCCCAATGTCCCTAGTGGTCATTAGGGTTTGTTGGTGCAAAAGGTTGATGTCATCTGGAGCTGTTTCTCCAACAATTACATTAAGAATGATGGCTGGCTGGTCCATGTGGTGAGGATATGAGTACACAGACCTCTGGTAACGGATTGTACTGGATGGTAGGTATCAGCAGGAGTTAGGTGAAGGGAGTGAGGAGTCGGGGAGGGCAGAGCGGAAGAGGTGGGTCTTGAGGAGGGATCTGAAGGTACAAAGGGAGGGGGTGAGGCAGATGTGGGCAGAGAGGGAGTTCCAGGCATTGTGGGCAGCTAGGGAGAAGGGACAAATGAAGTTAGGGGAGCAGAGGAGGCCGTGGAAGGGCGAGAGAGGGGAAAAAGGAGGCGCGGACTTCATGGACTGGACTATGGAGAAAATTAGTGCAGTGAGGTAGTGGGGTGCAAGGTTGTGAAGAGCTTTATAGGTGAAGACTAGGAGCTTGTGCAGGATTTGTTAAGGAAGGGGGAGCCAGTGAAGCGAAGAGAGAAGGGGCTGCACATGGTCGAAGTGACGGGTGAGGTGGATGACCATTAGGGATGGGTGAATGCGGTTCGAAAGTTCAGAGTTCGGACCAAACTCGACCAGTTCAGTCGACCGAACCGAACTTCTGAACCGAACTTGATTTTCGAACTGAACAGAACCGAATTTCTGGACTTGGTTCTGTTCGCCCATCCCTAACGACCATGGCAGCAGAGTTTTGGATGGAGATAAGGGGAGAGTGGGGGAGGCCAGTGAGAAGGAGGTTACTGTAATCGAGGTGAGAGATGACCAGAGCATGAACAAGGGTTTTGGCAGAGGAGACAGAGAGAAAAGGGAAAATCTTAACAATGTTATGGAGGGAGAAGTGACAGGATTTGACCACAAAGCCGATGTAGGGTTTAAAAGAAAGGGGTGAGTCAAAGATGTCAAAGTAAAAGTAAAGTAATTTTATTGTTTAGCCAAAGGCCATAACAAATATACATAAAAAATCCCCCCCCCCAAAAAAAAATATACAAAACGGCAGCTGAGCAAATACCCTGGGACAAAAACATATACAATGTCCCGAAAAGCTCACGCCCTCTAAAATATACAAGTATAGTGACAGAATTTCTAGTATCATATAAACAAAACCAAGTTGGATCCCTCAGGTCCCTCCATAATCATAAACAAGTAGTGGACAGCACCTTCTGTCTGATCCACATTACTGCCCAGCAAAAGCTAGCCACCGCTCTAGTTATTTTGGAATCAATAGGATTCAGCAATCTTCGCAAACCATCCCCTGGGATTTCATCACCCAAGAAAAAATCCCACAGGTACTTGTGCCTGGGTCCAGCAAATAAGGGGCAGCAACCAATTATATGTTCAGGCGTATCCCCCTCCCCCAGCTGGCACAGAGGGCACAATCGCTGGGCATATGGCGTACCTGCATATCGGCCCTCCAAGATCGCAGATGGGAAAACATTCGCCAGCATTTTAAAGAAGGCTATAAGTTTGTTTACATCCTGCCACGCAAAAAGATAGTAGGGGCCAGATAAAAAAGGCTTATAGGGTATGAAATCTGGGGCCACCCTCTGCATGGTCTTAAGTGCCTCCTCCATTTGGAGGGTCTGGTCTCGCAGTTGTCTTTTAATTAGAGTCTTGGCTGCCTCCAACCCAAGGAGTCCCAAACACTCTGATGAAAATCCTAATTTGGCTATTTCCTGCCTCACCAATACCTTCCAGTTCTCCCTGAGGCCTGATAAAATAGTCAGAGCGACCAGCGTATCTTTATGAGGAGGGGGGGGGAAAGAACCACTCTAATCCAATATAAGAATAATGCCTGTAAGGCATAAGTCCTAAGGGGTAGGCAGGAAGCTTCTGACCTTAGTATTACCTGAGGTACTCCTCTTGGGGCCCCCAGGATTGCCCGCAGGAATTTATTCTGGAGATGTTCCAATTTGGAGAAGAACTTCAATCCCCATGCCGGGAAGGCATATAATAATTGGCCCACTACCCTGGTCCTGAAAAGACGTAAGACTGGCAAAATTAGCTTCCCCCCTTGTCCAAAGAAGAACCTAATAATTGCTGCAGAAGAATTACCCACATGTTCCTGAACAGCGTTAAAGTGAGCTTTCCCTCCCCTGCGAGCAGAAAAAACCACCCCCAGATAAGTGAATACCTGTACCTGCTCGATGGAATGGTCCCTAATTGACCAGTGATGTACTTTCTGCACCCTTCCTGCCCCTACCACCAGCACCTTGGTCTTGGCAAAGTTGATAAACAACAACTCGGCCTGACAGTAGGCGAGTCAAAGATGCAGGCTAAGCTACGGGCTTAGGGGACGGGAAGGATGGTGACCTGATCAATAAGGATGTATAGGGAGGAGGGAGAGGAAGAATGAGGGTGGAAGAGAAGGAGTTCACTTTTTAGCCATGTTGACTTTGAGTTGACGTTGAGACATCCAGGTAGAGATATCAGAGAGACAATTGTTGAGGTGAGCTTGAACAGATGGAGAGAGAGAGAGAGTTGAGTGTCATCAGCATAGAGGAATCAGCCATCCTGGGGGCTGAGAGTCACGGGTGGGGAGAAGGCCTCACAGAAATAGCAGGAGCACTGGTCCTGAGGCTACCAGGTTTGGCCTCCATTCGGGAAACTCTCCAACTGCAGGGTGTGGGTTTGAGCCATGGCCCCTACTGTCCCTGCTTAAGGCCATAAGCCTTGTGTATCAGAAACCCCAGGCACGATCCAGTAACTATTTACAGCATTTTATTTAACACCAAGATGGGACATCCAGCTTTTCACTCTGTCATCTGACCTCCACTTCATTTTCCTCTTGGCTCTGTTAAACCCCCTAAACTACAACTCCCAGCATACAGTTTGGCACACTGTGATTTCACAGGCCAGCTCTGAGAACACCATTTTCCAGAGGCCACTGATTGTAATGACTTCCACCCTCTAGGCATTTTTTATCTGCTTTTTCTTGTTTTCTTCTCAGGAACTAATCCAGAACAATCATTGGGATTTT